>VZTY01003842.1:250315-281984 GCA_013400935.1 Turnix velox
CCAGAGATATATCCTGAAACTGTCAAGCCAGCTCTGATTTTACTGGGACTAAGCAATAAAGGCTGAACCTTAACAAAATTTAAAAAACCCATGACAGTAATATGACATATTTTTCTGCTTTCAAGTTTTCCTGAACAAAGTTGAATGAGAGGTCATGTAACAGCAAAAGTCTTACTCAAGAGAAGCATGACATAGAAACAATTTTTAAAAAGAGCTGTAAGCTATTACATTTATGTATTACATAAGTCATCTGGTCTGCAGACAAAGCAAAGTCTCTCCTTGACCCATCCCAACTCCTCTATTATGTATTAGATTTAGATATTAAAATAATCACAATTTATACTACTTTCTTTTCTTTTTTCTTTTTTTAAAGAGTCCAGCACAGATATTTTGCTTTGCAAACACATGAAGAACTTCTGCATGTTAAATCTGGCAGTCGCTGCTAGGGTTGACAGCTGATAGATGGCTTATCATGAGAAGGTGGAGAGAATCTCATAAAAATAGCATGAAAGCAAATTAAAATTATTTAATTTAGAAGTGAGATTTATCAGAAGGAGATAGCATCTGAAATGACATGTGCAGAGCATGTGAATCAAAAGAGACTGTTTCTCTTCCTGTCTTGAAAGAAAAACATCTGTCCTGATGATACCCTAAAGCTGATACAGGAGGACGCTCAAGTCAAAGAATGAAAGACAGTACCAGGGAGCAACACGAGCAAGCTGTTACAGTTATGGCAACTGGAGTCATACAACAACCCAGTGACAGAGCAGGTCCAGAGTCAGCTGGCGAGTGGGTCAAAGTCCAGAACAGCAGAGCACCTGGCCAGGCACAGGCATGGTTGCTACCTTTCCCTTCAGAGCTACTTTTAAGCTGAGGCTCTCACACAGATCCCTACCTGTACCATGCCACAGCAGTACTGCAGCCATAGCCCTATCTGAACCAGACCCTACACTCCTCATAAACACCCTCACCTTTCCTTAGACATGCCCTGTTACCACAGACCTGCTCAGCAGCCACTAGGCTATTGTTTGACCATGGTTACCATCACTGATATGGACCCTGACTTCCCACCCTGGCCTCAGACTTGTCTCATCGCCACATACCTGCCCAGCAATGGTTACTTACAGTTGGGCTCTCAGCAGGCTCCTCTCCCCAGTTGATGACAGGGCCTAAGGCACTGGCAGTGGAGGCAGTGCACAGCTGACTCTCTTACAGTGCTGAGCACCCAGGTTGCAGCCCACAGTTAGCAGCTGGTTCCTCCCCACACCCTGACAAAAGTATCTCTGTGGAGGAGAAGAACGAAGAATTATCTTAGCGAGTTCACTACCCAACTTCAGTAACAATCAAATAAAGCACTTCACCAGCCTGCAATAGTTAATTATATCCCTGAAATATCAATAAAGGTATTATTCCATTTCCCTAGATCTCTATCCTGCTTTCACTTGCTCCAGTTTGAATTCATCCTTACATGTTACCAGGCCGGCACCAGGTTCCCCAAAGGAACATCCACTGACACTCCTCACTCTGGCCGTAACAGCTGTTCCCTTCCCTGCCCAAAAGTACCTCTTCCAACACTTCCTAGGACTGTCTATCTCATTACATCAAGTCAATTACTCAGTTATGAGTAAACTATTACTTTCAAGCTTTGTGTTTCCTTTGCTTCCAGCTGTGGAAATTCCAGATTGTTAATTGCCTGACCTCTAATATTACATTGTTCAATTACATCTCATTTCTACTACTATAGCTTGTCAAGCTATTCTTGTATTTCACTTTCATCTCTTACTACTTCAGAAACAACTTCTAAATGTATCATACACCCAGGTTTTTTTTGGTGCCAAAGTCTATAATGGAAACATTAAACAGAATTTCCCTCTGATACTTCTTTCATTTTTTGTCAGCTTTTCGTTTCTTTCAACAATTTATCCCTTTTCCAGACTCCTTTAAAATAAAAGATTCCTACAGCTGTAATCGCCCAAGATAATTTCCCAGATCCTACTCTTGAAAAAAAAAAAATTAAAAAAGTCATAGCCTCTCCTTTTTGTGTTCTACAGTTAAAAAAAAGGGGGGAGTGGAGGAGGATGTCTAACAACTAAAAGTTCAAGGTACACTGAGTGTACAATTACTTATTTCATGAGTCAAAACTGTCCACAACCACAACAAGAAAATGCTTTGACACACAGGATTTTCATCTCCTTTTACCCTATTATCCGCCCTAGAGTAAGCTGTGTTCACAGAGATGCTTTATATGTAGGAAAGATTGATGACTATATGTTTTGTTGAAGGCATTAAGGCTGGATCATGTGTTGTTGTTAAACTTTGCTTAAAACAAGAATCAAATAATATGTATGAAGTAAAATAATGGAACCACAAGTGGCCCAGGACATCTCTAGGGAAGCATTCACTACCTGCATTTCTCCTGCTCTGGTCTATTATACACTATCCATCAGCAATTTCAGCCTGAGGAAAACTTTGCAAGAACCAAAGTAGACCCTCAAATATGGTATCAATAAAGATACATAGGCTACAAGTAAAGTCATTTGCAATTGTGAACAGCCAGGTAAAACTCACACTAAAATTTGGTTGCTGGCAGCTTTCATTCAGAAAAATCCAGTGATATAAAAACAATATATAAGTGCTGGCATTCAATCTTCTGAATCCTCCCTTATGTTAGGCCAAGTATCTTCTAACCATTTGGAAGGATTTAGATATTTACCAAATGTCATTATTCCATCTTGCACCGGGCACACACTCATTTTTGTCCTACTGTTTTCATTTCTTCACCTAGAGAAAAAAACATACCACTAAAATAGTCCACTAGAATTTAAGGGCTGGAAAGAAACATCCTTTTTTTGGGAAAAAACTGGGAAAGAGAAGCAAAGTTAAGACCACAAGACTCAAAAAAATGCAAGACAATGGAAAAAAAATGCTGAGAGAAAAAAAAAGGCACTTCAAGCAAGAACAGAGAAAGGTGCAGACATGGTCCCCAGCAAAGAGCATGGAAAGGAAAGATGGCTTTTGTCAGGAAATAAGCAGGATGGTCTTCAATACTTGTATTAGAAATCTATACAGTGTAAGAAAGTACATTTCTCTTTCCAAAATTGAAAGGACTTTAGTCATTGTATCACTGAAACCCACAGAAGCTCTCATCCCTACAGCCTCTGCCACAAGTACGTCATCTAGCAAATTGTGCTGGAAGCTACCCGTCCTGCATTTCCTATTGAAACAATTTTTTTCACCTATTTGATCCTGAACTTAACTAGCACATACAGCAATTCACTGAAATATTTTCATTTGTGCTAATAAAACACTGTTGTTGTAGACTCACCTACTGGCCTGTTCCTCCTTTTACCCATGGAATAGTTATCTGGTTGTACTCTCAAGGCTCAAGAGTCCATTATACTAGACATTGCACAAATTCCCTGCCCAAAAGAACATACAAATGGTCTTAAAGCTGAAGCAACACCTCTGTCACTGCTCATGCTATAAGATTTAAGTCCCTATTAAATCCTGCAGCAAGTTTGCTCATATGCCGGGAACTTCTTACAGGATCTATCATTAAAATACATATTGCAGACTCTGCACTGAGATTCTGATATTTCCTGGGAAGCATGAAGTAAAAAATCATCTGAAGAGACAGGTTTTAATTTTCAAACATATGAATTCCTTAAGGAATGAAAGCCCAGAGTATGCTACTTAGAGAAAGCACACCCAAAGGGCATTCCATTGTTATTTATGCCATCATTCTACTACCAAGTGGAAGGACTGAAAATCACCTCATTTAAGGAAAGTTATTGCAGCCTTATTTCCAGCAGATGAAATAACACTATTTATTTTTTCCCAGTGTAGAATTATCTTCAGAGAAATCTTCTGAGTATCCCTTTGGGTTTTCATTAAAACTGAGGGTGCAGAAGAGAAAGCTTCTGTTGTTGCTTTTCATAAAATATTTCATGCGGGAAAGAGCCTCAAGTGCTTTTAATCCCATGTCTAAATATTTTTTAAAATGCACACACACCAGCACAATAAATCTGACTAAAGAGCTAACTTCTATACATACAAAAGGGTAAGAGATCCAGTGACAAGAAATTGTTTAGATTTACACCAGTTAGACACTAAACCTTGTGATCCATAGCTTTTCCTAGAAAAGCTATTGAACACTATATTGAAATACTTACACTTGAACACAGCTCTTTAGAAAGTCCCTTACTGATGCTAAAAGGAAGCAGAAGTTGTTTTTCAAGACCTTTATTACTTACAAGATAGAAAGTATTTAAGATAGATCTTTAATGCTATAAGCAAAGAACAGGTTTATGGGTAGAAGGAAAAAATTTCCATTTTCCCCAAATGTTTATTTTCATTTACTTCACATCAAAAACCCATAGTGCTTGTTGCTGTGATGGCTATTACCATCCAGAAATCTTACTCTCCAGAAAGACCACAATCCCCTAAGCCAAATGAAAGCATACACACCATCCTGTCCTCCTAGCAACATCTGAAAAAGAAGCATGTGGACTTCATGGAATCAATGAGGAAAGACTGCATCCAAGAAGCAGATCGAAAAAAATGGTAACCACATCAAACAAAATTTCACATATCTCATCCAAACAGAACAGTGTTCCACGCATCTTTACTAGCAAAAAATGAAATTGTAATATTCCAGTGTATGCAGAACAAATAGTGTTATTGCTCCTTCCATAAGGCACGTGAGCTGAGGGAAACTTCATGGATACATGGATGGCAAAGCTTTGTGGGGCTGGTTATTTACAACACAAGAGACAAAAGTACTTCAATTCATTGCCTCCTGGAATTCCTCCTCTAACTCTGTGTCAGCCTATTTTAAAGGTCCTTGCTGAATTCTAGAGATCCTTTCCACCTTACATATTCCACAGTACTATCCTTGAACAAATGGTAAATCTACTTTTGAAATAAATGATTTCAAGACTCCTGTTGAATCCCACATTTTTTCTAGTTTATCATTATCTCAAGTAATTTTTTTCCTACCTCCCAAGAGATAGCATTTTTCTGAACCTTCACGAAAGTTATTTTATTCATAATTTGAAAATACTGCACTCTGGAGGAATAACAATTATTATCCAAGCAGTAGTTTTCCTAGACTTGCCCTTCCAAAATTCTGCACACAGCTAGTAACTGAAGCATACACTAGGAATTCTCAGACCAAGATGAAAAGTGGTACAGGTGAAGTGCCTGATTTATTCCAGAAACAGAAAGCCAGTGGCAAATTAAAAGGCACATTTATTTTTAGCATTGCATTTTCAAATATTTGATAATATTAAAAGAAATACTAATTTAATTATATGGTCATAGTATTTCCAGTTCAGCAACTGAACAGGAGTTTTATTCTTCAGGTTTTCCGGTTGGAAATATTCTCACATACACCCACGTGTATGGGAGAGTAGATTAACTAGGAAGTTAGTATCTAATTTTACCTTTTAAAGCTATACAAAATAACTAGAGTAGGAACCAGCATGATTTAACTGCAAGCTGCTATGCTATGTTTATGTTGTGAAGTACCAGAGAACAGGTTGTGCAGGTGGATGCCCTTACTTATTAATTTCTAATCAGAACAGAACTATCTCAAATTGAACATGTACATATGAGGCTTTTGATAAAAAAACTCCATTTGCTTTTTCAAAAAAAAGGCAGTTTACTGTGTTACATGAAACAATAGCAGGTTACACTCCCAAGTAATAAAATTGATGTGTTCAAATAATTTACAGTAGCCCTGAAGAACAGTATGGGTTTCAAGGCAAAGAATTCTGCATGGATAATATTATGGCAAAAGCACTGTTTGGGAGGGATTAGGGGTTTTACACAGCATGAGAAGTCTGGCTTAATGTCTTGTCTACATATTACAGGCAGTAAGTTGTAGTCAAAAAAGACACAGATGTATCAGAAGATGAAATGCGTAAGGCAACTGCAACTAATTTAATTTCTGAGAGGTCCAGAACATACACAAATCTTGACCCATGAATTACACTTGATCTTGATTGCAATTTCTTCCTTCTTCTAACTATTACTTGCTGTTTATTAATGAAAAATACTTCTACATTGGTGGTATTAGTGAATAAAAACAAAGTAAAAAAGATGCCGCCAAAATTTTACTTTTGAACATCCCCAATCACTCAACATTCTACTATCTAGACAGACATGGTAAATCATAAATTTCCCTGATCATACACATGCAACAGCCTGCAATACAATTTTCTAATAGTTAATTAAAGTTTCAAATGACCACATTTTGGAAATGAACTCATATTTCAGAGCAGTGACTTAAAAAAGAAAAAAAAAAGATTTTTAACTTCAACTATTAACCACAATTGCACCATAATATATTAAGACAACGTGTGACAAAGAAGAACATTACAAGTGCCTTAGACTACAATATATGCCTAGAAAAATACTTACAAGAAATGTGGAAGAAACTGTGGCTAAGATTTGACAAGCTGAATTCTATTTTGATGAACGATGGACATTAACTGATACAAGTAAGATTCAATGAGCTAAACTATCTCAAATTTTTTTATTAGAAAAATTGATAATTCCCCTAAAGGGACTAAGGATCTAGTACTGTACTGCCACAGTTCAAGCACATCACAGAATTTACACTTTCAGTTTTACTTCTTCTCAGAAAATGAGAGAAAGCCATTAACCTCCTTCTTGAAGCTAGACTGCATAAAAAGGGAAGCCCCTGGCCCCTGTAACTCAGCACTGATGTGTCCACATAGGAGGTAGAAACAGAAGGCAGCTGCCAAAAAGCTTCTCACACTGCTGTTTGGTGGAACTGCCCATGTATCTGCGTCAAAGCAAAACAAAGAGATTAAAGGCAAATTCCAAGGAAGCAGCAAGAATAAGGATTGAGGGAAGTCTTTCTATCATTCTCTGTCCTCCTATAACTTCCCCAAGGAAGAGCTTTGAAAAAAATACTGTTGAGAAAAAGGTTAGAACTCCTGTTTGATGGTGCTGATACTCAGCGATATCAAGTGAATTCTCCACACGTTCTTCATCAGTAAGGCTTTGCACATCTTACATCCATTATAGAACATCCTGTGATAGCCATGTTATCTTCTCCTAGTAAACAATTTTTTTCTGACCAGTTTTTCAAAAGACATGTATGTATTATGCTGCAAAAGTTCCTCACTGTTTGTCAAAAACAGACAAGCTGCTTCCATAAAGCAAGCCATTTAATAGCTGTAGTCTTCAAAGTGGCACACCAGGGGATATTCTCTTCTTACAACTTATTTAGTTCCTATTAATAGTAATAGGAGTTAAGCATGCATCAAAAGATAATATGCCTTAAAGATTTTATATATATTTGCCATTATGGATAAAGATACCCATAAGTAATATCTGAAGTAACTGTCAGCTCCTAGATTTGTTCCAGAGTATAAATCTATGGACAAAACATGGCTAAATGTGGCTGCTTAAGCAGAAAAGACTATGCCTAATCAGAGAGACTTGGATGGTTTTTCACAAAATGCAGGAATTCCTTTGTTTGGAATTTGCTTTCTACCTCAGACTCAAGACTTTCTAAAACACGGAAGATACTGCAACTTTTATCTCGGTTAATTGTCAATTATTCCAAATTTAAGTAACAGGCTTTGCTTTTATTTTCATAGTACTTATAAAAATAATCACATCTATAAAAGAACAAGGAAAAATTTTACCTTTTAAATGTTTTTGTTGCACAGATAAAAGAATATGAGGATATCCTCTCACGCATGAAAAAGGGTTAGGGTATATTAATGTGTCCTGATCATTTTCAAAACATCACAGGGATTCTGAAACCTTAACTGACACAAAGCAGTTTATTTCCCACATCCTTTTCCTTTGCCTTGGAAACTGGCATTTAAGTATGAACAAAGGAAAACGGAACAGAGCTTTGCCCATGACAGGTCACATACGCATACACTGCTATATGCTCTCACCATTCCAGTGCTCATCTCCCAGGATGAACATGTCCCACAGCTCTAGCTGTCTGAGATATTCTGTGAATTTTACTCAGTACTTCAATTTACCTGAACAAAAACTTGCCTCTCACAAGCAGTCTTCTGGTGTGCCTACCAGGATGAGGACATGCAAGATAGAGGAGTCTGTGTAGCAACAGACAGAGCTTAGATTTAGGCAACTTTGTCTTGCAATTTCACTTTCTCCATCTGGGCTATTTTGTGATACGTAGGAGACAGAAAAACAGGCTTATGTTTAAGTCGCCTATGCAATAAGTGTCGGCTACAATGCTGTCCCACTCTGCATATCTTTATTTTTCTCAGGATTGTAAGCTTTAGCTTTTCTCACAGGAAGCCTGTTTTTTAGCTCTGATCAGCTTGTTACCTTGTCTCTTCCAACAGAGCAGTGCAGAGCAACTAACTGTGATTGTTAGTTCTGATTTGTTATTTCTGACATGGATTTATATCTTCATTCTTTTAAAATATTTGGCTTCTATTTATGGCTTGTTGATGCTTCCAGATCACTTAGAGTATTTTTCAACTAGGTACTGAGCTCTAATGTTTTATTTGAGAGGACTTATTGTTTCTTTGTGTGTAGCAATTGATCGTTAGATGCAGTAATTTCAACCATCTTTAGATTTCTAAGCGGTCTTAAATTGCACTAAAAGAACTGAACTGAGGAAATAGCGTCAAAATCTCTGTAAGCAACTTGGTGTCTATGACCATAGTAATCCCATTTGAGGAAGGCTTTTACAAATATGTAAATGTATTATAAATGTATTATAAAGGATGTATAGAGATAGTGAACTGAGGAAAAGTGTGTATGATTTCTCCTAACACAACACTCAGGGAACATATTATTATCATCAAGACATTAAACCAGAGACTTTGACTTTCTCCTTTATTGCAGCACAGGACTCCCAACAGTTACTTGCTGCCTCATAATTAATCTATGAAAAAATTACAGTAAAACACATGAAAAACACCTCTTTTTTTAAAAAATAGAGAAAAGTTACAAGCTTGAGCATATTAACTCAAAAAATGCCACCAAAAAATGTCCACAGAATTGGAAGCTAAATTTATGATGGCTTTTTACTCATGTGTCCTGGTTTGAGGTAAAATAGGGTAAATTTTCTAGTTTGTAACTTCACTTTTCAGCTAGGCCTCTTCTGTCTGACTACTGAAATTAACTGCACATTGTTCAGACACTGTCCACTCCCAGACTGATAAGACCTGATTATACCAGGGAATGGAATGCAAGAAGCTCTTATTTTCATTATTCGCTATAGTGATCAAGGTCAGAAAGTTCGTCATTTACCCTACCAGGGGGCTGGAAGCAGAAAGACGTAGAGAAGTCCCACCTCCAAGGAGGAGCGGACAGGGCAGGTGACCCAAAATTGACCAAGAGGAGTATTCCATCCCTTCTGCCCCATGCTCAGTATAAAAGCTGAGGGATCAAAGGGTCAGCCTCTCCTTTTCTTCGCTCTTTCTTCGATGGCCGACATCTAGGAAAGACTCTGCCTTTGACCCCGATCTGAGCACTCCTGAATCCAGATCCGGCATCCAGCTCCTGACTGAACTGGCCCCAGCCTGGGACTCTCCCTGCGTCTGCTGGGGACGTGATCATCATCCCGGGAGCTTGATACGGTTTTGTAAATATTGTATACCTTTTTATCTTTTCCTTTTAATTGTATCTATTATTTCATTATCTATTAAAGTAGTTTGGAATTCTTCTAAACTTACAAATCTCCTCATTCCTTCCTCTCCTCATTTTTTGAGAGAGGAGGGGTGGCCATCTATCATTTGGGGGGTCCTTTTGGGCCTAAACCAGGACATCATGTCATGCTATCTCAGGGAACATGTTTGCACTGTGTTTCAGGCTAATAAGATCTGAAATGGCTGCGAAAGAGAACTAGCCTGAAAATAGCAATTAACGTTGCTTTTGGACACCTGGGAACTATATTTTAACCAAGAGGCATATAGCATATCTCAATTTCCAGTATCTTTTCTTCATATCTAGGAGTTCATGCAATAGCTCTTGAAATTTTTGATAACTTGATTCTGACTGTTTGGAAGTATCTGCTTACCTGCTACAATCCTACAGCTTCAACATGAGAGTCACCCAGAATGAATCCAATCACCGAACACAGTACATACCAATAGTTTTTGTAAGGCTGATCAGTTTTGCAAAATAGCCAGTCACATAGATCTGCATATTTTTTCTTAATATTTGCTTCTCAGAAACTTGAGTAGTTGTTACCATTAGACAAGGACCACTTGTAAAAAATATTTACCAGATTAAGAATAGTAACTCATTCTGCATTCATTATTCATAACTCCTGGCTGAACAGCTTCACTCAGTCAGTGACCAAGTCAACCTGAGTCGACCTGAGATTTAATCAAATGCCCAAAAGAACCCAACCATGTGTTTTAAAAGAAAAGAAAATACTAATATGGGGTTTATTCTCAAATAATTTCATGGATCTTTATAATGAAATTAAAAATAAAGAAGAAAGAACAATGAAATTAACAAGAGTGAAAAAGAGACTGTGTCTCAAAACACACTTTAAATAAATGAAGTGACAAAACCACAACAATTTCGCGACAGAGCACAAAACTGCATTCCTATCAGTATGGCAAATCATTACAAACTCAAAATACTATATAATAACCCCAGGCATTTGTAATGAAGTCTTGATTTTATTCCAAACTGAAATAAAACCTATGACATGCAAAGTGATGATCCATTTGGGAGGGACAAGATTTACCTGTTGACTAATGAGGGCAACTAAACTACACAAAAGTCATTATGCCACGTTACAAAAATTTGCTCCAATTCAACTAAAGTAGCCTTATTTTGCTATGCTATTGAATTATTCTAGCAATTGCTGGAATAACACCACCACATCACAACTGGTGATTGGGAAAAAAGTCTTGAAGGAAGGAAAAGCCAATTGATTAGGTATATCCACAGTGCCAGTTTGAAAAACTTTAAGTCATCATCCTAGGTACAGAACTGAACCCACAACAGAGCTTATAGTGATAGTGGACTGTTGACATACACAAGCTACTTCTGATATTTTTTCATCAACCTTCTCTTTCACTAGTATTTCCAGAGAGAAACATTGAGTCCTTTCACTCTCACACCCTGCCTGGTCTTACAGTATATATGAAAAAAAGGGTTTTTTTCCACTTAATCCAAAAAGACTCCTACCTAGGCCACCTTAAAACAGCCCTCTAGTCACTTGCAGGCTTAAAGTCTGCTACACAAAACATCCAATTTACCTGCAGCACTGTGGCAGACTTCAATTGTCTGAAGCTGACAAGGTGCATAGCGTGCCAGCAACCACAGTTAAGAGCTGGTGCAGAAGAAAGCTTATTCTGAAGAACTCCTAAGAGTCTGAAAAACCAAAGTGCAGCCTAAGGTTATCACAGAGCAACAGTGTGTTGCAAAGTCTAGCATCTATAAATAACACACAAAGAAAACTGCTTTACATTTGCTTGTTTTTGAGTGCATATAGAAGAAATGGATTTGAGCTGTTTCTTTTGCAACACATCAGTCCAATTCAACAACCTCTTAACAAAAGAATGCTCTCATGGGACTACATGTTTCTCTTTTCCCAGGAATAAAATTTTAGTTGTTCAAAACAAGACTATGTAACAGAAATTCAACTTTTCAGATCCTCCTTTTTCTTTTGGTAGTTCTCTAGCAGCTCCCTGCACTATTGTACTCTCTCTCAAAGCAAACCAAACCTCTTTCCTCCTTCCTACTCCCAACCCTGTACAATCCACCACATCTGCAGCCTGACACACACAACAGTTTCTTTTCCTTTTTCCTTTCTATGCACTTTTCTTCTCATTTTCAGCAGCTCTCTCTCTATGCTGTCCTTTGTAAATACAGGACAATCTTACATCATCTTCTACATTTTAGCTTCACAGCATCTATCACAAGATATCAAACCTAACAGTTTCAAGAGCAAGAGGATCACAACTCCCATGAGAGCGCAAACCACTCAAAAGCAGCTTACTTTAAGTGCAGCCCTGGCAGGTAGGCCAAGAAAGGGGGACTTAATCAGTGGTTTTTTGCAGAGGCAAGAGGAGCAGTATCCTGCCTACTGACTGCACCAGCCACCACTCCTACAAAGTAGCTTGGCCATCAGAAACCCAGGACACTGAAGCCCTTTGATTTTTTCTCAACAGAACTCCATCCATACACAACCAGATATGTAATACTGCCTGCTCAAACACTGGCTGAAACAAATAATAAGCGAAACCCACTTTCTCTCTCTCTGCATAATACCAGTTCAATACTTTAATAGGTCTGACCTGCAAGATCAAAGACTAATGGTATTTTACCACTTCCCTGGTAGCCAGTCATTGTGTTATGTTATTGCACCATTTTGGTACATATTTGGTGCCCTTATTATGCTGGTAAATAGAAGCATATCAAAGGCAAAAAAATTCACAGAAGAAAAGAATATGAATGAGTAAAATACACCAGCAGTGATACGGAATTCTGGCAGCAGAAATCACCTACTTCACAAGAGACAGCAACTTTCTATTTTACTTACTTTTCTTCCTGATATCAAAGAGTTTGAAAGATTGAATCAAAGAAAAAGGGCTTCCTCCTCATCCTATATTCAAAATAATCCTCTATTCATTACCATGAGACTGGTAGATTGTGTTTGAAACAGAAATAATTCTTTCCTCAAGGTTATTAAAATGGCATAAAAAGATATAAAGGTGAATCTTTCAACTTTTGGAGTGAAATTGCCTTTGTGATTATCTAAGAATTTCATAAGAAAGTCAAATGACAAGGTTTTCTTCTATAAAGAACAACATTGCCTCCACACACTATGAGAAACTTAATCAGATTAATTTTCAAAAAAAGCGGTATTTTCAACTACAAACAAATCAGTTCTTCACAATATTTGTACAATAATGACAAAGATCTTTTACCTATACTACCGCCAAAGAAAGTAACAAAAAAGTCTATCAAATTGTAACTCAGATATTTTCTACAGTGCAGAAAATTACACCAATAATTGCTAGAACATGAGGAAAATTATCATCTTGATATGATCATAAGATTGAACAATAATATTATCATAAGATTGAATTATAATTGAATCTACAGTTTGCATATTTTTGGGTATAGTAATGCAAAATTCATGCAGTTGCAATTCAAATTTTTAAAAATCAAAAATTTTAAATTTTAAATTCAATATATGTGTAAAAGACAAATTGTGTTAAAGTCACTACCAGACTAAGTTCAAAACCAATTAAAATACAGCATCCATGTTTTTAACGTAACAGCTATTATGTTTTCAAATGGTAAACATATATGTTTCATCTCACAAGATTATGTCTTCTGTTAAAGGAGAAAACTGACATTTCCATATGCATTTATGCTATCTGGATATCTTGTTGACATCTCAGATGTCAATAAGAGGAGCTGGAATCCTGACCAACTCATCACTGCCATGTGTTGATATTAGACACTCTTGATCAGATTCTGCTGAGGTGCCAGAGTTTGCAATAGCCAAGAGGCTTGCATGATCTGGCCATATGCTCTCTCTTAACACAACAGATTGATACTAAAGCAAAGCAGTTCAAATGTTTTCAGAGCTCATTCATCACTACTTTCAATCTTCAAACAATCTGAAATTGCTTTTCTTAGCTATACAGTAGAAGTGCAAGTTTTAGCTCAAAGTATAATATTCTTCACAGACATGAGAATATCTGGAAAGCAACCAGATCTTGAGTTTTTCAGCAACATTTCAGAAACAAGGGTAAAAATATACCAGTAACACGGCTGTCTACAAAGTAAGTAAAAGTTTTCAATACCCTTTATTTATAATAATAACAAATGCTGTGTCTGGAACAATGGCTAGACAGGATTGAACAGATTGTTCTGAAAACTGAAAGAAGTTACTAGTAACTGGGTTTTACAAAAACATAGTATAGTAAGACCTCTGGAATGTCCAATTGCTAGTGTAAAGGCTGGAATCAAACACAAAAAAATTTAAAAAAAAAAACCCAAACCTAAATTCAAAGCCTGGTAGCAGACATGTACAGAACACTCAACTGAAGTAAAATAAAAAAGTTGGAGAAGAAAAATATCTCAACAGCAAAACCTCCTAACTTAATAACCTGACCTAGCTTCTCTTTTGTCAGAAAAGCACTGAAACATCTTTCATGCTAAGGAAGACTTCTTTAATTCAAACTACAATCTCCTTGGGTTCCAAGCACTTTGTCACAGGTTTAATCACAGAAAATATAACCAAGCTTACACTTTGTCTCACACTGGCTTCATCTCAGACTTGCTAATGAAAAACTACCATCTCCTTCCAAACAGCAGAGAGGTTAGTAAAGTCAGCAAGATTGAGAACTGGAAATTCCACTTGCCAACAGATAAATTATTTCTTCTTCTTGTTCCTAATCATAATCCTACTAAATAATTCTGAAAATTGTATATATGCAAATCTGAAATAAGATTAGTTTATTGTAGCAATACAACCATATAGAAACCTTTTAACTAGATGAAATATCCCCTACAGAAAAAATGTCACTGCTAGAAATAAGAGCGGAGGTAACAAAGAACAGATAATCTAATGAAAATCAGTTCTGAAGATTTTATATGCCCTTTTGCAACAACTGATCCTAATCTCCTTTATTGTAGCATTTCTGGGTTTATGGAACTCAGAAATTTAATGGTGGAACAAGCACCAACATTAAATTTCTACTCCAATCACAAGGCCCAAAATTCCTGTGAGAGACAAAAGTTTCTCTCACACAGGTAACTCAACATTGCTCTCAACTACCAGAACCGCAGTGGTGTGAGACTCAAACACATCAAACTGAATTCACAATGAATTCATAAAGGAAATGGCTTTAGTCTTCTCTTCCCTTGACAAAGCAATGTATTCTTTTACTAGAGAACACTGAAATGTCTGTCTGGCAGAAGAAGACCGATCCAACGAATGTAAGAGCAGTGTTTCTTCCTTACTTCCCAACCACTCTAATCATGCCTTGGTCAGTTTTTCCTCTGAGCAATAGACAGTACTCAAACCACACTATACTTAACAGCTTTGCTTGTGCATGAAAAAAAATCCAAAATAAAGTGTTTCTCATTTGTTTTTTTCTACAGTAAGACTTCAATTTAGCTAAACTTTATCAATTCAATTTTATGTAATGAACTTCTTTTTCTGCTTTGAAGTTATTTATTACTTATAATTTAACAAATGCTTCAGACTTCCTTAGTGCTATGCTGTGTCAATTAATGACCCATAACAGATGGTTTCTTCATTTAAGAAAGAATTTTTTTTTATGTCAAAGCAAGAAAAATTCCACAGAAAACAAAAATTTGCTGCACACTCTGGACGAAATATTTCTGTAAGCAATACTGACTGATAAGATGTTTTAAAGTTCAGTGAGAGGAATTTGAGAAAGCATTACATACATTTCAATTGGTTACTCTAAAAAAACAAAATTAATGAAAATTAAGAAAATTGTAACAAGTTTATTTGTCCCCCAAATGCAGTGAAATCATGCTAAATAACATTTTTCCATATTTGTTCTGGCAACAACACTCATAAATTGCAACCAGGAAATATAAATGCTTACAGAGATGGAAGGAAAAATTCCCATACAAGTTAGCATGCAAAAGTCTTTCTCTAAACTTTTTGTTCCTAGAGACGTGTTGTAATTAAGAATCAGCAATGAAATCCTAAACAGTATAAAGAATTATATCAGCAATTAATTACATGGCTTTCAAGCTGAAATAATTTTCTAGTGCAAATCACTACTGCTTAACAGCAGCTACTAACATAAAAAATTGTTACAATAAATCACTATTCAGAAACATGTATTTATATTAGTAGTCTTTCTAATCCCCATGTATTACACTTGAAAGCAGAAGGAAGGAGCACTGCAGAAACTAGGTCAGAGAGTATAGCACAGGCTTGTGCTTTCCTTGTTTTGGCCAGGATCCTGGGGAAGAGAGCCAGAAAAAGAGCAAGGAATGACTTCAACAGTAGGTAAGCTCAATTGCAAAAGTAACTATAGGCAAGAAAGAGAGTCCAGAAACCTAACAATCTATAGAGACCTTACTGTAAAAACTCTATATGGTTAAAGCAGAAGTATATCATGGGAAACTTACTAGCACAATAGTATAGTATATAATAGCGGACATATAAAATAATATATAACATATAATATTATAGCCAGTATCCTACTTTCAATTCTGCAAAACAACATATATGCATGTCTGCTGGGTAACAGCTAAAGATGACATGTTAACTGTTCTAATAAAATCCCATGCAGCACAGAAGAAAAGCATTATAGAGGACAAAAACAAACCAAAGGGAAAAATCCATGCAAATACCATGAGGTATTTGTTCTCTGTAATGCAAAGCCATCTAGAAACAATCCTGAGGCACTGATTCACATTCCTTCAGACAGAAGGATTTGGGATTTTTTTTTCTGCTTTTGGTTTTAGTGGACGTTGAGGCAGCCTGTGTTCTCTGGAAAACAACCTATTTGGATAACACGCATTTAACACAAAATAAAATTTTAAGAAAAATCACTTTCACAATAAAGGTGCCCAAATGGACTATTTAGTAAGTTTAAAATGCAGATTGCTACTGCAATTCAGTCCTGATCTTGACCTTTATTCAAGCATGAGCATGCATTGCTGTAATTACCTGCATTCACCCCTTGTGTACTTATTTTAATCTCAGTCCTACCTCTACTCTTCTATTTCAAAAGCAAACATAAAGATTTCCAAAGGTTGATCTCTTCTCATTCAACCAGATACTTTTACACATACGCATTCATGTACTATTGTTACATTCAAAGTTTCATAAAGTAAATAAAATTCCTGTTCTTCCAGCTCAGTGAGATGAAGTAAAATTTTTTACAAAGTAAAAATCATTACTGAGAACTGTCACATTGTTTTCATCATTGATTAAATTTGTTCTGCATTAAAATATTAATCGAGTGCTCTTGAATGTTTATCAACTGTTACTACCTCAGAAACATATGCCTCAGATCCCAGAGACAAGGTTCATGATACAGATTAGAACATATTGTTTACAGTCCATAAACGCTTTTTATGATGGTTTCATCATAAGGTAATTCCATTCTACGAGTATAATTAACACATTTTCCAAGGTTCATTAATCTTCATTTATGCAGTCAGTGAACATGGTCCATATCCATTAAATGGAAAATCAAGACATGAACTTTAATTCAAGCCACTATTTCACTAATTTTGTTTAACTTTGGGAAATGCTAATACATAATCCTAAAACTAGCTTTCCCTTTTTTATATTTTATGTACAAAATAATTTCATATGAATAGAAATGATCCTCCAAAAGCTGCGTTCTCTTCATCTTATTTTCATTGCCAGTGAATTTGTACAAGTCAAAGCAGGCTTGCTCTCTGTCCTAAAAGTTTGTCTTCTCATACAAAGCCACAGTGCATCAGCAAATGCAGCTTTTTACATTCTCAAAGTACCCAGGCTATAAACAGGGCTAAACTGTGTAAGATGATAGATCCCAGTAAGATGTTCCAGAAGACCAAAGGGACAAAAGGCTTGTGCCCATTGATGCAGAGGAAGCACCAGAAAGTGAGATATCAACAGAGTTTACCCTAATTGTGCAAAAAATGTTATAACCACTGTCAATAATTTTCTTCTGGTATCAAAAGGAAAGAGGCCTAAGAGGAGCAGACACTGAGGAGAAGAGGAGCAGGAACGGGATGAATAACTTGAGAAGAGACCTGAAACACAGCACCTGAAGAGCTGAATACTCAGACATTATCTTTTGCTTTCAAAGTACATGTCCCTTTTTTGCTCCAGGCACTGTAACAAATTGATAACAATTTTCAACTCAGCTGCCCCAAAAATCTCAAAAAATAATCTCATTTAAAGAAAAAATAGGAAAGTTCAAGTGTTTAGCTTGCCAGAGGCTCACATGTCCACATTCTGAGATCTCTGCACAACCTTCTTGCATCACAATCCCACTTTAATGTTGAAATGTTTTCACATTTGAAGTGGAAATCTTTCAAGAAAGAATAAAGTAGCAATCCAGAAACAGAAGCAGGACTATGGAATCTGGATTGAGTAATACAAAAGAAAAGACAAATATGCTGAGCCAGAGGTACAAATGTTTTCAGCATTTCCCAAGGTATACAAATCATTCCTGGTAAGTTCTGAGTAAAGAGCGCACAGGAAATTTAAAATTTTACATTATTTAAGTTGAAAAAGTTTTCCCTGTAATAGGAAAACACAGGATGAAAATGTAAGACACTTAGCCAGATCCTCTGTGGTTTTCCAGCTACCTAAATAAAAGGCTGTCAGCTGTCCTATACATTTCAAACAGTATCAAGTTAAAGGCCAGTGATAATACCGTAGATGTCACAAAAATACGTATAAAGAAATAGAAAGTATATTATATGTCTGATGCAAAGGGTTGTCTATTTTGGTAAATCTCAAACACACAGAAAAGTTTTCACAAATTCACATGTTGACTCCAAAGTAATAATCTGAAAATAATAATCCTGGTTATGAAAAGCAGGTGATGCCTCTTTCGCTGTATTTAGCCACACATTCCCTCGACAGACTAAATTAGGAGATACAGGAAATCATCTGCCATGTGAACTTTCAAAATAATTATTTGGATGCTTTAATTTTCTCCATTTTGCTTCAATGAGTTACCATAGGTGAACTATCATAGACAACTCTCCTTTAGCACAGTTGACCTAGTGGGTCAGATTGACTGAGGAGAGGCAAGTTTCCAAGTTTTTTTTCATTGTGACCCAACTTAAAGCCTAATGAAATTAATGCCAGGGAGGGCACTCAGCACTTCAAAGGAGCTATTCAGCAGTTCACAGCATCACACTGTACGAAGAAAAACTGATTTTAGGTATCTATGGAAAACAAAAAAACACCTTGGGAAAATAACCTTAAAAAATATTTTAGCTACACAGGCAATAAAACAATAAAAATATACACAAGGTTCCAGAACAATCAGAATACCATCTTTGTCCTGTAATGCAGCAACACAGTACACTGACAAAGACAAGGGCACTGCTTTGATCTTAAGGAGCAAAGGCATAATAAAACTTGTAGGATACAGAATTGAGACTCTTACTGTGTAGCGTATTGCTCAGACTGGAAGGATTACATGTCTGAAGTTTATCTATTTGCAACAGCAGGTTTTCAGGAAGTTATTAAACCTATCAGGGCTGTCATTACTTGACCTAAAATCTCCTCAGAAGAAACAAACATGCAAGGTCTACCCATGTGAGGTGGAACAGGATCAGGCTATTTTTAATTTGACCTTATTCCATCAATTTTTTTTTGTTAAGAAATTAGTTCACTAACTAAGAAAATAAAAACCAAAACAACAGAGCTTGAATGAGAAATATCAAGGAATTTAATGATACATACTACATATATGTTTATATATGCAGAAATAGTGTATGAAAATTGAGCCAAAGAGACTCATAAAAAATATAAATTAAATAATTGAAATTTCAATTAAAAGAAGGCAACTTGCATGTTCAGTATGTCTCAGTCCTTTTCTGAAAATATTTTTCTTCAGATTATTTTTCAAATCTCACAAAGGCTCAGATGGCATTACATCACAGGTATGCACACTCCCAGATAAACACGAAAAAGACACACTTCCTCCAAAAATATTCAGACACCAGCACTGGCATCTGTCTATCTCACAGTAGGGTGTGTAAAAACAACAAATTAATGCCACTCTTCAGAGATTCCTGCCAGTAGCATTATGCTCTCCTTTTGCTCTGTGCATGTAGCTATTATTAGTGGTAGATGAAAACTACAAATTCTTCATGACTTCATTGGTTCAACAATTACTGTCACATACTGTTAACAGCTTGAACCAAACTAGCTGCTGAAACAAGCAGCAGACATCCCAACCAGAGGAGGGAGAGAGAGAAAGACTTAAGAGTTTAGGAAGAAAAAAACAAAACACCACAAAACCCAACCACTTGAATGAAATATTAACAAAATTTTTAAAATTACAACAAATATATATATGCAATACAATATATAATATCTACAAAACCCTGTCAAGCTCCCAGGATGATGATTGCCAGGCACAGGCAAAGTCACAGGGTAGACTCAGTGATCAACGGGAACTGGATTTTAGATTTATATTCAGGAATGCACAAATCAGGATCAAAGGCAGGCAAACAGACTGAGCCCTCCTTAGATGCCAGCCACTGAAGAAAGAGAAGTTGACCCCGCGCGATCCTCAGCTTTTATACTCAGCATGAGGCAGATGGGATGGAATACTCCTGTTGTTCACTTTTGGCTCACCTGTCCTGTCGCTGACCCAGTTGTGATGGAATCCCTCTATGCTTTTCTGCTTCTGATCTTCTAATGGAGCAAATAATGAAATTAGCTGCCTTTGCTTGTTACAGTAATAAATATAAGCAAGAGCCTCTCTGCATATCATTCCTTGGATGAGCTATAAACAATAAGGTCTTATCTCTCTGAGAACAATTTCTGAACAATATGATGCTAATTTCAGAGAGTTCAGTTAGTCACAAGAGGCTTTACAGAAAAGTAAAGTTACGAGGCAGATAGTTCTACCTCAGACCAGAATGCATGCTTTTCAGGTTCCAGAACACAGTTATTACAATTAAAAAATCAGAATGCCATTGCTTGCAATAAGAATAGCTATTAATTGACTAAAAATGAGGACAGTAAGTCCCTTGCAAATTTAAACGATTAAATGATTTCACCATTTTCAAAGACTCTTTCTAGTTCATATCAGTTGAAAATCTTACCAGAAAATTATAAACTGGAGACAAGCTAAAAAGAAAGAAACAAAAGGAAAAACAAAAGCACTGGCAGAAGCAGAACAATTAAAGACATCATCAAAATGGACAAAATTACTTACAAATAAGTGAGGTTTCTTGTTTTCTATCAAAATTCTGCATTCTAAAATCATTATGTTCCTATCCTGAAAGTACACAAAGCCACACTGGTATTTTTGCTGCAGTGAAAAGAACACCATAACTCTACAATTGTAGCAATTTAATTTTTTTTGTTCTGTTTTAGATTTGTATATTGTAAATCAACTTTCAGAGTAAGTGACAGATTGATGCCACTTGTATTTGAAGCTCATTAGAACACGATTTCACTAACAATGAAACTGCAAAAGGCTTCTAAAAGAAGAATCTCTCATCAGAGTCCCAAGATACTACTTCAGATAAGTTGCTAAAGAAGGCCAGTCCTTATTTAAAGAGACTTAGGTTATAAACAGCAATCCACAGTTGTAGATTTTGCCCTGTCTACTCTTCAAGTTTGTTAACACTTTTGTGCTAAAATTGAGCTGCACACATCTTTTACCACCTTCATGATAATTTCCTTCTTTGCATTTTTCCATTTGTCCCAAATCACTAAATTGTCAGCCTGCTCGCCTTTCTCACCTGCATATCTCAAAACCAGGGATGCCCTGCAGAAATGACACAATGCAAATTATAACCCATTTCCCCCTTGTTCAAGAATAATTAAAAAATGGTACTGGATGAGCTAAATTAAGTCACAAAATGTCATTTCCTTCATATATTTATTTGGAAAGATCAATCCCCTTCTTCCTGTTATGCACCTTCTTTTGTTCCCCAAGAAATATTAATGTCCTTACCAACACATTTTATGGAGTATCTATTAGCAACAAGAATGTGGATTAAGGTTTCTTGGACAAATTCATGTGTCCAAGACACATGGGGTTGGAACTCGATGCTCTTCAAGATCTCTTCCAACCTGAATTATTCTATGATTCTATCATTCTATGACTCATATTTGCAACTTCCTTCTTGATGTTACTTCAGTTTTTTGTAGCTTTTGAAAAATTGGAGTATTAGTCTCAGCTAAGAAACCTCTCTGAAGTACTACAGTAAAAGCTGGACAGGGTCATTCTGTATTAGTAAGAGTGTCTTCAACCTGGGATGGAAGGAAAAAACACATCAATAACTTTGGTAAGAGTAACTTGTACTGGTCAGAAATCTTGTAAAATTCACCTCACTGATACTTTGGTACAAAATTTCTGTAGAACAGTTTGACACATTTGAATTAATTCAGTTTCAGGTGGAACACCTCATTACCTTTTCCCTGTAGTGCTTAAGTAAAAGCTTTCAGATTTCATCCGCTTTTTCAGTTCACTGATCATGCACCATCTCATTCTAATTTACAAAAGCAAGTAAGTATAAGCATAAAACCTGCGAGCCTGAAGCATGACACTCTGATAATTTACTAGGCCAAAGTAAACTTCAATGTGCAATAGAAGTCAATTTGTGAATCAGAACTTTAGATATAAAGCTAATGTAGATCTTGAAAAACACTGATATCAACCTAAATACAACCCTGCTGAATACCAAGGTTAAGGAAATTCAGCAACTGTCAGTAGCATGAATTCATGTAATGATTTGTAATAATCACTCACTGCACAGACATACAAAGTCATCCCTCACTTTTCATCTCCACCTCATTTCTATAACCAGTCATGTCCCCAGAGAGGAGCAGCTAAAAGCCAGTCCAAGGCATAAAGTGAAGAATCCCCTCCAAAATTTTCAGCAAGGTACAAGGGCGAAGATACCAACACTTTAACTAAAGTCAGCTTGAAAACCACATGGAAAAACAGGCCTCAGAGAAGATGAGCCAGCCTAGGGAATAACACTAACCCCTAAAGCTCACTCAGTTTCTCCAGGTGGAGTAAGGCTGAGAAACATATCAGAAACATACCTGATGGCAAGGCATGGAATACTACATCAGTGGTGGAGTTAACTTTTACCAAAAAATAAAAATCAAATTTGAAACAGTTATGGGAACCCACAGCACAACCCAAAGTGAATGGGGAAAAGAAAGATAGAAAGACAGGAAATGCAAAGTATTGTGCACCTGAACCCATGCATGGGCTGATGCAGAAGTCCTCTTACTCCCTCATATTGTGCCTATGCCCCAAAAGCTCAGCTTTATGTAAAATATACATGTTAAAATATAAGACAAATGAACATCTGCCATGATTGACAAATATTTTGTTCTTTACAGTTAATTTAGTGAATCCTGTGACAACCAAAGAGGAGTACAGGAGGAAAAGATGCAAAACACTACTCCTGGAAGGGTTTCTCCATAGCAATTTTTGCAAGAATAGGGGGAGTGATTCTTAAAATTAACTCAGATTTCAATCTCTTATTCTCTGCAGTATGACTGCTCAATATATTTTCATTTATTATTTAACTTAGCATGTATTAATAACAAAAGAATTCCACTGCTCTGAGTAATATTTTGTACATTACTGTAGTACATAATAGTTTTTCCTGTAATCTGATTTAATTTTTTCCAAATTGCAAATTCTAAAAGAAAAGATGTCACGGTAAATCGTAGTTGGCACACCACTTTCCAAATATAATTTACATTATTCACTTTACATACATCTTTAATAGTCAATTTCCTTTTTTCTATACATACTTCAGTGTGAAAATGTTTGCCATCAATATTAAAATATGAATTATCTGCATAGTCATGCACATAGCTTACAGAATTACCTTAAATCCCATCCATTACACTCATATTTAATAGCCAAAATTCCTTTGCTTTCATATTTTAAACTGCTTGCTTAGCTGTGCACAGCAAGAAATTTCTCAGTGGTATTTTATACACATTTTCCCAAAAAAGAAGTGAAGTTTTAATAGGATTTGAGTTGTTTATTTATAAATTAAAACTTTAACTATCTACAACAACCACCTGACATGGTTAAAATAACCCGTATTCTGAATTCAAATGCCTGGTAAGATATAGACACTACATTTGATAGCTGTCTACCTGAGACACTTGCAGAGAAATGCTAAAAAAAAAAAATCTGTTTCCAAGTATTACACCTGAAATTCTTAAGCCTTAAAGAAATTCTTCCATCTGAGATGCACATGCCTTGAAGATGCTTGCCTTGAAGATGGATAACACATCCTTTAAAAAAATAATTCAGTGAAATGGTGGTGGTTGCATTTTCAAACACAATTCATGATAGTGGTAGTTCCTGCTACAGTCTCTGACTTGGTTTTTTTTGAATTCAGATGTTCACTATTTAGACTCAGGAATTTTTGTCCTTCACAATATAGGATTCACCTCATATGCTTTCACAACTGATATACAGTTCTTTTATAAAAATTGTTCTTTTATAAAAATTACATATTCTATCAAGTAATGCATCCTTTTAGTAACCTTTACGAAAAAATTAAGAAAGACCCAGTGGCAAACTGAGGGAGAAGTGGGACATACTGGAAGTAAACTGAAGGAAATTAAAATGCAATACTCAAAAAGGAAGACAAGATAATCTTAAGAGCTATTTTAGTCTATGCAGCCTAGAAAAGTATGTTGATATCTTCATGTACTTAGGCATCATTAAAACATGGCAAGATAATATGAGAATCAGTCAGGTTTGTTGAGATCAACCCCTAAAATTCAAAATTCTCCATAACAGATGCCAAGACAAATAAACTTAGCAGGAATAACCACTGCTGTCTGCAGCATTACACATTTTCCCTGTCTCCACAATGTAAAACATCTTCCCCCAACTTCTCCAGGAAACCAAACACCTGTGAGAGAAACTGAAACCCTCCAAAAGCCCCGCAAAGGAGAAAAACACACCCCTGGGAGAAATCAGGATAAAAGCAAAGGTACAAATGTTAATTGTGATAAAGGTGATATAATAATAAACTATTTTTTCACAATACAAAGTGATTCCTGCTACGTTTCTAGTTTCATACTTTTGACAAACTTCCACTGTCAAAGTTGTCTCCAGGTCAGGTGCTTGCTACAGGCAATTGTAGCTGAATCCTCCTCCTCTGTGCAAGACAAAGCAGCCATCTGGTCAAACTGTTCTTTATGTGCTGGTTCATCTGGTGCATATTCAGCATGTACTGGAATTTGCCCAAGCAAACTAAAAAGGGAGAATCAGAGATACAGGGAACCTCATATTTAACTATTTTTCCTAGACACAAAACCAATTGTTAAGCATCGGCCTTGCTCAGGATTTTTAAGGAAACCTTTAAAACCCACAAAAGAGTCATTATTTAAAATTAAGACTGACATGGATGCTCTTGAAAGGCCTAATCACCCACAGACTAACCTGAATACTAATATAGGATACAAAGGCCTAAATTAAGACAACTTAGACAACATATTAGGAAGTACATGGCAAAGATTAAAACAGTTGCAAGAAGAGACAGAAAGACTTGCAAAAGAATGAGACATGAATAGAAACAAAATAGGGAAGATCTATGTTCTTCATCCTTTGTGCCTTTGCAATATTTATATATATGATTGAAATTTACTTAATATGTTGGAGAAGCTCTGACCTCTTTGGTGGCATGGCTTTCATAACAGCAGGTGGTTTATGGTCCACTGTACAGAATGAGGGGAAATGGCCTTTTCAGTTTCCCTATATTGAGACCCTGCTTCCTGATTATAATCATGTTCAGTTCTCAAGCAGGAAGAATTCCACATGCTTCATAAATCTTGAATTAGCTGCTATACTGGAGGGGCTTTTTTATTACTGCTAGAATGCTCACAACAAAGCTGTCAGCAATAGCATGGGCCACCAAAATATTTCTTATTATAAAGCAAGTAGAAGAAATCTAAAGGCATGCCTGTATGGTAATAATTCTAAACGATGACTGCAAATTGTTCCTTCCATTACACAGAGTTGAAAATAGTACTGGCTAAGTGAGATGTCAGAAACCTCCCATAGAAAATACAGAGAAAAATTACCATGGAAGTTTCATCAGCGACTACCTAAGTTTCCCATTCATGTGGATGTATGTATGTATATACATGTATGTATAGATATATGGGGTTTTTTTAAAAAAAGAAGTGTAGGAACATGTATATGTATAGATATTTTATAATCTTGGACTACTGGGCTTCCACAGTATCTTGTAATGCATGCATGGCTGTGCTGACTGCATTCAGATGCCAGACTCATAGCTAAAAATTTAGCAGGTATAAATTATTCTAACACAATTCATACCATGTTATCTTATTTATTAATTATCACAGTGGAATAAGAAAGACATTGTAGTGAAATACAGAAGAGTAGCAATTTGTTTCATATGAATGAAGCATATGAATGGCCTTTTCACAGCAAATTTGCTTGTGTTTTCAATAAATTGTAGAGATATATACACTCATGTACATCCAGATCCTCTTGATACACAACTGAGAGATGTAGAAAACTGAAGGGAAAAGGCTCAGCAGAAATGAACACAGGAAAGAAACCCAGAACCTGTTATGTAGCAAAGAAAACATTTAATTCACAAGCAGAGCAATACCAAAGGAAAGCCAAAGACAGTGCCAAGTTTATGCAGAAACAGAAAATCTGTTTCAAACAGGAAATAGTCCAAAAGTAGACAGGTGATCTCATGACACATTCAAGCAAGGCACAAAAAATTTTATTTCCAATTGAGTTTTGAGTAATTTATCATTAAAACCTTCAAAACTTCAACACTGTGTCATTAAAAGTAGAGTCTCTGTGGTTCATCTGCATTGTATATGGTTCTGCTATAAAATTACATACTATCCAAAAGGCCAAAGGATGCGTGAACAGGAAAGTAGAAAAGAGGTAATACAACATCACTCAGTCTAACTGGTAGTGAGCAGGCACTGCTAAGTCATGGGGGAGCACTGAGAATGCAAACAGTGCCAAATTCAGGTGGGGAAAAAAAAAAAAAGAGGTCAAGGTTCAGAGAACAGCCACCAAATTAAGAAGCACAAAACCACAAGGAAATTAACTGCAAAAATTTGCTATGACCAGCAGAAAGATGAGCGTGACAGAGAACCTGCAAGAAATATCCAGAGTATAGAACAAGATGTGATCAGAGGTGAGAATATGCTGTCATTGTCACAAATGAAAAGCAATGACCCTATTAGTTTCACTTGGGAGAAACCTGCAGTCCTGAAAGCAGAGATGAGAAAACACAATGAGCAGTTGGAGAAGCAGTTGTTCAACAGAGAAAAAGGAAGCACAGCAATTTGTGACTTTGACCCTGGAAAAAAGTACTAGAGTACAAGGGTCTGTAGAAAACTGTTTCTTTGTTCATTTCTCAGAAATTCATGACATGCAAATTTTGGGAAGTTTCTACATAGTACTTACCTTTACATATTACTTAAAGCAATCCAAGGAGGTCTTTTATATACAATCCTAAGTCATAAAATGTGAGAAGTTGGACAATACAGCAAAAAGTTCACACTCCTTTGATAATCTTTCCTTTGACTTTAGTTTTTCCCTAATGAAACTCTCACATTCACACTACAAGGGACACAGAGAACTTCCCTCCATTTTCTGATGAAATTGTTTGTCCACATTTTGACAAAATAAAAAAAAAGTTAATACTAAAATGTAAACAAGACTATTTATTAGTAAACTCTCAGCAACTATGACAAAGCACCAAATCATCCTAGGGATTCTTTAAAAAGAAAAATCAAGACTTGAAACAATTTTAAGAATTTTATGTGAATGACATAAATACAAAAATGTGATGGATAACTGTGAAGCACAAAAGGTAACAGTCTGTTTCCTCACACATTCTGAAAATCTCTTCCATTTTAAAGCAGCTCTAGAAACACTTGATTTGTGTTCCACTAGCGACCAGTCATGAGGATCAGTGACTGGCTCAACTGTGTGACTAACTGAGTCACATCCTTAAAAGTTTTGCACCTCGAAGGAGAAGGCAAACTGTGGCAGCTGAAAAGAGATTATTTTAGATTCACAGGCAATCAGTTGAGATTGAGCTATAGCATTTCAGACTAAAAGTGATGACCAGGATTACATTATCCAGTCTGCTGAATAATGTGTCTTGAAAATCCACTGAGTTTTTCACTCACCATTTTGCAAATAATTATGGCTGTCACAAATGGAATGCAATGAAGTTCCTAGTTTTACTTGGGAGATACCTGTAAATGTTGAAGTAGATTTGAGAAGACACACCGTAATGCAACTGAAGACAGACTGGATCTCAGACACCTCAGAGAATGGCAACTTGCATAAAGCTAAGTTTAGAGTTAAGAATCTGTTAAGAATTAAGCTGTTAAGAATCCAGCCTTCTAGGAAGTATAAGATTTTGCTCTGTCTTTTATATGTGTGATTTGAAATCAAGATTAAATTACTTGGCTCAGTTCACTAAGAAGACTGAGTCC
Organism: Turnix velox; assembly: GCA_013400935.1. Taxonomy (NCBI): domain Eukaryota; kingdom Metazoa; phylum Chordata; class Aves; order Charadriiformes; family Turnicidae; genus Turnix; species Turnix velox. The sequence continues at coordinate 278,511 of VZTY01003842.1, forward strand.
CCACAAAAAACCTGAAATTCTTTAAACCACCACAGTGTTTTTAAATATAGGAAATAGACATGCTGATCAGAAGTTTCCTTCATACAGTGTAAGGCTTCAGTAAGGCCAATTGCCAGCAAGGGGAACAGGAAGTGCAATCTCCTCACTAATGCCCCAGACCCTACTGTTGGCATTCAACTGTCAAAAAAAAAAAAAGTTTGTCGCAGTTTCTGGAACTTTGCCCATGATTATGAAACAATGAGAGATGTTTTAATGAGATGTCTAGTCAGGTAAGACACTAAATGCAAAACTGTACCAGAATCATTAAATTATCTATTTGTGGAGATATCACTAGGGCATTGCTCATTTCATAAAACACATCATAGTAAACTGGCTAGGGTACTTTTAAGCCACCATTCTCCAATTTGAGGTAAAGTGGAACTGCAAACATTATTAAAACCATGTGAGGAATACCAGTTAATTTATGCAATTACTATATCTGAATATCTAGAATTTTCTTAACACAGAAAAGAGACTGTAGTGACTGCAGTTACATCATTTTATTCAATAAACAAAGCTTTTCTTTTTGAAAGTGGGGAACAATAATGTATTCCTCCTCTATATACAGTTATTTTGCAATTCAGAGAAATTAAAAGACCAGAAATTATTTTTTAATTATCTGGTAGGTTTTTAATAAAAAGAAATTAAGTAAAAGACCCCTAACAAATGGGATTTCCTTCCTTTAGAAAACACTGCTTCAAATTGAATAATTAAAAAGACTTTAACAGAAACCATTACCAGTCTCACTTTGGCAGAAATGTGGTTATCATTGGTTTTAGTTATGCAGATAAATGATGTGCACTGGCTCTGGAATGAAATGTTCATGACAAAATGGTCACGCTTACAACAATATAAAGGATGGTTACAATGCTCTTAGAATAGCTATTGTTTAATCTAAGTCATTTCAATGGATCACTGTCTTCACCACAACAGTATGGAAACAACAAGGGCATACAACCCAAGACAACTGATACATCTTCATGCTCTTTAAAGTACCAAAAAATACTTATAATTCACTAGTGACTTAAAGGTCCTCAGTTTCGTATACAAGCATACTCTTAACAGTACTTGTACATTTCAGTAGTCCCGTTTCTCCTTTATCAGACAATGCAGATTCAAATGAAAACAATATTTAGCTCAGTGACATTTCAGTAAAAAAAAATCCTAAATTACTTCCTTGCACTTACTCATCAACATGCAAAAGAGATGGTGTTTCAATCCAGCAATACCAGCTCAAAGGTCAGAAGTGCTTTTCCAGCATATAAAAGAGACTGAATAAAAGGAAGCTGAGGGGAGACCCTATCTGTCTCTATAGCTACCTGAAAAGAGGTTGTAGTGATGTGGGAGCCAATCTCTTCTCCCAAGTAACAAATGACTGGACAAGATGAAATGGCTTCAAGTAGTATTAGGGGAAGTGTCTTCACTGAAAGGATAGTCAAGCACTGGAACAGTCTGCTCAGGGAAGTGGTCAAGTCCCTGGAGGTATTTAAGAAGTCGGGAGGTGTGGCACTTGGAGACATGGTTTAGTGGTGAACTTCACAATGCAAGGCTGACAGTCTGAATTGATAGTCTTAAAGATCTTTTTGAATCTAAATGATTCTATGATTCTACATGGCAGAAGCCATTTCCTCTACAGAGCAACTCCTTAAGAGCATATTTTTTCATTAACACTTGCTTTTTATGGAAAGCGACTATTAATCAGCACACACAACAGATCCTGCTGCCTGAGCCTGATCCTTTTTACATCCCTAACTGGAAACATGTCATTTCTGCTGTCAAGAAAACATCCTCATCAGACTAGAAAGAATCTGCATATGGAAATAACTTTTTTTTTCCCTTGAGCTCCATGTTCTTAAGACAGATGACCTCAAGTTAGTAAGAAGTCTGAGACACTAATAATGAAGTGATACAAAACATATAACACTGGAAAAATAAAATCAATATTTCCTCCAGGCATTTGAGGTTTAAGACTAATGTTGCTACTCATCTACGTGATGGAGGCAGCACTGATCACATTTTATTCATTACCTCCAAGTATCCTTATCCCCAATTACAATTATTTATTAACCTAATGTGATATGGTGGCTGTTTATTTACATTTGAGCAGGATATTTTCTAAAAATATCAGGAAGCAAAGTAACACCTGCTTGCACATATTTTCCTCATTTATACATTTTTTCTCTGTAAACCTTACAAAAAATTTGTTCACATCTCCATTAAGATACAATGGCATCTTTGAATGTCTTGATAACAGGACAGATTTATTTCAGAATCAGTGAACAGTTTTTTGTTATGGCAGAAGCCTTCTCCTCTCTTTCCCTCTCTAAACAAAATAGGAATGGGAAGACAAGACAAAGAATTAGTCATATGCATATGTGCATGTGCACATGTAACAGCACAAATAGCTCAACTGTAGTGGAAAAGCATCAGTGCACACAAGCTCTCAGGTTTCTACTATGGTCACGAGCAGAGCTATCTAGTTCAAACTAGTAGGCATAGCATTAGCAGGAAAAATATGGCTACAGTTTCACCTTGGTTTTGCTTTGCAGAATTTCCAGTTGGCTACACCTGGAGAGAAGTAAAGCAAGTGCTGAATACTTCCAACAGAAGTCTATCCTTTATTTCCAGGAACCCCTGAAATGACCATGATCTGATTAATGAACACGTACCTGTAAAATCTGTAAAGGAAAATCTCATTTTGAAGATTGAAAATGCCAAAAAAAATACTGATATTAATAAATAAGCACACCTGGGAAAAAAAACATCTAGCAGATTGAATGCATCTGTAATCACCTCATTAGAAGTTAACTATTTTATTCTAAAATTATTCAAATCAGTGCTCAAGGTATATCTGCTTTGTTGCAGATATGAGCGTGGTGATCCGATTTATGACTCAGAACGATGCCCTCACCCAGGCCATTCGGGCCACAGCACGCAAGCACCAATGTGGTAGACGGGCAAATGGCGTTTATTACCACGTGACTCGGTGTTTTATAGCTCAGGTTTACAACGTCACTTCCGTCCGCTTACGTTACAGACTTAACCCTTAACACTACTGGCTAATTCAAAAAAAAACAAAAAGGGGGGGAGAAACCTATCTTTCCTTACAGCTCGAGATATCTTCCGGCCGCCAGACCCTACCTAAGAACTCGTTATTATGCAACATGTACTGATGAATGATCTCTGTTACAACGAGGTCATCCACACTGGACAAAGTAAGATCAAGAAATGGTTTAGTTTATAAAGCACAAGTTTCACAGCGTGTAGCTAGATACAATTTTTAAAAGGACTTTAAACATATAGTGCATGAGCCTTGCTACCTAATTTATGGAAAATTACCCTCATGTCTCATTACACCGCAGAACCTGAATCATAGAATCATAGAATCATAGAATCATAGAATAGTTTGGGTTAGAAGGGACCTCAAAGATCATC
>VZTY01003842.1:282554-389027 GCA_013400935.1 Turnix velox
TTTGACCCAGGTGCAGGACCTTGCACTTGGCCTTGTTGAACTTCACGAGGTTGGCTTGGCCCCACCTCTCAAGCCTGTCAATGTTCCTCTGGATGGCATCCCTTCCTTCAGGTGAATCAACTGCACCACACAGCATCATGGTAAATGCAGGTCATTCTACAAAGCCAGGATACTCCTGTGAAAATCTATGGCAGCCCTACTTAAAGACCAGATTTACATATCAAGCTTTAAGTACAACCGAGTCCCTGTTCTTCTTTCAAAATTTGTGCTTTCCTGGAAACTTGCTCTCCTGGACACTTACTTTCCAGCGGCTTTCACAGAACTGTTAATTGCTTACTTACAACACTACTCATCGTTCCTAAGCACTTTGGACCACATTGCAGAAATGTGTTGTCACCTGTCCTTTGCAACCTGTGTAATGTTAACAGTTGCTAATTGGCACAAAGCAACATAAAAAGCAAAGTATGAATACAAACAGAATCTAAGAAAATTGGTTTTTCACTTTGATTGTTCTCAGCTTGATAGCTCATATTCTGAAGAGCGCTTTAAGAAGAGAAATACATCATTAATTTTTTACAACTTCAGCTGCTTGGTTGAAGTCCAGGAACATGTAGCTTCTCCAGTAATGGCTAAGAGAAACTTCAGTTCTTCAAATCCTCATCTACCACAGACTTTCACCACATTCTAGCAGAATCTGGTTTTCAGCTACTTATATGAGAGTTATTTGGCTTCAATAACCAAGTTCTGACCTATGGTTCATAATGATTAGTCTATTTTCGGTGGCAAAGTTTATTAAGCTCTGCTGCTTGAAGCCAGAAGTGTAACACTGCAGTTAGAAGGAACTCTGCGAACATCTTAAATGGTGTTTCAATTTGAGAAAGATAGTACTGTGCTACAAGCAGCAATATCCACACAGATAGTAATTTCTTGCCTTCTGCTTTCATCCCACAGATACACTGACTGATCCTTAACATCAATTTTTTTAACAGTTAAAACAGCAAGCATAGAATTTTTCTTCAGGGAAAAAAAGTGAAATAAGAAAGAAGGCTAAATACTTATGCAGAAAAGACCACAAGCAATTTTGATACAATAATGTTTTTGGTGAAATAATAGTGACAATAAAATTTTTCATCTGTACTGAATGAAAGGGAAATGTCACCATGTAGCAGCTACAGCAGTGATCACAGGACATGCAGCAAATCCAGGCAGTAAATCAGTTCTCTCAGACTTATGGGTTCCTGAAAAAATTTATTAGAATATGTTGGAAGAGAGCAGGCAGCATTATGTAGGGAAGGTGGAATAAAATAAGTGAAACAATCCTGACTCAGCATTTAGTGAAATTAGTACTACAAAAATATATTAACGAATGCTATCCTTGGGAAATATCTGCAATTAGTGTAAGAGAACACAGGGTATTCACTAAGTAACAGCTGGCAAAGACATTTGTTATCCACAACACAGAAATTTCTTTACAACAATTGAACAGCATTTTTTCATTGGGATCCCTGCATGTAGTGACTCAGATTTATGTTTTATACCATTCAGGGAAGTCAACACCCTATATCCACAGCAGAAAAAAGGTGAAAGAAATGGGAAGTTAATTCAAACGTTATGCCATTCTCTGTTTCCATTTTGCCAACACAAGCAATGGGTTTGAAAAATGTGGCAGTAGGACTAGCAGCATGTCAAAAAACTCTGCACTTATCAACCAGGTAAAACATTTTGGTTATCCTTTCAGATAATTTTTGATACAAAGATTTTCTTTAGCTTCTTTTTTTAAGTTATTTTTTGCAGAAAAAGAGTAGAGTCTTGCAAATAAACCAATCTTGGGTTGCCTATAGTACTAACAGAGACAAATTAAAAGCTCATACTTTAGATGCATCAAAAACCAAAATAAGCCACTCATCTGAGAATTCAAACCATTGTCCCCATTTTCCTCTCACAAAAAATAGCGTTGAAGAAAATACTACTGTGATTTCAAAATGCAGTTTATCTACAATACTTATTTTACTGACTATGTAAAAAGGAGCTAATTAAAGTATTGCATGATTTTTGCATCTTACAGTAACTGGATGAAGTGCAACAAAATTTTAAATCATTCAGCTACAATTTTAACATGGAAACAGCCAGCCAAATATTTAATGCACTTTGCTCACTGTACAAGCACCAGATTTGAATTCTTAAAAATCAGTAACAAAAATACCTCCCAAATAAATACAAGTCCTTAGCTTTTCTGTGAACTTGACAACTAAGAATGTAAGTCCAACACCACTAAGAAAAACAGTCCTTTTGGAAGCCATACTAAAAAATAGGCTTAAGTTAAGGAAGTTTCAAATATTCAGAATTGTTATACATTCATTTACCAAAAATGGAGTGTTTTCTGATAAGAAGATCAGCAAATATCATCATACAGATGGTCATTTAAAATCTGCTGTGATGTTGCATTTAACCAATCACCATCCTTCAATCCAGTTTCGAGGCCTTTTTGATTCAGTAAATCTCAAAAGACATTTAATTAAATGCAAATTGGGCAAGAAAGAATGTCCCCCAAAATTATGATACCATCAGCTCATGCTCTGTCCATCCAGGCAGCTGGCAAACTGGCACATGAGCTAATTAGCCACCCACTGCATGCAACAAGGTGTGGTTGTTAGAGTGCACTTACTGATTCCCACTATGCTAGTAGTTTGGAGAAGGAGTAGATGATGTAGAAAAGAAAGCAAGAAATTTGGAAAAGTGGGATAAGTGACAGAGCTACAGCAATGGCAACAGTACAGAAAACTTCATGGAAACTAGGTTGCAGGAGATCAGCTTCTTACCATCAACTAACTACAAAAAATCTTTACCTATATCATATACACTGTTAGATGGGTGCATACAGATAGTATATTTCAAAAAAAGTAACTTTTTTAAAAGCTCCTTTTGTTTCAGGAAGATTTGAAGGCACATCTGATGGAAAAGAAGACAGCACTGAGTAACGTGATAAATGTCTACATTGTAAAGACAGCAGGTTTTTCAATGCTCAATTTAACAGTAATTTTTTTTATAACAGTGACATAAAAGGAAAAATTCTGAAAAACACATGACTACACGGCTGCAGTAGAAGTAGCTACGCAGTTTGTGGTGCTCCAAGAATTTCTGAGAAAAATAATTCTAGCAAGAAATCTGTGCTATGCAGTCAACATTATTATGTTCATAAACACACCCATACTTATAAATGACACAATCCATGCACAACTCACATGTTTATAAGTTAGTATTCACATCTGCTGTAGAACAATTATCTACCATACACTGCAAAAACACAACACTAATATAAAATTGTTCCTTCAGAGAGTTACGTACTATTACAATCACAATGCATTTAGATACCAGCTTATCTTCACAAAGGTACCGTGTTTTGAATAGTTACCCTGTTTCTTTTCATGCACTCAAGTGAGATAATCAGAGATGAAAAATAAAACTACTGAGATTAGAACAAACACTAGGTAGAAACCAAACTCGAACCACCAGAACTTAACTTTCTGCATGCTAAAGGTCAGCTACAAAAGACGAATTCCATCAAAACTCTTATGCAAATGTAGCCACAAGTGTCTAACTGTCCACAGCATGTTCTGTGACTCGGTGGAAACACCTCACTTTAGTATGTAAGTGGCAAAAGGTATACAGAACTCTATGCTTTAAGATTGCATTAAACATTTTTAAAGCCAGAAATAGTATAATTTTACAAATCAAATGTGCACTTTGACACACTATACAATAATTGCAAAATATGAGTAGCAACTGAAATGCAGTGAACGTTTGCTTTTCTACATCAGAGATAATACCTAGGTTAAGTCTCATTACTCCATCTCATTGACAAATAAGGAGGACACTGTGACACGTTCACCTAATTCCTCCCTTTGTAATCTCCTGACTTTATCTCTGAACTTGAATACTTTTCCTTTTTATAATGCCTTCTAACAAGCACAAAGCTGCATACAGAGCCAAACCTATTCCAGCTTCAGCCAGTCCACATCTGCCATCTCAGTGTTGAAAAATGTGAAGCCTGAGGTTTAATTCTCAGTGTACTAGGAAAGCAAATTCAACACTTCTGTCACATTCCTTTCCCATTATCTTTATCCCACTCACTCTGCAACCAAGCACTCATCCCCATACTGCTGAGGGCAAACAGCATGTTCACTTCAAAGACGATCTTATTTGGACATCACAGCTTAACCTGACCATCAACACTGAAATTAACAGTATCAGAAGCACATAGCAGGGCAAAACCTTGTTTTCCATTCTCTCACTCCATTCCAGGAATGAAACAAGAAATAAAAACATCTGATATTATATGCAATGGAAAACAGAATTATCACAATATGTATTTAATTTTTTACAAAAATTAAGGTTTGAAATGGAACTAATTTTCTTTCTTATATGTTATATATTGTATGATATATCCTATAATATATATCAAAATGCATTTTGAACATTCAGTCATACAGGCTCATGCATGCCTGGTAGTTATAAAGCCATCAGATTAGTGACAGGAATTAAAGACAAAGTGACAAATTTACAAGCATGTACTGGAACAAAAGTAAGGTTACACTTACAGTACCTGTTTTATTTCTTCAGGCATGCTTCTTTAATTATATGATTACATGCCTCCCTCTTGGAGAATGCATTCAGTGTGCCACTTGAATGTCAGATAGTACAAAAAATACAAGTAATTAGCATTTTAATCATCTCTCTTCAAGCGATTACCTTCTACTTAATGAAAGCATGCCTGCAAATTTCTTCCAGTCTCCCATTTAATTCACTACACATAGCCTGCTGTGCCCCTCAAGGGGTAAAAGTAACAAGCATCCTTTTGGACTGACTCCATGTTTTTAACATGATACCTAATTTCAGACAAAACTAAGGCATCTCCCTGCAGAGACCTTCAGATGATTTCTCTTTATACCAACTTCATTCATGTGGCAAAAATAGCGCTCTATAATAAATTCCTCATAATGCAACAGAATGTATTTGAGAGATCATTTCAGAGAATGGATCTATCTGCATTTGAGCAAAACACCATCAGACAACAGTACTCTGAATTTTCTTCGCGACTCCATGCACTGGTAAGAATTCCATTCACTTCTCCTAATAATTTCACTTAAGAAACATGCCTGGAGCAGAAGGGAACTTAAGGATGTTTTCCTCTGAGATAAATTTCATGATCAACCAATGGCTGTTGATGTATGCCTCCAAAGTCACAATAAATAACCTGTAACAACCACTACTTCTGATTTAACTTTATTTTGCCATAGCTACCATTTCACTTTTCAGAAAAGAACCATAAATGCAACCATCCAAATAAGAGAAGCAATTTGTGATCATTTTCCACAATGTACAGTTAGCAAATAGTTAGCAAAAAAAATATAATGCAAACATTATAAACTAATTTGAAAGTCTTCAGCCCAAATTAAACTAAGTCAGATGAGTACAATTGGTATTTCAATAACCAAATATTCCCCCATCAAATTACAATAGGCCAACAACTCTAAATTCAAAACAATTTGTTATATTAACCTGATTATTTCTTTGGTAGGGATTGAAAAATGTATTAGTGTATTCTGCTGGCTCCTAAATGTCATTTCACAATGAAATTAAATTGTACATTAGCATGGTTCGAAAGATTCATTACTTCAAATAATTTAAACCCTGGAATGTTGACAATCTAACACAAATAGACATGTTCCACAGTTAGAAAATATTAATTTATAGAACCGGACTAAACATGCTGTCCAAGAATCGGTACAAAGAAAGGCATGTGTAGTTAACACTTTTATCTCCCTACAAAGATAATTGGAAATTACTTCGCCCCTCTGGGACCAGGTAACTCCTCTACTTTTCTTTGAGGAGTTTATTTCTCAAGTAGCAAGCAAGCAACTCTTCTCTTCTCTTGAGAGACTATTGCCTCTTACAGCAGGTCCAGCTCTCATTTATACCTACATAAAATTCCACTGCCAGATGGAAGCCAGTGACGGATCATCCTGCAGGAGAAGGCTTCCACAAGAAAATTGACTTGATCAGCATCTTAGAGGTTGGACTCATGTTAACAGCATAGTTTGAAGACACTGACAACATACAACTTATCACACTAATTACAGCCTTAATACATGCTTTCATCACAAGGAGAACATGCTTATCTTGGGAAACATCTTTTCTGTTGTGTACTAGCTTTATCCATATAAAAGGAAGCTTATGCGATCACTGCTAATTACAGAACCACAAATTCCAGAGCTAAAAAAAAAAAAATCTTCAGAATCCTAATCTCTGCTTTATATTTTCCATAAGACAGATGTATAATACTTAGTATCCCTATTTATGTACATATTCTAAGCATCTTTTTCTCACAAAAGGCATAATGTCAAAAAAACCAACAAATTCGGAGCTATTATTTTCAATAGGAAAAATACAGTTACAAAATATAAAAACAAAGGTGTGAGTCTATATTTTTTGTGATCCACTGAATTAAAGACATGTACAGTTTGCCACATAGATTAATTTTGCGTAGAAAAAAGTTCCATGATAAAGAAATAGAAACGTTGATTTTCATATTATTTATCTTTTCTTTTTTCACCTGAGACAGGTTGAAATACCTTATGGCTATTGATATGGTAATAGATATAAAAACTCATCTCCCATTTGGCTAATGGCATTGTACACCTTACACTATTACATGAGTATTATTAAATTTATATATGTTCTAGCAAATGTTACAAAGGATATTTTAATTACAAGTATAAATATTGATTCACATTCATTTTTTCTAGCTCTTGGCTTGCATTATGCTTGCTGCAATGAATTTCACAGGTTATGTGCTGTTTAAAGATATATTCACAAGTGCCAAAATTCTGTGCTTAGCTTGAAATTCATTTCAAGTTAAACACTACATGCACATTTCTTCCTAATAATTAATGATAGCAACTTTTATTACATATATGATTTATCTTTGGACCCAATTAAAACAGCTGTGTTTCTTGAGGACTTCTCAATTTTTTCATATTCAGTTAACCTCAATGTAATCTGCAGAAATTGAAATATGAAATATCTTGATGAAATTTTTTAATTACATAACTTCTTTTTGATTTTTTTTTAATAATGAAAAAAATTATGTATGGGAAATTTTAAACAATTGTAAAAGGGAAAAAAATCTGTTCTATAAAAAATATTAAACTGACTGAACTCTATTATCATCAAATAATTGGATTAAAGTTTTGAGTCCTAGTATTAAAAAATTTTGGAAGGTCTGGCTTAGGACAGTTAACAGTATTAAAGAGCATCCTGAAGGTATATTTTTGAAAACTGTTCCATATGTAACATTTATTTTTAATACAAAAAACCCCACTGGTCAGTCATTACAAAGCCTTTCAAGAATGTCTGTACATACTAAACTGCTCTGTTCTTGCAAAAGCAAAAAACATCATTCTCAATGTCTGTTTATTAAACTTTCTGGACCCTTGGGAGGCTGATCTCACAAATGCAGTGCCAGGGAAAGGTGCTGTGGTCACTGCAGGGGTCAGGGCAGAGATTCAGGCACTCTTCCACCCGCCATCTCTTCATCAGCTGATATGAGCAGCTGTGTACTGAAAAACCAGATCTTAAAGTTGATAAGGAAGCTATCTCTCATCATAGTCAGCTCGCACTTGAGCTGGGAATAGGAAGCAGAGAGATTTGCCCTACCATCACCAATTCTCAGCTGTCCTCCCCACTGCAAAAACTTCAATGCTAAAACCCTAATTTGAATATGGGATCATTTGTGTTCTTCACTTTTACTCTAGTAAAAACATGATTCAGTGCAACTGTTAGCTGGCCCCATCACTGATTAAATCATTAGCCTGAAACTCACCCCCTTAATATTGCAGTAGTTTATAAAAATGTTCAAAGAGCTGTAGAATTACTTAGTCTATGCCACATACTTAAATCATAAAAATAAATGATACTTAACAATACTGTAAACATCAATAGTGCTTAAAAGAGGCATCTGCTGTGTACTACTACAATTAAAGTATCTGACAAAGCAGTATATAATACTGAGTAAATACTAAAGTGAAAAAACAACTGGATGCTTGTGTAATTTAGCACTGTTTCAGAATCACAAATAGTTCATAGAATCATAAAACCATGAATTTGGAAGAGGTCTTCAAGGGTCATCTACTCCAACCCCCCTTGAATTAGATCAGGTTTCTCAGAGGCTCATCAAGCTTGGTCTTGAATGTTTCCAGGGATGAAGTCTCCACCACCTATCTGGGCAACATGTTCCTGTGTCTCACCATCCTTCCGGTGAAGAATTTTTTCCAAATGTCTGATCAAAACCAACCCTATTCTAGTTTAAAATCATTGCTCCTCATCCTATTGCTACATGCCCTCACTAACAGCCCCTTCTCAGCTTTCCTGTAGGCCCCCTTCAGGTACTGATAGGCCACTGTAAGGTCTCCCCAGAGTCTTCTGTTCTACAGGCTCTTCTCCAACTCTCTCAGCTTGTCCCCATAGGAGAAGTGCTCCAGTCCACTGATCATGCTTGTGGCCATCCTCTGGATTCTCTCCAACAGGTCCATGTCCTTCTTTTACTGAGGGCTCCAAAGCTGGACACTGTACTCCAGAGGGGTCTCATCAGAGCAAACAGCAGAATCACCTCTCTTGACCTGCTAGTCACAGCTGTGATAATGCAGCCCAGGATACAGTNGAGTAAACGGCAGAATCACCTCTCTTGACCTGCTAGTCACAGCTGTGATAATGCAGCCCAGGATACAGTTGGCCTTCTGGGTTGTGAGTGTGCACTGCTGGCTCATGTCCACCTTTCATCCATCAGTACCCCCAAGTTCTTTTCCACATCTATCACATCACCCCTTGTTCAGGATTGGCCTGGCCCAATATCCTGCACTTGTCCCGGCTGAACCTCATCAGGTTTGCTTCACCAGGTCCTTCCTGCTTCTCAACTGCATAATTCAGCTCAGACTCATCTGCAAACTTGCTAAAGGTTCACTCAACTCCATTGCCTATATGAAGATATTAAACAGCACAGGTTGCAGCACAGATCCCTGAGGGACACCATTTGTCTCCATCTGGACATCAAGACATTGACGCCAACCCTCTTCCTATCCTGTATGTGCCATACCATGTCTACTCAATGATATGATTTTCTTGTTCTTCACAATAACTGCTCTTAAAACAGCAAACTAAATTCAGAGTGTCTGTTTTTCTTCAAATTATAAAAAAATTCAGAGTCTTTTTCATAATGACAGATGTCAGACCGCATCTCAAACCTGTTAAAAAGCTGAAACCTGAAAATAAGTTACAATGAGAAAATTATGTACTATGTTTTTGCTTATTGGAAGATCTAATCTTTATCCCATAGGCACGAAGAAATTTTCCATATTACAGAGAAAGCTGCTTTGTGATGATAGATTTTCTTTGTTGTGACTGCAACAAAACCCAGTAAAACCTCAACTTTGTGGAAAGCACCAGCTCTTTTTTCCTCACCCTCATCTACACTCACAGAATACTAATGCAATAACATTATGCAAAATCATATGAAATTTTTCCTTCCTCCAGGTAAGAGAGGGAGAGATATCCAATATCCAACAGTAATGATTCAGGTCACATCACTGAGTGTACCTCATGAACACTGTCTGCGATAACCACTTGCATCTCTGAACAGCCAGAGAATTAGCAAAATACTCCTTCCAGAAGGAATGCACCAAAGGCAGCTATGGACAGAAGCAGAATGTCTCACAACAAGCCATATCTCAGTGTGCTCACCACTCAATAAATGTGTCTGGACCCCACAGACTTTGTTCTTCATTCACTTCAACTCACGGATGTTGCTGCTGCATTTTGAGGGTGGAGGAAATAGCAAAGTAAATTAACCTCTATCAACTTAACATAGACTCAAAATAAAAACAAAATGTGATCTCATTTTGTTTCTTATCTAATTTGGTGATTATTTTAAGGTTTCTAATGAGGTTTTTAGTGATAATACATACTTCATAACAGCACTAAAATACTGTGTTTACATAAAAAAATAACCCTCTCTGCACCACGCTTCCCTCTCCCACTTCTTTGCCCTTTCCTATTTACCTTCCCTCTCCTCACTAGGAAGGCAAAGCTTCCTTCACCAACTGTGTCTTATTTGCTAACTCCAGTATCCATGTTGTACGTGCATGATGCTATATAGCCCTAAAAATCAGTAGGGTAGTGTATGTAACTATTTTTAATTGCTAACAGATTTTTACTTTTATTACTTATCCCAGACTTAACAAAACTCAAGGTTTTTCAGTTACACTTTGAATTAAGTGATTCAGATAAGAAATTAATTGCAATATAATTAGATACTTATAGTCAGTTAAATACTAATTGAAGGCATTACTTGAAACTACTGATTTTTCTAATGGAAAGGCAAACAAAAGACAGAGAAAGACAAAGAAAATTATCACTTTTTTTTTTTTTTGAGACACNTTTTTCTAATGCAAAGGCAAACAAAAGACAGAAAGACAAAGAAAATCATAACTTTTTTTTTTGAGACACTTTGTTCTGTGATCTTCTTTTCTAGAATGAACATTTTTACAGTATTTTCTCACAAAAGATGCCTACTTAAAGAGTACTGTGGATTAAAAGTAATGGGTACCTTTAATTTACCAAAAATATCTCTAAGGAAACTACTACTTGTGCTGAAGAAATATATATTATGATGTCCTGAAGAAATGTATGATTCTGAACTACTAGAATTCTTATTAATAGTTTCTCTTATTTGTATGGCCATTAAAGAGCACCAAACAGAGGGACATAGACCTGTCTTTGGACAACTGTCCCCTTAATTATCAAGTATCTTAAAATATTCTTGATTTTCTCAACAGCAGTGTAACTGAATGGGAAAATTCTCACACCTTTAAAGTGAGAGCAGGATTAAAAGAGACAGCACTACCACTTACAATATCTATGCCTTCGTTCTAAAGAAAAAAAAAAGAAAAAATGTGAAAGGCAAAATCAATTATATTGAAGAGTTAAGAATATTTCCTCTGGTATCACTGATGAAGTCACTCAAATTAAGAACATTATAGAACAAGTGTACCACTCGAAGAGTTTTTGTCTTTCTCATCAGTCATAAATCATATAAACTGTGTATATCATTCTCTTTGGCTTTGTAAATCAACCACAAAAAATAATTGTTATAAATAATAAATAAACAAAACGCATCTGTTTTAATGGAACTTTTCATAAATAGATTAAAAAGCTGACAGCTATTTTTAAAATCAGCTATAAAGATACTTCTATCACTTTTACAGACACAAAAAGCAAGACAATGACAACTGAAACAAACATTAGGCAACTGACCAGGGATATATTTATAGATATCTGAAGTATTCTGAGAATTAACTTAGTACACTACTCACCAATTTACTTAATGACATTTGAGTGAAAGGATTTAGTGACATATTGAGGCCCAAAATGCAACAATATTTTTACACTCTTAAGTCTTAAATATGTCTCTTAAGTCTCTTTTTAAATTGAAAGATCTTACTGACATTAAGTTTGCAGAATAGAGACTTGTATCACAGCAAAATGTCACCAGGTTCAAAGTAATAAAGTACACTGCACCTTTGCATAGTTAATCACTTGCTACATCTGGTATTCCTGATTTAATAGGAAGGCAAAAACAGTTCCAAGACTAGTGAGCCTAATAACCAGGTTTCCTTTTTCAGCAGTCTCTTCAGTCAGCTCTGATTTTTTTGCACATTGTTAAAGAACAGACTTAATTCAACAAAAGGCATCCAGACTGGCCTTCTGGACTTCATAAATGGGGAAGTTTTTCTTTAGAACTTCTTTCAGAGCTGACATAAATCCCTAAGCTTTCACCAGAACAGGGTGGATTCACACATAAAATGGAGTAAGAATCTGGATGAGGCTGAATCAGTAGCCTGCTGGAAACACCTAACTGCATACCCGTCCATACCAGCAACGTGCAGTGGAATGTGAGGATTTCCAAAAATTACAGCATAATTATCAAACAGAAGGACAGAAAACCTCCACTATGTTGAAATCAAGTGCCTTCTGAGGGGCAGAACTGAATTCTCCCTCTCCAGAGATGTGAAGCAAACAGAGAGTGCTTTGCAGGAAGCAGTGCAGGAGTGAGTGCACAAGTGTTAAAAGAGTTAGAGAACAACCTCCAAGTATGCTAGACTAACCAGACCTGCAGAATCTGGAGAATCTGCAAACTAGTATGATAGAGAACACCTGATTATGTTTTTCTCAATGATACCTCGATATCCTTTTCTAGATACAATTCATTAGCAGACTGCAAGGGAATTCCAACACCTTCTTATATTTATCCACTCATAAAAGCTTGTTCCATATCACCATTATTCAAATATTGAAACATGATTCTGGTTGTAAATAAGTGAATTTTCTTCCAGATATCTCAAATATCAAATGAACAAAATTTTCATTACCATATTTTTCTAGCATCTTCTCCATCATACAAAGACAAGAGACAAAAAGCGTAATGGAGCAAACATAATGCAAAATTCTTCACAGCATATGCTTCTATGAAACAGTATTTAAATGTTTTTAAAAACAAAGAATAACAAAATAGCTTTTCACCACCTTCCCTCCCACAATACACTGCAGAAATGACCCAAAACAAATACTTGAAACTGTATAAAGCCAAAAGGAGAGAGAGAAAATAAAGGCATCACAAAAAAAAAAATTTATAAGTCTTTCTATTCTTATGTTCTCAGAATCACAGTTGTTGGGTGTTGCCTGAATACATCTCTAGTGCCATTTAAAAAACAGCTCCAAACAGGACCAAACCCACTGACTAGACTTCATGGTTCTGACAAATGACATTGACACAGGACACCTCTGATCCAGATCACCATATTTAGATGCATAGAGAGAAGCCCAAGGTGATTGAAAACCTTAATCAAGAACTCCTGGGGTTAGTATCTGTCCTTCAGCATCCTCTAAGAAACACAGTTAGGTCTTTACTATCTGGTTCTGCTTGGCACCTAACTTTAAATCCTGAAGTCACCAGCACTACAGTTACCCCAGCCAAAACAAAAAGTCTGATTTCTTCCTTTCTTGTTCCTGAAACTGGAGCCAGGGATCTCTGTGAAGGATTGGAGGAACAAACTTCTCTCTTTTTTTGTGGCCCATAGCAGATAATATGAAAATTAATCTCAGCTTCCCTTGACATTGCCTTTTTCTTTTCTTTCAATGGGAAATTAGAGAAAACTAGTTTGTGTTATGTCAAAAAGCTTTGTCCTTTGTTCTATCAAGCCCCTTTGAGCATTTATGTGAATGTCTGCTTTTAAAATAGTGGAGGAAGCAGAACCAAGGCAGTAGGCAGCATCATAGTGAGTTTAAAACTCTGCCAAGTGCTGCCACAAAATGGCTTTAAAAAACTCAGTTAATTATTAGAATAATAGACCTTTTATATTCATGTAACTCAACCTTTTCCTCTAAAATATTTATTAAGTATCCATTGTGCTCATTTGCATTCAAAGATTTCAAAGAAAATGACAACAGTAATGTTTTCTCTTAATGATCCTCAATGGTTATGGCTCATTGTAGCCTCTCTTTTATGCATATGCTTACAATAAGGCCAATTTCTGGGAAGGCAATAAAATAAATGGTGAGGGACTTACTCTCATTCTCTTGTGGTATTTTCTCTCCCCAGAATATAACAAAAAGACTTAAGAAAAATGCAGCACACTACTTGTTTTTATGTGGTGACTACTATCATCGTCATATTAATGCAATCACATAATTTACCATCTGTTCTTTGTTTAGCCAAAAAAAGATTTTCTACATGCTTTGTTTGGACATTTGAGACAAATAAGCTATTTATTCCTGTCAGTTTAATGTTTCAGCCACTAGAATTTTAAGAAGAAAATCTTTTCCACAAGAAAATGTCTTCTCAGATATTCTCTGAAGCAGTATAATTCTCAATAATGCTGCTTTGTTTTATTGCCATCTTTTAAAAAATGTTATTTCTTTCTTTTCAAGGTCTTAGACAATAATACATGAACTTTAAAGACAGCTAATGCTCCATTGGAAAATTAACTCCAAAAATCACTTTTCTGAGCTGACAAGTTTCTTGGATCGACTTATTTGAGAAGATAAACTGTTCTTACAACTGAGTATTAATCACACAAAAAGAGAATTGGGACCCACATTCACCATTCAAAAAGCTATGATGGAAAGGGTTTATGTAGCATATTTAATATGTAGAATAGAAGAGGGAAGCATTATAAGTAAGGGAAACAAAATTTGACATTTTCCAATTAAAAAAATATTTTTCAAAAACAGCCAGAAGCAACATGCTACAGAGAAGAAGATAAGAGAGAAGGAACTCAGCCTTAAGCCTTGTCAGGAAGACAGAAGTGTATGTGAATAACAGTCCAGCCAACAAGTGTATCTAATCTCTTACTGAAAACTTCAAGACAACTGTCTTTTGAAAAGCAGTTAGGAGAGGGACTATTGTATTTCAAATAATAATCAATACAAATGGAAACAGAATTGGAAAGAACGGACCATAACTGAGGATATTTTTCTTAAGATATTTTATCTCTCTGGACACTAGATATTTTCCAGCATATCAAATAACTAACATTATTTTCCATAACCTCTGTTTATTATTTAACAGAACTGTTTTATACATACCTTAATTTAAAAATACGTCATACAAGAGATGTACATTTTACAGCACACAAACATGCTGATTAACATTATAAATGGATTTAGTGTAGGATCATCTTAAAAAAGCTATTTCCCTTTCCACATTTAGATTTTTTCAGTCGAGCAGGTGTTCTATAATTTCAGTATTTCTGAAGTTCAAATTGCTGCAATCCCTCAAGTTGTAACGTTCAATCACTTCTTGTCTTAAGAAATAGATGATAAAATGAAATTCATACATACAAAAAGGTTTAGTATCACTCATGCTAACTATTACATATTAAAATAGAATTAAAATGCAAGCTGTCATCATTTTAAAACCTGTATGGATCACGAAATATTGAGAATACTTTGACAATGTATCAAAATTTGATCAGGCAAAACCCAGTATTGAGTAGGCAAAAGGCCAGCAGACAAGCCTATATGCATTTCTCTATCAGGACAGAAAAGCCCTAGTTCCTCTGAAGTCACTCAAATGCTAACATTGCCTGCAGTTCTTCCCCTGCACCAGTCCCTACTGCTGAGCACACTGTATATAGTCTGGGATACTCCTTTAGTCAGCCATCTGTCTCAGTTGTGATCCTTCCCTGCTTTCTTCCACCTTCAGCCCACTCCCTGGAAGGGCAGGATGAGAAGCAGAAAAGGCCCTGGAACTAGTTACGCACTGCTGAGCAATAAATTTTTTAAATTCTGTTATCATACAGTTTTCATTGATAAAGGGGGGAATAATTTACTGATTATTTGTTGCTGAGCTTAATCTTAAGTATTTAATCTTTACAAAAATAAAAAAGACCACAGAATTAAGAAATATTTGCTGTAGGCTTATCCAAACTGAAAATTAAGAACTAAGCTATCTATAGAAGAGAAGGAGAGGCACAGTGAAACAGACAGAAAGTAGATGTCTGAGCAACTAACCGCAACTGTATAGTACAAATAAATGGAGACACCTAAGGTGCCTTCCCATTAATGTCATGCCCATCTCTTTTTCAATAAAGGCATCTATTTCTTTCTATTAATTACAGAAGTAATAGCAGCTCTGACTTTCACTCCTTTGAATCACAAATAGCATGAGAAGACAGACTTCTTGATGTAGGAGAAGGAAAAAACACATGTCCATTCAGCAGAGGAAATGTGAAAAAATACACTCTGAACAGGGTAGCTTCAGTGCCAGTGCATGAACTAAGCATGTTTTAGACTTATTAGAAAAACTATACTAAAATAAGTGAAAAGTTAAAAGCAAAAATTCCATTTTCATTGGGCTTTTTTTTGTAATTGAAGATGAAATTACCATATTCATTCAAATCTGCAACTAATCCGTACTTACTTGCTTATTAAGTTTCAGCTTTTACACCTCCACTTCTCTGACAAACTTCCCTTGTTCTCAAATCCTTACTTTCTCAGAATAGAAGAGTTCAGTAATTATGAGAAAATTAATTTCAGAGATTGAGTATATACATTACCTATCATCATACACACAATATGTACATATTTGATCATATTTTGAAAATTATTTGCTTCAATCCACTTTATAAGCCAGGTGGCAAAGGCAAGAGCTTGATTATTTCTGAATAATACCAGAAAGTGGCCCACATATAACAGGAAGTTTCACTAACCCGCTGCAAGGCAAGACTAACACGATTCATTATCTATCATATTTCTGCCATCCTGCTGTATAGCAACTATTACGTTACTTCATAATTGAATTTATTCAAGTCATAATGTTAATTTCATCATCAGTGCACCTAAAAACACTAATAACTACAACCCTATCAACATTTATCTCATGTTCCCAAATTATAGTATTGCAATTAGCAGCAAGAAGTCTTAAGAGCAGAGTTGGTTGTTTAAATTGTACCTTGATGATTGTATACTTGTGAGCCAATGAAATAACTTTCCTGATTACATCAACCACTAAATAAGCAGATACTAACTAAAAAAAACAGGCATGGCACAAGGGTTTTTATAGTCACACATTGTTCCTGGGGGCAGAGGAAAAGTATGAGCTGTTCAAAAAGATACAGATTTTTGTTTGATGCAAAATACATTAGTGACTGAATTTTTTTAAATTAGTTAACAGCATATATTATCATTACATAAACTGCGGTTTGACTTACTCATTTTTACCAGCTTAACGAAAAACATAAATTGTTAATATGAAGATTTTCAAAGATGAAGATTCACAAACACTTAGTACAGAATGTTGCATGCAGAGTATCTGAACACACATTCTAACAACTGAATGCCAAGTCACAGTGAATTCTGAGTAGCAGCTACAAGCAAATTTGCACAACTTCTCAGGAGTAAAGAAACATGTTCTGAAAATTTACAGTGATATGTAGGATGTGTGTGCATTACCACCTGTTTGCTCTGGCATGAAAGTAGAAATAGCCCACTAATTAAAGTATCTCTAAGTCAATATTGCCCCTTTTCAGGCATATATATGTATGCATGTGTAAGAACTTATATGCTGTCTACTACAGACAGTTTCATCAAGCAGATCTTATTGCTTACTCCACCTGCAGGAGGCATTGTGCTCACTGGTTCTCATCTTCAACTACCCTGACAACTGTTGGAAAAGTATCATGCTGAGCTGGAGGCAATCCAGGAGACTCCTGGCATGCACTGGGGATCACTGCTGAAGCCCTGTAATAGAGAGCTCCATCAGAGGGGATGCAACACTGGACTTCTCAGTCATCAGCACAAGTGAGCTAATCCGTGAAATCAACATTGGAGGGAGCCTGGGCTGCAGTGATCATGCACTGGTGAAGATCACAGTCCTGAGGAACATGGGTCATACATGGGTCTTTAAGTATTTAAAGGAGGCTTAAAAGGAATATGGGGACGATTTTTTTTAGCAGGGCTATAGGACAAGGGCTGATGGTTTTAAAATAAATCAGATTTAGAAGACTACATAGAAAGAATAAGATTTTTAAATAAAGGTGCTGAAACACTGGATGGAACAGGATGCCCAAAGAGATGGATCATGCTGCATCTCTGGAAACTTTCAAGGTCACATTGGACAGACCCCCTCTGAACAACCTGATCCAGTTGAAGCTGTCTCTACTCATTGCAGAAGGGCTGGTCTAGATGATCTTTAAAGGTCGCCTCCAACCTAAACTATTCTAAGATTTTTTATTCTGTATTTGTATATATACATATGAAAAAACTATTCATTCTATTCTCTACATGAGAAATGGAATACAATGTAATATTTGAGATAGGAAAATATTAAGAATATGCATGAAGTCCGAGATCCTCAAACAGAAAAGCTACAATATTTTATTATGGAAGTGAAAGATAATACATAATATATTTGTACTAGAGCTAGGGAATTGCAGAAGAATCAACCATTTTCTCAAGCTATTTGAAGATTACTGCACTACAAGAAGTACAGCAGTAATGCACACACAGGCAAATGCCATTTTCCAACAGATGCATAACTGCAAAACTAAAAAAACCAACTAAGAATGAGTCCTATGTAGAACACATAGTAGAAAGATGATTACTGAGTCAACAGCATACCAAAACTGTAGGAAGGAAAGGATGAAGAGAGAAAAAACAGGAGATCTAAGTAATAATCTACTGTTAAAGCAGAATTTTAATTGGTTAAATATGGCTAAATCACTGGAGTATAGACAAAGAACTGAAAGTAATTATAAGTTCGATTCAGTGTTAAAGTGTTTCTTTAATCTCATTGAGCATTCCACAAGAAAAGTGCAAACTTATTCTAGGTTTTCATAAAACTCCATTACGAAAAACACCCGAAATTAAAATTCCTGTCACAGTTGATTTTTTACCAGTGGTTTAGCTAACACAATAGCTGGTTTAATAAAACATGCTGTCATCATAGAATCCTCAAGGGACTAATTTTAAGCTATTACATCCAAGAAACAGTTAATGACTGAGAAGATTTAACTGACCTTTGTTTAATCAACAAAATGCTATTCTGAACTATTTACTCAAAAAGAAACATGAATTTGATGGTGGAGGAAAGATTAAAAGGTTGCTTGGCAGAATTAGTTAGGACCCTGCTAACTTCACATTATTTAAATTTCCTATAGTTAACTAGAACCATAGGTTCTGGAAGACATATACAGAATAAGTAGTCATTTCAGTATTATAAAAGGAAAAAACCTTAAAGTGAGATATTGACTCAGTCAATGACACTTTCTTCTCATTTGAAAGCTTAATCTAGTACCAGCTACTCAACTGTTTGTTCTTACAGCAGAAAGATATATCTCCATTTCAACAAAACAGAATTAAAATTCACTGAAAGTAAACAACTTTGAGGTGACAAAGAAAAAAAATGCAATACTTGTTTCAGCTCAACATAACTTCAGAAACTGGCAAATATTGTGCTCTTTTTCTGTCCATCAAGATCAGTTAAGTATCTCACTGACACGCACTCACTGAAACATTTTATATAGCTGACATTTTTTTCCAATGCCAAGAACCTTCGTGGTGATGCAGTTTCTCAGATGTGAATGTAATAGGATGACAGAGCTGTTGCCATTTACAGACATAAGTATAATCTGTTATGACAAAAGAGCACTAGAGATCTCCTGAGCATGTAAAAAAGAGAAAAAGTTCATTAAAAAGATCATAATTCCTTCTCAGAGACCCTTTCAGTTCAAGCATTTTTCACACTTCAAACATGCAATGCACAGTTAAGACAGTAAGCAAACAGCATTTACGTGTATGGCTTACTCAGAAATGCAAATCAACTTTACGGGGTTTAGCAAAGCATGAAGAAAGGTGATTAAGACACATTTCTCAGTTCATGAACTTCAGTTTAGAGAAGCACATTAAAAACTCAAAAGCCTAACAAAGGAGCTGAAATGCTGCAATATTCTTGAAGGTCTTCCTTCCTAAGATCTTCCTG
Source organism: Turnix velox (assembly GCA_013400935.1). Taxonomy (NCBI): domain Eukaryota; kingdom Metazoa; phylum Chordata; class Aves; order Charadriiformes; family Turnicidae; genus Turnix; species Turnix velox. Next base: position 302,146 of record VZTY01003842.1, read on the forward strand.
CAGTTCCCGAGTACCTTCTCTTAATGTCCAGATTGGTTTTGGAACATAGAATGTATCTTATCCCACTCCACCACAAATTTTGTTCAACTTTCTGGCTCAGATTATAGGGAAAACTTTTTTTATTGTCAAGCTAGCCAAACACTAGAACACATTGCCTAGAGACTTTGCAAACTCTCCATCTAGGAGATATTCATGGTACTGAGCAAACTGCTCCAGCTGATCCTCCTTGAGAAGAGGACTTAAACTACATGATCTCAAGAGATCCTTTCCAAGCTTCACAATCCAGTGTTTCTGTGACATTAGTATACTGTAATTATCATCCAACTCACAGACTCTGATATACATATTTAATTCTTAGCAGATTTATAGTGATTCAGAAACTACCAGATGTTTTGCAATTATCAGGTATATGACAATTTTTATTCTCATTTAAAATATCCTCAGCTATGCTAATTACAAGTAAATTACAAGTGGAATATAAGTAAATTATCTTTCAAAATACACAGTTAAAATACCACAAATGCTTTTCCACTTATCCACAATATCGCTTTTATTTTTTCATGCTCAGTTCTGGTCCCAGTCACACCTTCGCAGATATAGATTAAATACATTATACTATTTTCAGAAGTTATGTAATAATTTTTTATTTGAGCAGAACTACTTATTTTATCCTCTTACCTCTGTTCTCTTCACATTCTTTCCCAGTAGGAAAAAGGCAGTTAAAAAAGCAACTAACTCACACTCAAGTCTGAGGAAGAGAGATTCTCCTTACAGAAGATATCACTCACAGAGGCAACATTTTTATAGATTTAAAGCTTACAGACAGAAGCTGTTACTTCCCCTCCAAAGTCTCCAGAGACCCTGCTCTCAATAGTCTTTCTCTACCCATTCCTCAGCAGTTTTCTTGGATGATTAACGAGATAACAGAGATAGGCAGGGGAACAGGAAAGCAAGAAACAAATACAAAATCCACAACCAATTCTAACCACCTTGTTAGTCACAGAAGTAGACACCAGTCACGTCCATTCTTAGCCCTTCACTGACTGCAGCTGTCTGGGAATTAAAAAGCTTTACACAGAGAGAAAATTTCCCATTACAAGAAGGCATGATTTTTGACAGAACTAATCATGCTAAACTCCAAAGCTCTATTTCTGAGCATAAGAAAACTAGAAAAAACGTAAAATTCGTATTTAATATTTCTGAGTTATAAGTCACAATGGCAATATTAAAAGAACACCAATGTATTCCTTAAGCAGAGAGCCAACATTAAAATTTGCTGTGTTAATGACAATTTATAGAGTCCTGCATAAAATAAAAGCCTTGCTAATGTTGCATGAATTAAGCAACACCATTTACATTTTTCCAGTGCCTCCAATTTAAATCTCTGACATATACACATACAGATACACATAAAAACACATACTACATGATCACACAGGCTCATTTTTATTCCCTGCAGGCCCTTTCTCATCCTCTGCATAGGATTAGACATTCTCTGCAGATCATCTGGGACTGAGAAAATTCATAGTTTAATGATCAGTTGCATAAAACAAAAGATGAATTTGTATCTACTTCAGAGCATTTCCAATTTATTCCTACCAATTACCACAAAAACATAAAATAATGCACTGCCTTTGGAACTTGTTTGATTACTCAGCATCGGCACATTCACAGAAACTTTTTGCCAATGCATGTGAATTTAACAAACATATTCAGGAAATAAATAGCTCAGAAAGCTCAAAATTCAACATCTAAAACAGGAGTAGGCACATGTGACAGGCACATGTAACATGCAATGTTGATCTGATTTTTTGTTCCAGGCAAAGAATGTATTGTCAGGCAGGATAAATCTGGCAGACTCCACCTCCTGTTCTTTTCATCACTGTCACTGTCAAGAAATATGCATCATATTTCTGTTGCTGTCAAATGTGACACCTGGCTCTGTAGCAGCCAATCTTGATCTTAAAGGATATCACTGAAATGGGATGAAATGCCTCAGCATTCATCTCACTGTATTCCTTTTCAGATACAAGTAATGACTGGGTGAGCAGAAAGATGGTGAACCACAAGAGCAATTTCAAGCCACACCAATCATGGGGAACCTTCATATCTTGAACTTCTGAAGTTTGTTAAGCATCTCATTTAGAAACCATTTATACATACAGAAAGCATGTCACTTTTATAGAACTGTACTGTTATGAGGTATCTTCCCCCTTGAAGCAGGATACAGTTTACCAGATGACTGATGGTCAGAAAAAAATGCACATAGATCACAACTTAAAAAGAAAGTCTAAAAATGAGAAGTTATCACTCCTACAATTCAAAATGATACCCATAGTAATTTGAAGAGCCAGATAAATAAGCCTGGCTTTCTTGCACAAGAAAAGACACAAAATTCAAACATTTGCAGCACTTAATTAGAAAGAATAGCTTGATGCACAGCTATTAAATATAAACATTCTTTTTATTAAAAAAAATACCTAAATTGTCTTGTTCTATGCAATTCAGTATTTAGAACAGCATTTTTTAGCAGTATTCACTGAATCCATTGCATATTCAGAGCAGGTGTTACATACATACATGCTTTCTTACACAATACGTACAGTTTATACAGAGCTTTTGTTCCCTGAAAACAGCAGAAAAATAGAAAATATGAAAGGTGGTATTTTTTATGCTAAAATAAAAAGCACACTGAAATAAAACCACAAAGAACTTTCCCTTTCCTGTGTGCATCTGCTCCAGCAGAATGTCTACATCCATGTATATGACAACGTTATGTACCTGCCATTGAACAAACAATACGGGTTTTGGACTATTCCTTCCCATCTCCTACCTAGACAGATGCAGTGTCTCACTCTGCCACCTGAGGTACTGTTGCTTCTTTTCAGTGATGAATTTCTCAAGGGTAATTACACTTCCATGGCAGCCTTCTCCCACAGGCTGCTCCACTTGCAGAACAGGAGGAAGAAAAGTAAGGGGAGAATATATATGAAATCAGCACATTGTGGGAGATTTGGAAGAAAAATACAGAACACAATAAGCACATGTGCTAAGTTGTAAAAACACAGTGGAGCAAGAGCAATGTTTCAAGAGCTTTAGACAAGCCTTTCTCAGCCTTTTCATCCAACTCTTCACTTTTGTCATCTCTTCATAATAATGTCTGTTGGGGTTCAAACTAATCCTTCACACTTCACTGGCTGTTTATGATGGTTGCAAATCAACTCTACAGTACAGTGAGTTGGCGCTTGTTATAAACTTTTTGGTTCAGCTGATTGTACAGGGGAGAAATCATCCAAGACTGAAATGAGAAACATATAGAATCATAGAATAGTTTGGGTTGGAAGGGACCTTAAAGATCATCGAGTTCCAACCCCCCTGCCAAAGGCAGGGACACCTCCCACTAGATCAGGCTGCTCAGTGCCATGTCCAGCCTGGTCGTGAACACCTCCGGAAAGGGGGCATCCACGATCTCTCTGGGCAACCTGTTCCAGTGCTTCACCATCCTCACTGTAAAGAATTTCTTTCTTATGTCAAGTCTAAACCTACCCCCTTCAAATTTACACCCGTTGTTTCTAGTCCTCCCATCCGATATCACATTAAAAAGTCCTTTCCCTGCCTTTCTGTAGGACCCCCTCAGGTACTGATAAGTTACTATGAGGTCCCCTCTGAGCCTTCTCTTCTCCAGGCTGAACAACCCCAACTCCTTCAGCCTGTCCTCATAGGGCAGTTGCTCCAGCTCTTTGACCATCTTCGTGGCCCTCCTCCAATAGCTCGATGTCCTTCTTCTGTTGAGGGCCACAGAACTGGACGCAATACTCCAGGTACTGGACGCAATACTCCAGGTGGAGTTATCCTTCCCAGCATTTGAAACATATACAGATGATTAATTTTTTTTAGTAGTAGTGTTTGTCTGATACAGGATGCTGTTTAACAACAAATTAAATCCAGATTTGGGCTTTCAAGTACCAGAAGAAAAACTCCTGTTGTATAGCACAAACTACACATCTGCAATAACATCAGTTGCTGTTTTACAGCTAAGAAAATTACTAGAAATCTATGGAGGTACTATCAAGCCTTTGTGCTACTGTCTGTTCTCCCAGAGTCAGACAATATATGGCAAAATAAACAGAGTAAAAACCACAAGAGAAGTTTCCATATCATTCAACAGAAAGATGATAGTATGTACATATCTGACAGGAATAAAAATGGTACCACAATGTAGTGGGATGATGGACACATAATCAAAACTCAGAAATCACTTGACCTCCAACCTCCCAAATCAATTATTTCTAAGAAAAAGATGTATGTCTCTTATTTCTTAAAAGTCTATTTATTCCAAACTCTCGTCTATTTTCACTTAATGAAGTAGAATGTTCAGGGAAACACACATTAATTCCAGAATTTATAATACACAAGTAGTAAAATTAACCATTGAGATTTTTAAATTTCAACACTTAAAATACAAATACAGGACATACGTATCTGCAGATTTCGCACCTGTCTTCAGATATTACAACAGCACTGATGATTTTCTTACCCCCACTGATTTTGCAGTATAGCTCCTGTATTACTTTAAAACAGCCAAGGCTATGGTCACATGTACGTTACAGCAAGCACGCTTTCTGATTTTCATAATTTCAGTTAGTCCACTGTAAGAGGACTTATACAGAAATGTAATAAAATGTGTAAGTATTATCTGCTCTTAAAGCTCAGGAAGTCATAAGGTTTGGTATCAATGGGGAAAAAAGAAAGAAAAACAAAAACAACCAAAAAAGTCTCTTAAAAATGCCTACCTTCAGAACTTAGGGAGGGTAAACAAATGTAAGTTTATGAATTCCATGCAAGTAGTAGGGAGTGTAGGTAATCACTCTGAAAGTGGAAGATTCCAGAACCTAGTTTGAACATGCTAGTAGGACTTGTGTCATGATTTTGCACATAATGGTGATGTACCTGATTTCATGAATAAAGGATCTGGTAATATTTTGTTTATTTATATTATCCAGTCCAACAAGAGACACCTCTTTATCATGCTGTTCTTGTGACATCCTATGATTCCCTATATCTTCTGGAATGCAAGTCAGGGAGCATTTAGATACTTCCAAGAGGAAATCTAATAGCAGTATCAAGCTTATATAAAAAAGCTATTAAGTAAGGTATCTTAATACTCTTTACTACAAACTCCACCAGCCAGTGCACTTTAAGGGGTAACCTTGCAGCCAGCTATTTTATAATGATTTGCCTTCAGTAAGAACACTTCTGAGTTCAGATCATAGAAATGAGAAGTGTATGGCAAAAACTGAACATAAATTTTCTATCAGGATGAGGACAGAGCAGTACAAGATCAAATCTGTCTTACTGTATGCCCGTTATAACTTTCATCTCAGATACAGAAAAAAAACCTAAAACCAGCAAAATACACAAATGAAAAAATAACATGACAAAGATGCTTCTGTCCATTGGGAATTGAAATGCATTATTTCTTTTGTTGCCCAAGTTTCTTGATTGGGCTGCTATAGCTCATAATTGCTCACCGAATTATCGCCACTTGAAATAATTTTTAATAGACCATCAAAACATAAGGAGAATAATTTTTATCATGGTAAGAATTATAAGACACAAGTACAAAACTAAGGTCTTTTCAGCCTCTCCACAAGACCACCAGAACTGCGAGGAAAGGAGTTCTATCCCCAATCGCTAGTAACAGATGAAGTAATAATCTCAATTGAGGCATACATCTGAACGACTATGACAGTCCTTACTGGGATCTCCCATTTGAAAGTCAAAGAATGGTCTGTAATCTAGAACACTGGAGCAGGCTGCCCAGAGAGGGTGTGGGATCCCCTTCTCTGGAGACATTCAAAACCTGCCTAGATTCCTGTGTGACCTGATCTGGTTGTTCCTGCTCCGGCAGGGGGACTGGACTAGATGATCTGTTGAGGTCCCTTCCAATCCATGACACTGTGATTCTGTGCTAACATCTCTTGAAGCCAGAAGAATCATATCAGTATGAGATATAACATGCAACAGATTTTCAACTTTCTTGTGCACAAAAATTCTCCATCTACACCATTTCAAAATATTCTGCCATGAGAAAACTACCTATAGCTTTGCTATGCTTATTTGTACAGTAAATATCTGACTTTAGTCAGTTGAGGAATGTGAAAAGTCTCTTATATAGTTCAAGCTACACAGAATGAAAATCATAGGATTTTAACATGGAATACCAGAATTGCCTGGCATAGCAATTGAACATTTGGCAGCCATAAATTTAAGTCATCTACAAGAAAAATCAGAGAGGGGTTTGGGGAGGTGGTAAGGAGGGAGAAAATATTAATGAACAGGTAGTGCTGTCAGGCAGAAGTTGTGGAATTGGAACTACAGAATTGTGGGGAGGAGATAATTTTATTTAGTCAGGAGAGCTATTTGATGCGAGACAGGATAGGGAGTACTTGTACATTGGCAGTAATTGTTTTTACTTGATTTAATGTGAAGATGAAAAAAATAAAGTCATGGAGGATTCAACACTAGATCAGATAATTCACAGGTGTAATAAGGTTATTTGCTTCATTCAGACCTTACAGATTTCATAATGTTCTTACAGCTACACTTGCTGTAACTGGATGTTAAAAAGCTTAATGTACAAATCGCATAACAAAATAGTGTGCAAAATGCAGGAGAACAGAAGCAAAGAGTATCTTAAGCAATTTTTTCTTATATGGGAAATGTTTATGATTAAGCCTGCAAAAAGAGCAAATTATTGTAATAATGGCAATTCAAGACTGGCAAGTCACAACCCAAAAAAATCCCCAAACCTTCTTTAGCCTTCTATTTTTTTCCTCAAGAATCAAGTTTAAATAAATTTAGCATAATCAACCCCTTTACAACCTACCTTTTGCATAGCAATCAGAATTTGGGTTACCCAGGTCCTGCCCAGTCTGATAATTGTACTGAACATTGTCAACTTTACTTAAAGCCTGGAGGAGTCAAAAAAGCATGTCATCATATCAGGTCCTTCTTTTTATTACATGTGATTGATATTTTCTTTCCTCAGGACTTCACTCACCTCTCCTCACCTATTTCCCTAGTGGTGCTTTGCAAGCAGTGAGTAACTTTGTTTACTTAACAGCAAATTTTTCAAAACATCTGTAGGCAGGAACAGCCGTTGCGACTTTAGTTTCACTTACATCACAGGACTGTGCACTCTGCACATCCGTAGCTTCCCCACTCCAACAGCTATGTTTAGATTAAAACAGAATTTAAGACTCATTAAGGTGCCAGTCCATCACAGGGGAAGAACCCTTTAGGTGGCTTCAGAGGAGCAAATGCATCACTTCTCAAACAGAATTAATTAGGTTACTGAACCTCAGCTAACAGGCCAGTTCTAGAAAACTTTATGAAATAATGAAAATCAGTGATTGTTAACTATACATTCATACACACACATCAGGCAAAGTGAAAGCTTTAGGGCTCACCTATTGACCATGCAAAGAGCTTATACAGTTAATATAGATGACTGTCAAACAGCATACTAAAACTTACACTACATAAAGCTACCTTTTTGTCTTGTGCCCTCTTTCTCTTTCCTTCTCTTACACACCAAAGAAAATGAGGGAGAGGCAGCAGCATCCCTTCTCCATTTACTTGCTGAACTCTGTAATGATCCCTCCTCCCTGTGCCTACAGGCATTTCTAACAGCATTGCTAAAAGTAGGCCTACAAGTATCAAGAATTTCTTAATGAAATTACAAGGAGAACAATTATCCTTCCCTTTTATTTCAAATGAGGCTACAGTAGTGTACTCCAGTAAAAGTATGACATTATTGCAGAAAACGTTGATTTTTCTCTTGTCAAATAAAAAAGAAAATCACAAAAATAAGAGGAAGGGAAAAAAACCTACAGCAACACTTTATCCAAAATGGAGAGAGTGGGGGAAGTGGGAGATGAACAGAAGTAGAGTGCAAGGAGGAAAAAAGAATAACGGGAAGCAAAATCAATTTTTTTCCAGGACTATTCCATACAATGCACGACTGATATTTTTAACCTTGACACTTTCATTAGACTTGTGACATATATTGACAATGAATAGCAGAGCATGACATGATTAAATACCAGCAGTGCAGTATTAAATGCATTAGGTTATACTGCTAATGCCACCCTCTGCAAGAACAAACTCAACTGGAATTTGAATATTTTTACACACTTCTGAATTCATCATACGTAAGCTTTAACCCACATCTTCAGTATCAATGGAGTAACATCACTTAACATCAGTAAGGGTACCAATGTATTGTAAAAATCAAGATATATTCATCAAAAAGCCATGTTAATGTTAGACTGAATTATCTCGTACAAAGATTAGATCTTTTCATATTGAAAGTATAACAAGAATACTAATAGATTAAGGAAAGTCTTAGCAGATGGGCTACCACAGTATGCAACACTACACTCCTAACATTTTCAAACCATGATTCATCCATTCCTTTCTGTTGGACTAGCAGATACTGAATTTTGAAATCCACAAAAAGGTGAAACAAGAGATTTTGCACTATACCATCAAATAAAGAATAACATACCCAGATCCTACATGTCTCTTGTTCACAGCTGAAAGGAAAAGATGGTAGATAAAACAGTAGCTCTTCCCCATTTACTTGTTTAATTCTGACAGAAACATCCTTCTGTGTGCAGCACCTATACCTATCACTTAGCATTGCTTAATTATTTGGAGAAGAATTATATTTCTTTCCCTTATGTCAAATAGGGCTATAATAGAGCAGCCTGGTACCAGTACCTCTTTTACAGACCAAAGAAAGGTGGAGGACTTAAAACTACAAAATGTAATGACTGAAACCTATTGACTCTTCATTTGTCAGCCACTCTTCTGCTTCACTTCTGTGCTTACTGTGCTGCTTCTGACCCTTGTGTGAATATCATCTGCCAAAGAGTGACCTTTAAAAAGTTTTAAGAAAAAATTTTCAGATTTCATTTACTTTGCTACTTCAAAGGCACCTCTCTGATCGTTTCTCCAGGGAAATCATGCATCTCCTTTCCTTTAAAATGCACAATCATCTTGTCACATATTACACCTGCTAACTCATAGTTAAATTTGACATTTGAGATCAGCAAAGTCAGGCCACTAGGTATCTTGGTTACAGTAATAAAAATTCAGTTTTATTTCTTTCTTTAAGAGGTGAGGTAAAAGCAAAGAAAAGGTGAGAAAGGGTTTAGAGATACTTCACTGAATAAGAATGATTTTTTTAAATCTATAAATAATTTACTTCAGAAACTGAACAACAGAAGAGAACAATTTTACAATAACTGTACATATTGATTCCGATTACATTCTTTCTTCTTCCTGCACATGAAGTGTTTCTAAAAGATGTGAGTAAAATTTCATTCATTCTTTACCATAATATGCTTCCTTCATGTATACCAGCTTCCTAATGAGCTGGCACATTAGTCAAATGCAATCAAGGTAATAACCTAATTCGGGTTTAAAATGTTACCAAGATGTTTTACAAATTGGCTCAGTATTTAACTATTCAACATACATTTGTAAAATATCTTTCATGATGAGAATCACAAGGCATTGTACGAAGAGGGGAAAAAACCCCTATAATAATTCAGCAAATAATAATGCAACAACAGAAAAGACTTCACAATGCTTCCAAGCTGCATCAAACACCTGAGATGCTGGCTGTGCACTCATCTTGTTTTCAATACAGCCACAGAACTGCTGATCCAATACCCTGAGCAGAGAATTTCAAACCCCAGAGAACAGATGACAAGGTCTCCAGCACCTGACATCTTCAATTTGCATTTAGAGGTGATTAATAAATCACAATCTATTAAATCCATGGCACAGTATGACATGTGGAGGAAATGAAAGTTTAGCTCAGCAGGACTAAAGTCATGAAAGATCTTAAAGATTAAAAGTGAAATGCGAAGTGAAAACTTCAGCAGAAGGCAACATATTTATGGAGTGATTGAAATATACTCTTCATCTGCAGATTAACTAAGAGCATTAATATGTTTAGTCGTCAAACTATTTAAAAACCTCTGACTGCTAAGAAAAATCCTTTTTTGTATACTGATTAAACCCCCTTAACCTAGGCAACAGCCATTACCTAACTGTGAAATCAACTGCTGTTTCCCTGCAGTCTTAAATGGGAAAGTGCAGAGTGCAGAAAAGCTCTACTGTTAAGACCATTGTTTAGACACTGTTGCTAATTACTCAAAGTGTATGAAGAGAAAACTCCTCTTTAGCCATCAGAAATGTGATTCAGTTTTAGGCACATTCAAGAAAAAGATACTTATTGATCAGAAAACCAAATGTCACAGCATGCTGAGAAAATTAGATCTGCAAGTATCATCGGTGTGAGAAGAAATAGTTATCCTTTGCAACCACTGCAACCTCAGACCTGTCAAATACCTTCCTCTTTGTTCTTCCAGGAGATTTATATAATCCTTCATTGAAGCTACAGAAAAAGGGGTTTATGTTATGAGATCAAAAAGTTGCTTGTACATATATTGTTTTCCCAGTTATCTATATTTTTACTACTTCTAGTTTCATTCAAAATTATTTCACAAGCAAGATTAATATCAATATTTCCAATTTAATGTTTAACTGTGTACATTCGTAAAGATAAATGGCTATCACAAAACAGCAGTAGTTATCCAGAGATTGGGTCAATACGTAATGAGTTCAACTGAAGACTGACATTGATTTTGACCATCTTTGGACATGCCTCTAGAAGAGATTTTAAAACTTTTTTAATTCCTGTCTTCATTCCAATGCTACTCACACAGTGTAGATAGTATTAACATTGCCATTGGGGGAATTGCTCTTCGCAATGACTTCCAAATTATGAAGTGCTCTGAAGCTTCAATAATAATTATGGTTTTATGACAAAATAATTAGTCACTACAACATCCAGAGCATTGGAAAACCAGAAAACTGAAAATTAAAAGTTGATTCTAAAGCCTTATCTGCGGAACCAAAATGGAAAATGAGCTTATGACAACAAATAATCTTCCAATTCGGTCAGGGAAAACAGATAGCACAGATTTTACAGGACTTTCCATAATAATGCTTTGACTAACTTCCTTGCGCTTTTTGCTTTATTTTTGATACCTGTAAATATTAGATACACAAAGAAAGTAATAGCTAAGCAAGTGAAGTATTACTTACTAACTTAGGTTCAATTAAATTACGTCATACTTTCACAGAGACAGGAATTTGGAATATTGAGTCTAAAACAGTAACTTTTTTCACAAAATAAACCTTTTCTTCACTTTACTCAACTAGCTACAACCTAGTTTAAGAAATTCTATGATATCACGTATCCAGATATAGTATCATGTAGTACCTAGAGTGTTCTGATATATTCTCAGCTCATCAGAAATGCAAAATACATCTGGTTAGTAAAAATATTGAGCTGTTAGGTTTCACTTGCATGTTTATAGTGATAACAGGAAATGCTTAAGTACAAAGAGGTGCATACTTTTAGAGGACTAAAGTTCAAAAAACTGCATCCTTGCTAATTTTCAAATGTACCTGCCTGATATGGTTTCTTTTCTCTGAATTGCTTTCTTCTTTTTCCATGTAAAGCTCTACTACAGAGAAAAAAAAATCATGCCTGATTTTTTTCTTTGGGGGGGAAAGAAGGATAGTCAAAAAGATCTTAAAGTATTAATTGAGACATGAATTCACATGAATATTATCTGTGCAGGGGTTTTTTATTTTCAAGACTCTACTAAATCAAGTCCACTGTGTTGAAACTTTGTGAAAACACTATGCAATTCTGTAAAAACTTAGAAATACATTTGATAAAAATCTGAATCATCATAAAGCTTTGAAAGGCTAAATTCATCTCATAAGAAAGGAAAACATACAATACAATTTAATAGCCAAACACTTTGACATATGCCTAAATGTTAGGAATGAGTCTCAATGATAATTTGAAGGAATCAATTCCTTGAAGAAAAACTTGCATTCTTTCACTGCAATTCAACACCCCCCGTGAAGAAACTGAAATTCTCAAAATAAAGTTTAAGTCACACAAGGCCCTCATAATGACCAACTTCTTAAGTGCTATCTCTAACAGTCAGGGGACAGCATGACATCACAGTCCACTGCTAACTGCAACATTCCAGTTCAGCTTGTGTGTAATTAAGAAAACAGCTAATTTTTATACACAGAATGACTAACCTACCGATGTAACTTAGCAAGCTCTACAAAATAACCTGTTGCTTTCAATTTTCAGTCACTTTGCCTGAAAACAGGAACAAATTGTGCAATTTTATATGTGCCACAATCATATCACATAAAGACAACATAAACATCAACTAATGTGACATCTGGTAGATGTTTCATAGTTTCATAATCAAGGTTGGAAGGGACCTTTCAGAACATCAAGTCCAACCATCAGCCCAACTCTGACAAGCCTCATGCCTGGATGGGGACTTGAACCCCCTGACCCTCAGATTAGGAGTGTGATGCTCTCCCAGCTGAGCTATACATCCAGGCTACTGCAGAATCTCTTATTTTATAATAGCGCTGTATGCCTAGTAAGTAAAAATGAAACTGGTCTAAATTATCAGCTTGCCAGTTGCTGTTTTTCTGTGTCCAGTTAATCACGTATGTTCCTTTTCCATAACTTGTTCTCATATGAATAATGTATAACTCAAGTATATAAATCCATGTGACTGCCTCTTCATCACTGCAGTACTAGTTTCTTTTCTAAGAGCCAGGGATATATGTAAATAGCAAGCAAGCACCTACACATACAGAAATTCAATTCAACATTGGTTTTCATCCATTTTCTCTTTTAATTGGTGTTCACCTAACCAAGAAAATAGTATTGAAGTCAGAGCTGTTTCTTCACTGTAAAAATACACTCTTATGAGCAGGTTTTAATCAATCTACTTTCCCCCATATCTTCCACAGTGCCTGCCAAAAAGAAAATCCTATTTTTCTGTCATATGACCATTTCTCCTTCATTGACCTTTGTGTGCCAACACAATCTCTACTCCAATTAACTCTGTCTGAACTAATTTCTTGTCAAGTGGAGCAAAAAATAAATTTGTCCTCTTTTAAATACTGGTTAGTCCTGTGATCCATTATTAAACGCTAGCTCACTGCCTCCACTCTTAGGAGCTCTGCTCCCAACTATTTACAGTGTAGCCGAAGCCCCAGGCACAAGGAAGAAGACTCTTTCCTCTGCCTTTCCCTTTGAGAGAAGTTACATCTTCTCTGGCACTGAGAAACTGACTTGGACATGCACAAATGAATCTTCATTTGACCTTTTCTGGTTGTTTCATGCATTGAATAGCCTGTGTGATAGCTCAAGCTATGCAATATCTTCACCTGCTTTTGAGAACTAGCCAGCCCCAGCACGACTAGGAACAAAGCTGGAGTTCTGATGGTGGAGCAACTGAGAGCTGAAATTCATCATTGTCTAAAACTCACTGACACTAAAGTTAAATTCTAGCATTTTCTGTACACTGAACACAACAGGACTGAGCCCAGACAAATATGTGCCATAACCTGATGACACAGCAATCTAGGGAAACTGCATTAGAGAACCTCCGTAATGCATGAATTTTGACAGCCATCATAGATAGCCACAGCTTTGGTGGAAGATATTTTAGAAATTCCAGCATTTTTCTCATTCCTAAGGAAGCATCTCTTCACACACTTCATCCTGTTACCTTCTTTTGTTATATTCCATCTGTGAATAGATAAAAACAATGAAAAATGTATTTATTGTAATGATTATTTTCCTGCCCTAATGATTGCTATAGTAGAATTGCACTTCTGTGTTATTACTTCAAACTGCATCTATGTCAAACACAGGTGACACGTGAGCAAGCAAAGGCAGCACAAAAGTGAGTCTTCACATGCTTTCTTTCCTTAATGCTATTAGGTCCAAAGAAATAGAAGACAGAGTGGACCAAGTTCAATCGACAGAAATGAAGATGGCAAGGGTCAAATTGGAGTTGTTCAGTTTATAAAATGATTCATAATGGGGGAACTTGACAGCAGCCATCCCACTCTGTGGGGACAATAAAGCATTTGACCAGTTGCCCATAGTACTTGTGTAGTCTTCATCTTTGGACAGTTTCAAGATTAAACTGAATCAAATTGTAAGCAGCCTGGTCTGGTCACATGACTGAGCAGGACGCTCCCAAGATTACCTCCTCCTGCCTGAATTATCCTATGATGCCATAGTTCAAAAAGCCATATGAAGATGAAGGACATCTCTGCTACTCATTTGAGGCTCAAAGTCATAGTTTCAATGAATGGAACTTTGGCAAAAAATTAATTGTTAAAACCAAATCATCAAATTCAAGGGATGAAAATCATGATCTTAATTAACCTTCTTTTTACACATTTAATGTATAAGCTAACATTATTGTTTAAAGTTACAAAGTATCTGCAAATCTAGCAATACTTGCAGCTTGAGTTATAAATCCAAACTACATCCAAACTTGAGTAAATTTTCAAAATAAACAGTAATTTCATCATGTAAATCCTTTTCTACATAACCACAAAAAAAAGCAAAATGGCACCAAAATATTTTAAAAATCCTCAAAACATGAAGGAGCACACCAAGACCAGACTGCAATAACATCATTATAAAGAAGTGTTAAGGCAGATTCAGAGTTTAGAATTAATTTCTAAAGGCAAATTTTCTTTCTATAAAACATTTTTATCTTCTATAAAAATATGAGAGGCAGAACTGGCAGCAGGATGTTACAAGTAACATTGTCTTAGAAAACAACTGTAAAGAACAAAAAAATCTATTTGCTACTATAATACTAAAAAGGAAAGAAGGACCAAAACAAACTTCTGAGTTTATTATGAAAGCCTTCATTGATTCATTTTTGGTTTAGAATTAATAGATTAAGTATTCCGTGTTTGAAAGACTAAGACTATTGGATCTTTCTGAGTTCAAAGGATTTCTTTATATTAATTTTATTTTAGCAGAAGTCATCAAAAGGAACTACAAAATATTACTAGAAAATAGTTATTTGATAATGAAAAGCAAATTCAAGAAAGCATAAGAATATCTTAAGACTTCCTTGAGTGTACAAATATTTTTTATAGCACTTTCAATTAATAATTTGTAAACCATAATATACAATTTAAAACATATGTTTTTATTTTTCATCAGCAAGCCTTCTCAGATCTTCTTCTGACAAGTCAAAGACTGATATTAGGGAAAAATAGTCCCTAAAGCAGACTGAAAGCATTCTCTGCCCAGTTTCCCAGTGTGTCACCATTCAGCCCCAGGAAACACAGCACCAAAAGGCGTATAGTAATTTCCCTATCTCACTATATTTTTAATTTATTTATTTCTTCAAGTACTTTGAAGTTTCTAGTTTCCTATGCCGATTCTCTTTTTTGATGCAAATAGGGTATCACTTCAGACATAAGACTATTCAATTCAATTAACTGTTATCAAAGTAACTAAAGTCCTTTTTCCTGTAGACACATATTCCCTCCCCCTTAAAGAGATGCTGACTTTCTGGTTAACGGCCTGTTTTTATCACTTATTACATCCCTCCTCCTTAATAATTCAAATTCTCTAACATTCTAAACACAATTACTACCTTCCATTCCCAATTGTTCTCACCATCTCTACAATTGCCTAACATCATAGTTCTTTCTTTGATGTGATCCATTACAAACCAGCAGGATAAGGAATAAAATACCACAACCGAAGTAGGAACAATAAAAATGCAAACCTCTTCTTTGAGCAAACCTTTAATTGAAATCAGAAATACTGATGGATGTATGACTCCAGTGAAATACTCTAGAACTGCAGTCATGGTCACAACTGCCATTACACATATTCCATTATAAACTTCTCTTAGTCTGGCCACATCATTCCTTGGAGTTGTCAAGCCACAAGCACATTAGTTTGGCATCTCTCTCTGTTCTCTGAAATTAGTAACACAGTCTAAAGGTAACCATCCACCCCAATCCACAATTAATGCAGTCTTCCTATGCGCTTTCATTAGCACGTTACAGAAATTCTTCATTAAGATATTCACCCTCAGTTCTTTCTGTTCAAAAAGGAGTAAAAGACAAAATACAAACAGCAGGGTTAATAATCTATCATCTTGAATTTAGACATCAACACAAGAGCCTTTGTCCATTAGACAACTCATTCAATGTAACAGGATAGGCATCCAGCATGCCTAAGAACCAACAGTCACCAGTGAGGGTTTAATAAAGCCACATTTAATACCCACAGGGATCCTTTGCCCAGAATGGACATTCCCTCAAGATGCCCCAAACATATATATCAGTTTTTTGTGCTGTACAGAGTACACTATCACTTACCTCATCAAGTGGAGAAAATAGCACATGGTTTTAGCCCGTAATAAGAGTTAATCTCAAATCAAAAATCATGACTAATTACAGTTTACAAAATACAGGAATAGAGTTACTACTGCATTAACATTTTTGCATTTGATTAGCTGCCAAGTTCAATAAAGATTAAACAAAATTTAGTGTTAACTGTAACATCTTGACAATCTTTGTCCATGTAATGCCTGTGCTTTCAATCTGTAAATGTGTTAATTTGCATATGAACTACATTATAAAATCTCAAATACTATTTGCAAATGCCTAATTTTCTAGTTCCTCAACATGTATTGATTTTTAAGAATTTAATCATGCTATTGACATGTTTATTTTAGGGTAAAAGAATACTGTTATTTTCTGATTTACCTTAATGTCACTATCACTTCAATGGTTTTGATCTTCCTGAAGTAAATGGGATAGAAAGATACAAGTTCTTACTTGCCTATTGTAGAAATAGGTTGGAGTGGTTTCTTTCAAAATGAAACATCAAGTAAATTCATGAAGCACAATATAACACCTGCCTCAAATGACACAAATGCAAGTGCAAGAAAATTGTAGTACAAAAAATCAGACACTAGAGAAAAAAGAAATGGTTTTCCCTTGTGTAATTATGGCAAAATCTTTTAATACACTTTTAACAGAAATAAAATACAGTGTATTTTTTCCCTTCCATGCTTTCAAATAAAAATTCATTTTTGCTGATAACCAAATCACAGAGAACTAAAGAACAAATTAAGGTTTGCATGCCTGACCTTTCAGAGGAGTAAAAGGAGTATTTCATATAAACTCTAACATATTTTAATTCTGTCCAAGTTACTATTGATTAAAGTCATTGCCACGTGCTAGAGGTCTAGTACCCAAATAAATTAATTCAGTGATCTCTGTTAAAATCCTTTTTGACACATGAAAAAAAAAAATCTAAAATCAAAATAATCCAAATGTCACCACGACTCCACTTCTGCCTATCTCAAGAAGTCTAGAGATATGCTGGCTTTTGCTACAGAGCAAGTTCTTCACCGTGGAAGCTGTCACCAAGGTGAAGAATGCCACATTCCACAGGACAGCGCAGGAGAGCTTGCAGAGCTAGCATCACACTTGTTCTGTTTAACTGGATTCAATATCTGATGCTGAACCAACTCCAGCCAGTCCCAGTCTTAGTTGAAAGATTATGTTTCTACAGTGCCAGAAGACTGAAAAAACAAGTGGAATTTGGGGAACCCACTCATACAGTTAACTGACATTTTGCATCAGCCTTCATTCTGCTTCCAAAGGTATATCAAATAATGAAGAAAATAGGGTAGTCTAAGTATCCCTAAAGGATAAATAAAAATTGAAAGCACTCTTTGTCATGCTTTGTTAAAAACACATTACAGAAATCAAGTATTTCAAATAGGCACCCAGTTTCTACACAAAAGCAGATGATTGCTTTTGCATCTTTTCCCGTGAAGCAGACCTGTAACTGGTATCTCTTTAGCAGAAACTGTAGTCCATTTTGAAAAATAGCAGAATGTTATTTCTGCTATTTCTGTCCCCAACAGATATTTCTGTTGGGGACACAGACCCTAAAAGACAGACTGCAAGACACTGGTTCTGCAAGATCCTCTCAGCAAGAGCCTCCAGTCATGCTTTCTTGTGAACTGTGTCAGTTACTGACCAGTCCCAACAATAGCAACTAGTCTTCTGACTTTCCTGACAGTGGTCATTATTTGGGAGTGGATAATTATGCACAATCATGGTTTTTTGTGTTTTTTTGATTACTTTTTTTCCCCACATGGTCCATCGAAAAGTTAAGAGGCATGAGAGAGAAAGACCTAAGCATAGACAGTTATCCTTTGACTGTGATTCCTATGAATGTGTTGATCTAATTGGCATTCTTTTTTTGGCATTTCTGATCACTGAAGGGACAGGACCTGACACTGCATCACAAAAAGTGGTGATTAGGTATTGGGAAAGAGCTATGCATGCTGAATGCCTAAGTAAAATAGGTGATCTGAATTGTTTTGTAAAGGAACGTATTTCTGCTTGAATCACCTAAGCTCAACTACTGATCAGCCTTCTAAGTTCAGTACCATGGATAGTACCTTGATGACCATATATCATCAACTTAACTAGTTCTCAAATTTTTAAGGCAATAGTCCCCATTTATCTGCTTGCATTAAGTATCTACACAGAAACAAGCCAACCCCTGCCTAGTCATAAATTTGACTATGCTTCAATAACATAGTTTCTGGTCTATGCCAAAACCAAAATGGAAACATTCAGCTTATACTCCAAACTTTCTAAATAGTGATCCCTATACACTTCTGATTTATGATCAAAGCATAGAGGAAGAGTGGTGTGTAATTACCTGCTTTGTAATTAGGCAAGTACCATTTCAGTGTGGTTTCTCCTTATGGCATGAAAGGTTAGCTTGATTCTTCTGAACTACACATGTAAAAGAAATTACCTTCCCCTTTCTCTCCCATTCCATTCTGCTCAGCCTCACTGTGAATTCCCAAAGGTAATGAAAGGGGGCAAAAGGGAGGAGGGGAGATCAGAAACAAAATTCTTATATCTGCTGCCTACATTTTGTTGTATCAGTGCTGCACAGATTCAAGCATGCTGATTAAACAAAAATGCAATGAAGACTGGCAACACCCAATGAAAATAATATTTTTCAAACAAGTTGTGACAGTTTTCAATTTATTAGCTNCACCTAAGCTCAACTACTGATCAGCCTTCTAAGTTCACTACCATGGATAGTACCTTGATGACCATATCATCAACTTAACTAGTTCTCAAATTTTTAAGGCAATAGTCCCCATTTATCTGCTTGCATTAAGTATCTACACAGAAACAAGCCAACCCCTGCCTAGTCATAAACTTGACTATGCTTCAGTAACATAGTTTCTGGTCTATGCCAAAACCAAAATGGAAACATTCAGCTTATACTCCAAACTTTCTAAATAGTGATCCCTATACACTTCTGATTTATGATCAAAGCATAGAGGAAGAGTGGTGTGTAATTACCTGCTTTGTAATTAGGCAAGTACCATTTCAGTGTGGTTTCTCCTTATGGCATGAAAGGTTAGCTTGATTCTTCTGAACTACACATGTAAAAGAAATTACCTTCCCCTTTCTCTCCCATTCCATTCTGCTCAGCCTCACTGTGAATTCCCAAAGGTAATGAAAGGGGGCAAAAGGGAGGAGGGGAGATCAGAAACAAAATTCTTATATCTGCTGCCTACATTTTGTTGTATCAGTGCTGCACAGATTCAAGCATGCTGATTAAACAAAAATGCAATGAAGACTGGCAACACCCAATGAAAATAATATTTTTCAAACAAGTTGTGACAGTTTTCAATTTATTAGCTTTCTTTCTAAAGATATTATCATAAGTAGTTGGGTTCCGACCCTTTGCTTCACATACTATATTTCTCATTTTTTCTTTCAAAAACACGAACTGCTTTCTAAACACAGGCAGCTTTTTCATCTCAAACATGGTAAACTCAGTATATTAACTCTCAAAAAACATTATTCACATTCCTAAAGCTTCAGTCTATAACTTACAATCATCTGCCAATTCAGACAGCATTAACTAACATCACATTCAAAGTCATATGCATCATACCTGATCGTAAATCTATCAGACCACACCTCTGTATATATAAACTTAATTTTTGTTCACAGGCCTAAATTGGGATTTAACTTCCAGCAGGAGTACATTTAAATGTAAATTTACTTTTTTCTAGGAACAGATTTTCAGAACATAGTATGAGAAGCTCGAATTTAATCAAGTTATTTGCACACACTATTTCCTGTGCAAAACAACTGCAAGTAAATTTAGCAAGTAAATTATTTCCATTTGGTTGCAATTGTCTATGTGCATACAAACTGACTGGGTANTTCTTATATCTGCTGCCTACATTTTGTTGTATCAGTGCTGCACAGATTCAAGCATGCTGATTAAACAAAAATGCAATGAAGACTGGCAACACCCAATGAAAATAATATTTTTCAAACAAGTTGTGACAGTTTTCAATTTATTAGCTTTCTTTCTAAAGATATTATCATAAGTAGTTGGGTTCCGACCCTTTGCTTCACATACTATATTTCTCATTTTTTCTTTCAAAAACACGAACTGCTTTCTAAACACAGGCAGCTTTTTCATCTCAAACATGGTAAACTCAGTATATTAACTCTCAAAAAACATTATTCACATTCCTAAAGCTTCAGTCTATAACTTACAATCATCTGCCAATTCAGACAGCATTAACTAACATCACATTCAAAGTCATATGCATCATACCTGATCGTAAATCTATCAGACCACACCTCTGTATATATAAACTTAATTTTTGTTCACAGGCCTAAATTGGGATTTAACTTCCAGCAGGAGTACATTTAAATGTAAATTTACTTTTTTCTAGGAACAGATTTTCAGAACATAGTATGAGAAGCTCGAATTTAATCAAGTTATTTGCACACACTATTTCCTGTGCAAAACAACTGCAAGTAAATTTAGCAAGTAAATTATTTCCATTTGGTTGCAATTGTCTATGTGCATACAAACTGACTGGGTAAAGCTTCATGTATGCATGTAATCTTAGTAGGGAAATTGTGCATTGGAAACTTGAAAATTGACCAAAAGATGTGGTTTTGAGAGCTAATATCATGTGAAAGATTAGACTGCTAAAGAAAATAACATTTAAGATATCAGAGTGTGCTTCTTAATTGCTGATTCATACATTTAAATAAGATTCTATATTAAAAAATAAGAGCAATCAAGTAAGGAGAGGAGTGAAAGGGAGGATAGTTAGGTTTTTCTTTCTCTTTTTTAAAGACACTGTTGTTGTATTTTAACAATGTGGAAACTGACGTTAAAAAAATAATTACAGAGAAAGCATCATTTTATGATCCAAGGAGCCTAGAGAAACATTCCATTTCCACCAGCTGAAAATTAAATACCTACACCGTTTAAAAACTAGAGATGATAGCAAAGGTTTGCAAGAGTTCTAAGATAAACAATTTCCTTGTAAAGTTCATTAGGAGACAAGATAAAAACCTGGGGGATATATGCAGTATTTTATAGCAAATAAATTTTTTTACATGTCACAAAGTACTAATAATGTGTTTACCATCTAAACAAATAAACTACTTCTCAATGGAAATAATGACATTATGACTTTTTATTCTTCAGCTCAGAACTTCCTTTGTTTAAAGCAATGTTATATTTAATCCCATCTTAATGCTAGTCAGTAGCAAAAATATCATCTGGACAGAGATACAAAGCTTTATAAAACTTCTTTAGAAAGTGGAGTTCACTCAATCTTATTAGTAGAAGTTAAACAACTATTAGATTTTTTTTTCTTAGTGTCAAAGAGGTCACAGCCAATTTTCTTCCTAGAGGACCATGGCAGACCATATCCTTCCCAACACTGGTTTCCCAGGAGCTACTTGAGAGCCCTGAAGAAAGAAAAAGTGGACTCCTCACACAGAGCAGTAGATCTGCAGTGAATCTTCAGATATTTGGACATCTCAGTTATTTCTCTCTTTATCTCATACAAAGTTTCACTAAAAACTGAAGTCAAAATTATTGCTAACTATATCTAACTATCATTACCTTTCTAAAATTTCCAGGTTCCAAATCATTTATGTCCTTTCTTTGCTTTCATTTCTATATGAAGTATACAGAGAGAGATTCCACAGTAAATTTTAAGAGTTGGAAACCGTAGTGGAAAACGTGTCTTCAAGAGGGCATAATTTTCATGCTATGGCCATAAAATGCCGCAGTCTTTCCACCTGTATCTGAGCCTGTCACTTCGAATAAATACTAGGCATTACCTCACTACTGAAGTAATCTGACAGCTGCAAGCACAAAACATTCCCCGTTTTCAGACTTTTTAAGTAGCTGGTATTTACTATTCTTTTTTGATTTGACTGTTGAAATATGGAAAGCCACTAAGCATGCATTGTTACTAATTTTGTTCCTTTATAGCCTTTCCTTAGCTCTTTTCCTGTATAGTTTGTCATGCTTAATAATGCCAGGTTAATAAACTTTATCATTTCTGACAATTAATGATAATGTGACTGACCTTTTATACAAAAAGTAGACCAATAAAATCTGAGGCACCATCAGGTAAGTCTGAAGTTCTCATGCTACTTTTACAGCACAACAGGTGTTACTTGCAAAACCGGAAGGCTGGATGCTTCCAGTTAGTTGCTTTCTTTCAGTACAGCAAATAACAATCTCCACATTCCTCTGGGCCTAAAGTCTTATACACTAAAACTTGAACTATTTCTCCAAAAATGAGAATTTCAGTTAATAGGGGTGTGTAACTTCCCTCTTAGCACTGCCTTGCTGGCATCCTCCTCACAGCTCTGGAACACAGTAAAGATGGTTAACCTGAAGAGTGCATGCAACAGAAGCCATACAGGATATACCATCTTTCAACCAGCAATGCACACCTAGCAGGAATTTGAAAAACCCCTTCCTACAAGATGCAATGCTAACATGCTGAAAAGTATCATGTCTGATGAGTCATTCAGTAAAAATACATCTGATTCAGGCTACACATGCATCAACTTCCAGAACACTTTCACAAAACTGTGTTGCTGAAGACCATGACAGCTTCGTCAATCTGTAGTCCCTGCTCCATTCCTCCTTCAGGTCTTTCATCCTAGATACAATAATCTCCCAGTACTTCAATATCATTAAGAAGTGATATTTCATGAGAGCAAAGCATTGAGGAAGCACCATTTCCTGGAACAAAAACACTGAGCACAAATCACTTATTTAGTGTAGCAGCTCCTAGTGTCAGGACAGTGGACTATTTTTCAGAATTTTTCAGATTCTTCATGTTTTAACCACCTTCTCTGTCAAATTTCAAAAGTGCTAAGAGAAAGCAGGAAAACAAACTAGAAAGAAAACAGCAACAGAAACTCAAGCTTGGAGTCCAATCTGACAATGAGAAGGAAAAGACATATATTTTGTACCTCTAATGAAGCCAAAATCTGTCTTTGGTATAAATTGTGTGGGAAGAGTACTAAGATCCTGGCAAATGTCTTTGCATCAAACAAGAACAATCTTGCTGTGTATTTCTTCCTGAAAAAGTCACAAAGTCCATAAACAATGGATTATCAAAAAATATCATTGCTGGCAGTGGGCAACAAACTTGCTTGGATACTCTTAAAAATTAAATTGTTGCTGCTGCGATCATTTTGTTTCATTGTCCTGACTAGCAGAATTCTTCAAAGTCTGTTTTCCCTACTCATATCCACATCAGGTAGTATGTACTGCAACACAGAAAGTTAGAATCCACCATGGAACAATTAATGCAATGAAATGTCAAGCTGAAGACTGATTAAAGCTTTGTTTCAGGCAACAATTTCACTTTTCAGAAACTTGGCCTTAATGAGATGAAAGTGGATGACTATGGGATCCCTCAATCTGCATGTTCCACACTATCATCCATTTCCAAGTTACCAAAAAATTACATTTTTGACACTCCAGGAGAATAATTTTATTCTTTAAAATACTGAGGTCTGCAGTTCTGAAAAGGTAAGCGACCCATCTGAATGGAGATGCAGCTATTATGATAGCATGGCAGGTGCTGAAATATTAGAGCCATTTTCACATTCAGGAACACTTGCAGTACTACTTCTTCCAGTTTTGCCCCTGAGTGCTACTTAATAGTACATTTAGAATGATTGAAAGAGGACCCTGCACAGACAACAGAGATTTAACAGAAGAAAAACGCATTTTGTTTTCCTTGAAGAGATACTTACATTTACTGCTTTCACTGGAGAGTGATTGCAGTGGTTCATTACCAGGGACTTAATGACAAACTGTGCCGTCAAAAACGAATTGCAAACAGTAAGAACATCAATGGCATACCCCATATGTTTTGCAATGGTACCATCATAATCCAGTAACATCCAGTCACTTGAAACATCATGTAGCTTACACAGATCCAGCAAAAAAGCAAAGATCAAGCCAGATTTCAGGTTTGGGGAACCTACTGTAACACTGTGATAGTATAAGAGTACTCATTTAAGGAATCTTAATTCTTATTAATGTTTCCAATATAAAAATCTACAGCTTTGCAGATGTAATGCTAATGCTATGAAAGATAAATACTATGAAAGATAAATACTTCTGGTCTGCACTCAAAAACTGAGTTCAGGAGCAGGACTTCTTCTCTGTCACCCAAAGACAAACCCTTTTGAAACCCTTTTGAAGAAGGCACGGCTAGACTGGTATTGGATATCATGAGGTAAAAGTAAAAATGTTGATTTAAAAAGCTCTGCCACTAGGTGCAAACAGATAAGAAAAAGGGTAATAAAAATCACAGAAGTGGAGATTTATTTCTAACTAACAAAATTACTAGTATCAAGCATTCAGCACCACATTCAAGAATACTGAAGTCTGACATGTATCTAATGCAGGATGTCCCTACTCACTGCAGGGGGTTGGACTAAATGAACTCTGAAGGTTTCTTCCAACCCTAAGATTTTATGATTCCATGATATATAGTAGAAGTGCCCTTATTTTTATTCTTTGGTGTGAAAATATGCCAGCAATTTCAATTATAACACCCCAGTCTTTAAGAACTTGTTCAATCTGCTTAAACTCTACCAGTTTAAACTGCAAAACTTCTAACTAAGAAGCACAGCTCAAAGATTAACTGAGAGTTTCAAAAAATAATTAGACAGCTAACCCCATTTGATTAAAGATATAACTGAACTACAAGAACCTCCAATGACTTTTAAACTGAAAACATATTTGCACATATTACAGACCTCACTAATGCCTTTTTAAGAGTACTGCTTTTGTGGAACCACCATTCATAATCAAAGTCTCCATATAGGGAGGAAGTTGACTGCAGTTGCGTTCACATGTGCTCATAACTCCATACAAACCACTAGCAAGATCACTAGCAAGGTCAATAAGGTGACATCCTCACCTTATTGACAGCCACTGATCTACATACAAAATATTTTCTAGCCTAAGAAGTATTTGACTGCTGTTTCATAAACAGATTCATATTTAATATTGAGATTTTAAACTTAATACCGATTTGGACTACCATTCTCCTAGCTTTAAAATTTTTTGTAGAATTGTGTGATGGTCCTAACTAATACAGATAAGCAAGCTCTGAAGGTGATCAGCTTTGAAGTATGATTATAATTAGCTATGAAAAATTTTAAGAGGAGGGTATTACAAACACCTGGGCTATGTGTCATATGTGGTTCAGTTTTCTCTACTTGAAGCGGAAAGTTTTCAGTAGATGAGAATATTTTTTTAAATAGTTATTGCTTATTAGATTCAGTACCGCTATTAAAAATAATATAGCTGTTTATGACATATATAATACACTGACTTACAGAAATGAGAAATATAGTGAATAATATTTCACATATCACATTTTAGGTCTCCCCAGATAACTATCTTACATTACTAGCCTCTGTTCTCTTGCAATACAGAGAAAACTAGAAATGAGGTAGCAGTTCATAGAATTTAAGTCAAATATGCTATATTCACAGAAGACTCACAATAATGGATATTTATGGATGTGTACTCTACTTCAACCTAGCAAAGCTAGAAGTTCTTTTCTGAGTGCTGCACTTCAGAAGGCATGGCACCAGAGAGAAGAACAATGGAAAATAAATGAAATGCAGTAAGAATCATGTTTTCTCTTTAAGACAATAGATTAATAAAGCTCTCCTACATTCAGCAGTAATTGTACAGAAAAAGATAGTCAATTTCTGTCTTTTCCTAATCTCAAAGTTCAGGAAAAAAAAGAAAAAAACTCTTAAAGTACCTCTGTAATCTGACAGACACATACACACTCCCAGAAATCAGTTCAGACAGCTGTTGTGATCTGGTCACACAATGGCCATACTACGCAGATTCCGCTACGCATTATAAACACTCTTCTAAATAATCTAAGTAGCAAATACTGTTAAGGACTCTTAAATTATAATGCATTCAGGGATGAACGATGGCATTTCATTTCTAGACAACATTGAAATTCACCTAAGAGCTGTACACCATACATTGTAAATATGAAAGAGACAACTAATACCATGGCTTACACTTACTGTGTTCTTTTTCTCGTATTTCTCCACCGACTGCTTTCAATTCTGTGCTGCTAGCTGGAGTAGACATAAATGGATTTTTGTAGAAGGATGAACACATAGCATTGAGACAATCATTTAAATGATTCAAAATTAATTCATCTTCACTTCTAGGATACTAAGAACATACATAATTCCCAGTCACTAAGGTCTAAACTGAACCAAATAGAGCCTTAAATATTCTTTGTATTTTATATGTATTATATTTTCCATAATTTGTGCAATTTGCAAAGGTCCATAAATTATTTTTTCTCTCCAAGTCCTGTTCAACTACAACATTAACACCTGATAAAACTACCCTTCTATATTATTTTACAACATTCTGAATACCTAAAAAAAAAAAAAGAAATCACAGCATGAAGTATTGTAAAAAAAAGATATACAAGAAACGAGTTTGAAACAACCTCTGAAAATAAACTGCATTATCAACTTTCAAGATTTCCAGCTATTATTTTAACAGAACCATATTGATCAGTACTCATTACTAGGCTGCTGAGAAAATACATTCTAAATACAGTAATCCTTCATAGAATTGCAGCTATAATATTTTTGGTGTATTTTAAATCAGTTAGCCTTGACTTAAAAATAAAATTAAAAAAAAAAAAAAGGCAAGCAGCACCCTTTAAACCAAAATGCAGTAAAATTTCAGCACATACCGATGTAAAACATTTCTGAATAAGGACACTTTACTGATCATTATTTTAAAGGCAGATAGAGGCAAAATTCTTTTTATTACTCGATATTCATATTGAGTATATATGATCTATTTGACTATGATTGCAATTTCACTAATCACTAATATTAGGGAGATAAAACCAAAAAAATTAAACAGTACACCAGGATAGATTCTCAACTAATCTTAAAGTTAATTTAAAAAAGATATATCATATAAATTGAACTCAATTGTCTTGTCACACTATATAAACCTGATCCCAAAGAGAAAGGCAAAACAATAGGCAACTATATGTAGCTTCACTGTGATTTCTCAGTTTCAACTCAAGACAGTATCCTTGTACACACTCACCAATCACTCCCAGAGATCTACAATGTATTTGAAAGTCTGGACTCATTTGAGATTACCTCAGATAACTTACCCTAAATTTGATGCTATTACAGGAAATCTTACAGCCCCAAGAGAACAAAGATTACAGCGTTTTTTACAGGGAGATTATCTCAAGATGGTTCACGTAGGTTGATGGAAAAGCTATTTAGCTATCAGAGAGGCAGATGCCCTCCGATAGCTTTGACAAGCTGAATGCATCATCTCAGCAGTACTCTGTAGGCCTGAGAGATGAATCAGGTTTATAAACACTTTGCTGATGAAATCATCTTTGGTAGCTGCTTGAAATAGACCCTTATAGTCCGCAAGGCAGTCTTCAGAAAAGAATAAAATAAGCAGTTCTAGATAAATTGCTTTCACTTCTAAAAAATGACACAACACAGGAATTGGGGAAACAGACAAAACCCCAGTGTTTTAGAAAACCGAGACTTGTGACAGAGCTCCTTGTGTTGCTGAATGGATTACTTTATATCCAAAAGTGGTACTTAATATTGATACAAAGTTATGAACTGGAGCTTAGTGAATGATGAAAACAAAAAAATACACCTAGTATTTAGCTATTTTTTTTACAATTGGGGTTCATTTTCATTTTTTTTAAATCATCATTCACTTTCTACTGAAGTTCACAGATGGACTTCCGTTCCATTTTTCATTCTTCTCTTTTAAAAGCAGTCTTCATTTAACAAATACTTACTCTTGAAATTGCAAGTGTTCTGACCAGGAGCTGAATTAACTTAAATCACATTCAATATAGCAAGACCTTATGGTTTATTGGCTAATGTGCTGTAGCTCTGCATACAAGAATCTCCTTATATAATAGTAAATACAGACATCCAAAATATTTTACACAATTCTTGGTCAAACTAAGGCTCTTAAACACTCTATATGTTCTTTTATCCAATTTGTTTACAAATGCTTCATTAGCTCTGAGAATGAAGAATACAGTTCACTTTTAATACCAAGGGTAAATTTCTAATCTAGTTTGGAGTACTTTTTCCTAAACACATACATAAAACACTCCTCATACTTCAGATTTTGTTTCTATTCTGCACTGAATATGGGACTAGGTACTATTATTTCTACACAATCACATTTTTTATTTAAAATTCCAAGAAATTTCACACATGCGGAATTCCAGTTTATCATACACGACTCAAAACTAAACCAAATTTAATCAAACACATTTTCTTGTTGTTATGTATATGAACATGGTTAAACATAAAACTCAAATATGAACATTGCAGTAATATTTCAGTTAGTCCACTAGCATTCATGTCTTTAACACCTTGTGAAAATTAGTAAGAGTTTATGTTTAGACATTAATGCAAAGTGTACATAATGACATTTGTTTAGATATGAAATGCATGCTGACACTAAAATGAAGGGGAAATACTACATCAACCTTAAGAGAAGCCATTCCAAGAACCAGAAATAAACCTGGAAGATGAAGCAGTCAGCTCAAAGCAACCAAACAATAATGCTTAGTGATCAACTCACCAACATGCAGTTAACCAAAATAGTTCCTACAGAACTTTTGCTGAATGGTAAAAGCGGGGCTTTTTTGTTAGCTAGCACAGTAAGCATACACAGGATCAAACCTAGCAAAGTCCCAAAGCAGCCTTTACCAAAAAGGTTTACATTCTTAAGCTACAGGCAGATAAAAAGAGTATCCAGAAGACAGATGTGTACTTACAGAGTCTGTCTGGAACACAGACAAAAAATGCTGAATTTCCTTTTTTGTGAAACTTCTGCAAGTACAGGAAGTTCCAAATATGCTGTTGTTCCTTTCTGACTTGTGGTGAGTTTGCAAATCATGTCTAAATACTGTGACTTTAACAATAGCGTAAAAGAGCTTCCTTACACTACAGAGAGACAATGGAATTCAGTCATGACAATTCAAACTGATGTGTGAAGAAAAAGAAAGAAGAAAAGAGAAGTAACCTATAAACTTTTGCTTGTGCATGTTATGATACTGTAGTGGCCTGACAATTTTTGTTCAATCTGACTATGAAAATAATTTACCCTGAAGGTACAACTTCAGTGGTGTAAGACATGTAAGTGGTCATGACAGTGAGATCAAGGGGTAAGAATGCTGCATTTTGTCTATGTTGAATCATACTGCCTAGTAAGTCAGAAATATCAGATGCTGGAAAGCTACAGAGCACTGTCTTTTCCACCAAGGAGATTGCTCTCAGAAGAGGGGTGGCGTCACCACTTGATTCATGACAGCAGTTAGAGAAAAGGCCAAAATACAGAGCAGATTAGGCCTAACAGGCAGTGCTAAAGTGGAGGATAAAGCCTCATTAGCCTCCCTAGTGTAAATCCCTGCCCGTACACTAAACACACTGCATGAAGCAACTTCGTTGGCTTTAGCATGAAAGCATAAAATGTTTGTTAACAAAGATGTGCTTCCCAAGGGGGCTCATTCAAGCAGCAAGCCTTTTTAGAAAAGTGTTAATTTGCATTCAACAGGCAGTTACAGGCACTGGAAAGTTTGGGTATGAGAGACTGAGGTCCATATAAGGTAAAGCTAGCTGAGCACTACCTACACCTTCAGGCAGGTCTGCTAAGAGCTAAGACACCAGTGGCCTTCCTCAAAGACTCTGAAATCTTTGAAGTGTAGGTAGGTACTTCCTAATCTGTTCATCTGTTCACAATGTTAAAGCAATGACAAAACCAACCTAGCTATACTTATACTACATTTACCTCTCTATACAGGTTCTATACTACACAAGTGTACTCACTAGGGTAGCAGCCGAGATGCAATACGAAGAGAGGATGGAAAAAACCAAAAAACATATATCTACACATGTATATATATGTCTGTCTGAAGTAGTAGAGTACTTCTCTCAGGAAATATATTTTCCAATTTACAAGTCATACCTCAGAACTGAAATGCATTTTTCCCAGCTACCCCCTGCTCATTAGGCTTTTTTAGGCCCCTAAATCTGAAATTAGTAGCACTAGTCCATTCAGCTTCAATTTTTGTAAAAAAATTACTGAAGTGTTCTTAATACATGTTTCGCAATAAAGTAAAAGTTTTTCAATTACTGGAACATGTTCACTATTATCTATGTTTCTCTTGTCTTTCCCCATTGCCCCATGTACAGGTTATATTGATACCAAGTTTTATTGTTCATTTATTTGCTGCCTTGGTGGTCAAGAAAGTGAGATGCTATGTCACTATTTATTCTAAAAAAAACCCTACTTATTAAAGATAAGGGAGAATGACAGAACACATTTTCAGTTCTCTAGAAGCCCTAAAATCTAAGAAAACCTTTCAAATCACACTTAAGTTAGGGGAGTTCTGATGGGTTGGTTTATTTTCCAAGGAACGGCAAGGTTTCTTCTTTTTAAGTCCCTGCATGTTACTTTTAAAATAAAATTGTAAAATTATATCCAAAGCAAAAATCATTTCAACTCATAAAAACATCATAAATCAAAGCTCACAGATGCAAAATAAAAAATTCAACAATGAAAATATTCAGTGTAAGAGTGAAATTATTAAGCCAAAGTCCAATTTAATTTAAAGCATCTGAAAAATTATACAACTCAAGTTTACATCTACATACCTGTTTGGAAAACAAAGACATCTGTTGGCTTTGAATTAAAACTAGTACCATAGATCTTTTAAATTCCAGCATCATTTTCATACAACAGAGTCTTGAGCTGTAGATACTATCATCAGTAGGCTCATCTATCACCATGGAGCAATGCAGAAATGTCTTGACAATGATGCTAAACTGTAATACAATGCCATCACACAGCTCAGTTATTCTCTGTTAGGGAGACATTCTGCTCAAAAAACATTTTACACATTTTCCAGTTACTTCTAGATACAATTTTGTTCTGGTTTTGTGGCATTTTACTTCACAATTCTGTCCATCAGTAACAGCTACTGCATTACTGCTAGCATTGAAATATCCATGGATGGCAGCAGCATACTCAGCTTGATCAGTAAGCAGGACCTTGTGGCCTGAAGATTTTATTTTTCTTTTCTCATTTTGAAAACTTTACTAAGTCACTCTCAGCCATTTGAGGATCCAGCCAACCAGCTGAACTCACTCATACACTGTAAGCAACTCATGATCAGACTATTTCACTGCCATCCCCAGATGTCCAAAAAAACCCTAAAGAGGCAAATACCAAAATGCAGGATTCAAAGGGAATTCACACACATTAGCACAGAATCAGTGGAAAAGTTGGTTCACAGGATTTCACTATGAGCTAAAAATCATTAAATGTGTTGGAGTGAAAGGATGCTCAAAGATCATCTAGTCCAACCCCCCCAGCAGCAAGCAGGGATGGGTTTGGTTAGATCAGATTGCTGGAATTGCTGGAATTCCTCCTTTCCCCTTAGGAACAAGAGCAACAAGGCTGCTGTGAGAAGTCCTTTGTCCCTCCCATCATCCTTGTCTGGGAAAAAAGACAAGTTTGTTTCCAACAGCACATGGTATCAAGCACATTCCTATTACTCACCCTCAGCGGAGAACTCAAGCCTCTGAAACTTAATCCCCTCTGAGCTTCCCCAGCAGGTGGTGCAGCTCAGACCAGCTCTTACAAATCATAGTGATGCCATCTTTGGGCATCATCATAGCATATGCATTGCTGAGGTGCCAGATGGAGATTTCCAGCACCAGTGGAAAGACTAGCAGGAACACAGCACAAATGTGAAGAAGCATAAAGAACCAGGAAATTAAAATCAGTCTCCTGGAATCTACTACTAGAACTATGAAGAATTAAGTTAATTTCTTGACACAGTCTTAGTGTTAATAAACTTGCTTGTGTTAATAAACTTTTTAATAGGATATGTGATGGCAGGAGTAGGAATAACAGATGCAAACTGGAAGAGGGGAGCTTCAGGCTAGACATAAGAAAGAAATTCTTTACAATAAGGGTGGTGAAACAGGTTGGCCAGAGAGGTTGTAGATGCCCCTCTCCGGAGGTGTTTAAGGCCAGGCTGGACAAGGCACTGAGCAACCTGGTCTAGTGGGAGGTGTCTCTGCCTATGGCAGGGGGGCTGGAATTAGATGATCCTTAAGGTCCCTTCCAACCCCAACTATTCTGTGATTCTATGATTCAATGCATCACCTCTGTGCTGGTGTACAGAAAGCATATGCACAAATAGATACTGGTACACAACCATAAGAGCAAATTTTGTATATGCTCCTTGAAGTATCCATTTTTGTAAAGAGGAGGAGGATACCATTCTGCGCGGGATTCTGACAGAGTTAACAGGACATGCTCATTACTATCAATAAGGGATCCTCTAGCAGGTAAGTTTTTTCCTCAAGATGTTTCCCTGTCCTTTTTCTACTTATTGAATTGCTAGGATAATCATCTTGAACACAGACTTAACAGTACACAGCAAAGAAGTTATGGTAAAAGCTAAAGACTTCTGTTAAGGTAAGTAAAATGACAAAGAAGCTTTTCAATTCTCACAGTAAAAAAAAAAGCAAAAGCAATTTTTTTTGCTTGTTTCAAATCTAGCATCTTCCATTTATTACACAGACTGCTCTGGAGAAACACTACTCACTGGTAGCAACTGTTTTCTTTAGGCATTAAACTTTCTATCAATTCAGATTTATAATTACTTGTGAGCGTACTGAATAATTATTTAGTTATCATTCTAGTAAAAATTTACTCATGTTTATTAATTCTCCAGGTCTCTAGGCAAGGATCTTTAGAGGCCAAATCCATGACTTATTCTTATGTATAGTCCCCATTACATTTAACAATGAAATGGCTTCTTTATTGTCTTCTGGAAAGACAGAGTTTTCAGTTATTTGCACTTTTACCACACTAATTACTTGGAATAAGTGAAAAATAGAACTCAATTTGTCCTTCCTGAAAAACTTGAGCAATAGATTTTTCATTGTTCTAGAGGAAAAAGCACACCACAGATGTATTAAAAATTACAATGTAAGTCTTTCCTCCTCTTGCTGCTCCTCTAAGGTACTAGCACCACAAACAAGCATGGACTGCATGTATACTGTTCAGAGATTCAGATTATACTTGTCCAGACTGCAAGAGATGTCTGAAAATGTTGAACCTCTTCCAAATTTGTATTCACAACCAAAAATTAATGAACATAAAAAGCAATGCAGCAGGACAGGACTATTATGATGGAGAAAGTAATTAAATAAATTCTTAACTTACTTTATGTGTAACACCAGAGACAACAATTAAAAGTCAACAGCATATTAGAGCTACCAGGTAAAAATAAAAAAGTACATTGGCTGCCATGGTTAAAAGCCTTTTCTAATTATAAAGGCATGGATCAAGTTCAGAGAACATTCTCAGTTCTCCCAAGGAACAGTGTGACTTTTTTCATATTCTTGGCATATTATCAATTAAACAAATTAAATGTTAAGTATTTCATATTTATCACAGACAGTAAATAGCACATCATGTTTCCATTATTCTCAAAGCTTAGGGGTAGATCCTCAAAGGAACAAAATATTTATTCATTAAAGACCAAGTAGCACAAAAAGAAGAATTCCTCTGACCTTTTCCAGTATTCAAGAAAAAATAACCCAACACTGCAATGCTAGTTCATTTATCTGTATGTATTACAAATATTGAAAAGATTGCATTCACATTTTACACTAAGGGTACAACACTAGCACCTTTCATCTGCCGTTCTCAAATCAGTTTAGGTGGTTCTATATAAACAATATGAGGTAACTGTCTTTTTGTTTGAAAACTTCAATGTCAACAGAATTCAGCAAATATGCCTAGAGCTGGGAGAACTGTGGCCCCCGAGTGTCATCATCTTTAAAATTAATAAACCAAAGTAAGCAGAAAAAAGTTTAGGTTGCTGATGTGTGAAGTAATATGAAATGTCTCTTCTCATCCAAAATATAATTTATCTTTGTTAAATATTGCAGTGGTGCTTCAGTCTTAAAGCCTCAGTTCTTTGCTAAATCAAAGATATGATGACTCCATAAAGGTTATTGTTTTTAGCAGTAACTTTTTAATAGCAAAATTACTCTTTTGCAGCTTTCCTGTAGTAAAATATTTCCATGTGCTTAGGCCCACCTCAAATTGCAACTTGTTTCATCCTCAGAGTATGCTTCCTGTCAAGATAATGAATTGTAACAGCTTTTTATATCAAAAGAGTCAGTAAAATTCCAAAGAAAACTTAGGATGATAAAGTTCTGTTTATACCTGTTTATACTATTTTAACTGCTTCTGAGAGCATTATCCTTAATTTAATGCAACCAAACAACCTCACAGGATATGGCAAAGAAATCAAACGAACCTCAGAAAAATTAGTTATTTCTCTGATTGTAAGTTATTAAACAAATGCACAGCACTGGAAAAATGTTGATACTCTCTAAAATAACCAAGATCATTTTATTCTGATATTTCAAACATGTCAATTTGAATTGTATTCTTCTGAAAGTAATCATTTGACAAAGATACATGTTTATATAAACATTTTCTTAATTTTTTGGATAAAAATGTATTCTGCTCACCCTTTGAAATGAAAGCAGATTGTTCCTCCAAAGTCAGGGCATTGTGAAAACATTCATCAAAAAGAAAAAGTCATTCCTGACCCCTAAAACTATCCCAATGGTTATCACCATAAGAAATCAGAATTCAAAATTCTAAGCCAAAATTTATTTTCAACTGAATTCTCTTGCACGGCATATTTTTAAGATACTGAGAAACTAAAATAAGTAAAAAAATAAAAATGAGAATATTATGTTCTAAAAGCTACCATGCAAATTTACACAAGTCAAATCTAAAGCAGTGCTCCATTAGCAAGCATTAGAAAGATTCCTAGGTATCATACAGTTTGAACACTAAAAAATTTAAAGGTTCTATGGCAGAATGATGTTAAAAGCATTACAGGAGGGTTTTTTTTTCATTTTTCCCTTCTCTCTTTGCTATTCTGACATTCTCCAATTTGTAACTGCAAAGAGTGAGTCAAAGGTTTTTGATCCAATAATGCTGTCTCAGATGTTCATGTTTATAAAGTACCAGACAGGATACACAGAGTTACCTTCCATTTTTCAATGAATGCCCGGCAACAGCTACTGCACCTATCAGCAAATGGCTGTAACAGTCTTTTTTCTGTCTTAGAATTTGTGCAAAACCCAAAAAGAGAATAAATTCTAGAAGAAGAAAGAAAAAAAATAAGAAAAAAGAACCCCCAAATTCTTTGATGTATCATCTCACTGAAATTGAAGAAATTTTAGTAGAAAATAAGAAACAGTAAAAGAATAACATTCAATTAATACTTCTGCTAAATTTTCATTAATTTCCCTCTCCTTTAGAAGGAAGGGTGTGAGGAAAAAGAATAAAATTTTAAATTCAAACAACCTGAAGGGCTACAGGTATCTCTCAAAACAGGATCTTCATCTCATCTACATTTAAAGAAAAAACAACAAGAAATCATTATTAGATAAGGAAGACAAAGTCTAAGCTCACTCAAAACTTTTTTTGCCCTGTCCTCAGCATCCTCAGCTGCTTCTCGTACTATTCTCTGTCTAGGCTGACCACACCAAATGATTTAATTATGATCAGCAGACACTGAGCCTAGGAACAGATGATCTCTGCATGCGTAAGAAAGAGGTTTGGAGCTACCATATAATTTTATTCTCGGGGCGTACTATGCATTACAATATCTAGAAAGGACATAAAAGTACACAGATGCTTCACACCTACAGCAAATACACTTGCAGCTCTCCACTGACCAACTAACTCTCTAGTTGCAATCATACTGGGGGTAAGAACTTTCCAACCAATATCAGCAGCAATTCATACAGAAAACGAAGTACAAACACAACCAAAGTTTCTTGTGAAGCAGTTGATCTTCATGAAAACAGGCTTCTATTTCTCTTTCAATTTAACTGAGACACCTTAATGCCATGATAAAAGGAAAGCAAATCTTTACAAATACATTAATTCAGAAGACTTAATTATGCTGAGGAAATGGATAAAGCAGCAAATGAATTATGCTGTTGGATAAATGAATTATATTGAGTAAATGGCTTATAATGAATAAATTCTTTCAAGTGGTTAAATGAATTACAGCAAGTAACTATAGAGAATGATTAAATTGTTTCCATTTCTACCAGTATCAGTATTTTGCTTTCCATCACATAGCAAACGCAAAGTTTGATTTTTGAAACTACTTGTGATACCTCTTACATGTAATTTACATCATATATTCCATGAACGCAGTCATATAATCATGACAATCTTGTCCTTTTGATTGTTTTAGCATATTCCCTATGGAATCAGAGAAAATGTGGGACAGTTTCAGATAATAGGAAGGAAATATTATGTAGCAAATTCTAAAATTAAAAGTTTGAAATTTGTCTTAGGTGCACATCACTGTAATTCCAAATTTCATTTCAAATTTCAACTACACCTGGATATTGTCAGTTCTCATAGATACTTTGGTGTTTACCATGTTGGTCAGATGCCCTACAGGTCACCATTTCCACTGATTTGCAATCAGAAATGTAGGTCTCAAATTTTTCTCACTTCACCAAACAAACCAGATGCCAAGTAGCCAGGAAAAAAAATCACGAAGCCACTGTGACAGAGACCTCAAATGCCATTTTCACCTGTTTAAAAACTTGTTATTAAAAATATCTAAACAAAACTGCAGTCACTCTTTTAAATCCTTAAGTGTGGTATACCAGAACTATTTAACAAATCCATACATTAAAGTTACTTAAGCTGTGGCTAGAGATCATTACCTTCATTCTGCATTTCTTCCCTTTACTGTCATCTCTGCAAAGCATTTGACACTGTCCCACATGACATCCTGGTCATCAAACTGGAAAAGTATCAGTTTGATGGATGAACCACTTGCTGGATAAGGAGCTGATTGAATGACTGCACTCAAGGAGTTGTGGTGAATAGCTGGCTCATTGTTCAAGTGGAAAGCAGTGACAAGTGATATTCCTCAGAGATCAGCACTGGGACCAGTGCTATTTAACATCTTTGTTGGAGACGTGGACCCTCAGCAAGGTTGAAGATGACACCAAGCTGTGTGGTGCAGTTGACACGCCAGAGGGAAGGGATGCCATCCAGAGGGACCTTGATCAGCTTGAGAGGTGAGCCCATGCCAACCTCATGCAGGCCAACAAGGCCAAATGCAAGGTTCTGCACCTCCGTTGGGGCAATCTCAAGCACAGACACAGGCTTGGTGAAGAGTGGCTTGAGTGCAGCCCTGAAGAGAGGGATTTGGGGGTGTAACCGGATGAAAAACTCAACATGAGCCACCAGTGTGCGCTTGCAGCTCCAGACAGCCAACCAAATCATGAGCTGCATCAAGAGAAGTGTGACCAGGAGGTCACACTCAGCTCTGGTGAGGCCCCATCTGGAGTATTGTGTCCAGTTCTGGAGCCCTCAGATCTGTTGGAGCAGGTCCAGAGGACGGACACGAAGATGATCAAAGGGC
Organism: Turnix velox; assembly: GCA_013400935.1. Lineage (NCBI taxonomy): Eukaryota > Metazoa > Chordata > Aves > Charadriiformes > Turnicidae > Turnix > Turnix velox. The sequence goes on from VZTY01003842.1 coordinate 340,125, forward strand.
TAGACCACCTCCCTTATGAGGACAGGCTGAAGGAGTTGGGGTTGCTCAGCCTGGAGAAGAAAAGGCTCAGGGGGGACCTCATAGTAGCTTATCAATACCTGAAGGGGGCCTACAGAAAGGCAGGGATAGGACTTTTTAATAGCCCTGTGATGGCAGGACAAAGAATAACAGATGTAAATTGGAAGAGGGGAGATTCAGGCTTGACGTAAGAAAAATTCTTTACTGTGAGGGTGGCAAGACACTGGAACAAGTTACCCAGAGGGGTTGTGGACGCCCCCTCTGTGGAGGTGTTTAAGGCCAGGTTGGACAAGATACTGAGCTACTGATCTAGTGAAAGGCGTCTCTGCAGGAGAGTTGGAACTAAATGATCTTTAAGGACTCTTGCAACCCAAACTATTCTACGATTCTCATTATAGCATAAGCTACACTTTGGAATGTCTACTTAAAACATATAAGGCAAACTCATAGAGTTTGTAATGTCAAACAAACACTGAATTAGTACCATTTACAATGGAAAACTTAATCCCACTGAAATACTGAGCAGTTTCAAATTCTGCTAGACTTTTTACTTGAGAATGAACTTCATACTTTCACTTTAAGTAGCAACTAGAAACTCACCACAATTGTGGTGTTGAACATGTGAAATACATGAAACCAAGCATGGACACACAGCCTGGTTTTTATTAGAAATTCTATATTCTTCTAGTTTTTCTGTCTCTATTAAGTTATAAAAAACATCTATGAAATACACGATGGTTTTCTCATTTTGGCTGCATACTTTACAAGCTAAGGAATAGCTCAGAATGCTGGCAACACCAAAGCCAGTGAAACTATGTGAGGGTAGACTATTGAACTACACAGGCAGAGGCAAACAAAAAGCAGTAATATCACTCTTGTAAAGTGCAGTAGGCATGCTGAAAATACAAGGCAATAGACAGTGTACCCTTTTCCGTAAAAATGTTAGTCCAGACCACACTTTTTCCACTTTACATTCTTTTACAATGCCAGCATAGAGAGTCTGGTCATTGTTCCACAGGAAAGATGGTTTTCTGTATGTCTTTATCAGAAGACATACTTTTCTGTATGTCTTTTCTGTATGTACTTTAGCAGAATGGAATAAACTGAAAAGCATTTAATATATATGTGGCTGTAAATTGTGAGATCAGAGAATGACAAACTTTCAAGCTCTAAAAATTCTCTAGTGAAACATGTTCTAAATCTCTGAAGATCACTACCAACTTCTCTCAGGAAATAAAGATTTAAAATATTCATAATTTGAAGATATAAAAGTGCAAATGTGCCTGGTTACAAAGTAGCTAATTTTAAAGCAATTCAGCTACTGCTAATTGCTTAGCAGCACTGTGTTTTTTTAACTGATAGAGAGGGCACATTTCATGGCACTGCAAGCAAAGCCCACATTGCAGTGCTACTGTATCGCTTGTTATGTGGATATAAAGAATAGACAAATTTTTGTTCATTTTTTCTTGTTGTAATGGGAAGATATTCACTTAAGCAAAACACAGGGAAGTTTTTCATCATGTATGCACATTACTGGCATTTGGATACTACTGTGCATATATGCTCACAAATCACGATCTCAAGGGCAAAACACAGCAGCCCTTCTAGGTTTCAGTTTGTTGGGTTCAACTTTTTGCCACTTTGCATAGACTGGGTTTAACCCCCAGAGTAATTTATCCATGGAAGTAAATTAATTGTGTGGCTGGCAGTCCAAGGTGCGAGTTGTTTCTGGATGAACTTTATTATTTAACATGGATGAACTTTAACATTTATACACTTTTACAGCCTCCATCACAAAGTTGAGGCTCAATACCCCAGCACAGACATAAGCACATTTATTGTACTAATGAAAGAAATGAGAGCAGAGGCAGCTAGTTTGAGTTGGCTGTTACCTAGCACAAACTGCCATAATTCTATCAAAAACATGGAACTACGCTGATAGTGAAAATCTGTGAATCTCTTTTTCAAGACAGAATATACTACTTTCTTCATTCCCTTCAGAACAAATGCACAATAGAAGTATACATTTGCATACCTGTAATTTTTTTTTTCACATCACAAAAGAAATTGAGCACTTTGGTGAATATGGCAGTAGACTCAGTATAAAAATTATTCAGTGGGAAAGAACCAGGTGCACATAATACCATTACAGAGTCCAAAGTTCCCACAAGAAAAACTTTAAAATTTTAAATATAGCATTTTGAAGATGCTAAACTGCAGAATTAAAGGTGTGAGACTTTTTGTTGCGATCTGTATATTGAGATTTTAACTATGCTCTTACAATATAAGAAAGATGCCAGATGAATAACTGTAACTCCCACTGAGAACAAGAAGGGACTCCCTAGCAACACTGGCACCCTTTTATTTTGAATGCAGTCAAATCCCTCCCTCTTTTGTGGTGGAGATTAAGTCTGTGACTGCACTTCACAAACTGATTTTTTGGTTCAGTTGAGTAAGTTATCAAACACACACAAGTCACTCTCACAAAACAGACAACATGAAAGAATTTTTCTTCTCCAACTTTTCAGTATTTCCCCAAAAACTGTATCCCTTCAGGCATTACATACATTAAACCAGTGAAATAATTTTGAAATCTGTGATCTCCATTTGGGGATACTGACATTTACATGGTTACTTCCACTGAAAACAAGGTAAAAACATCCATTTTGGACAATGAGTTAATCTACCATGTGCCAATCCTCATTTACAAAGTAGCTGGCAATGAAAAGAATAGGTAAGAGTGATTAATAGCTACCTGCCAGCAATGTGCTCTGTCTACACAGGCTGTAATTCTAAGTTCCTAAATATACCATACAAATCCACATTTGAACCGCTTAGCCATCACACTATCACTCCATCAGCCACACAGATGGCAAAAAGGATTTCTAAATTGACTTGCCAACAGACTGCTGAAGGTGCACCAACAGGTGGAAAAAAATCCTAATAACTCTACACAGACTGGCATGAGAAATGCACCAGACTGACAGCTTCGCAGACTTGGTCCACAACAGAGTGAAACAGCAAGGGCAACAGCTGTGCCATCTTCTCCATACTACTCCTTTACTGTATTTCACTGCTGACCTGAAGAGACCACCACTAGAAGCAAAGAAACATTTTAGTTCTTTCGGCATCTCTGATGAGTCTGCTAGCAAGGGTGCCAACTAGTGCCAGGTTTCATCATATTTGTGAAGTGGAAATGTGTTTAGTTAGAACTGCACTGAGACTACCAAATTAATTTTGCATAGAGTGCTTAGCCACCAGGTGGTAGCAACTTGCAGCTACTAATGATTTGGCTGGATTTGAATCCTAGAGGTAAAAAGTGAAAGGCTGTCTGTCCCACTGCTAGTCCCTTGACATACTCAGACCTCTACTGAAACTTTATAATGAGGAAGGAAAGCTGTACAGCTCTTCAACACAACAGAAAATTAGAAAGATGCCTACTTTTATGCTACTTTCCAAACCAACTCAGGACTGAGAAAATTCACATATTTAAGAGGACTGCTTTAACCACTTCAGCATTTAAGAGCTAAGTAAAATCACTTGTTTGTATAGACCACAGTTTTCTTACAGTCACTAATGTTATTTAATGCTGTAAGAATTATCATGGACAATATTATCTGCCATATGTATAGTACACTTCCAACAGGAAAATCTCTTACATTAATGCCTCCTACCTAAGGTCATGAGACATCTACGCAAATACTTCAAATGCTTTATATCACAAATCTGCAAGTGATAGAGGCATACTGAAAGGGATATTTACGCATCTTACAGTTGATATTTCTGCCCTAATTTCATTAAGGGAACAACTACCACTACAGCTATTCTGTGTCTGTGTCCAAGTATCAGGAGTTTGGGCAAAAAAAAAACCCAAAAATAAACACACTGTAAAACTTGTGCATAAAACCGAGCCAAATTCCCTATAACCACTCAGTACAAGTAAAGGTTCCTTTACTGCAGGAAAGCAAATTAACTTCTTGTAATTAACTCCAGCAATGCTTTATCTTCCACCCTCTCAAGTATGAAGTATGAATGCTTTATACCCTCTGAAGTATTAGGCCATCAGAATATACGTATTATGCTCTAAAGAACTGCATGATGCTCTATTTTACAAGGCATCTATCTTGGTCAACTTCTCCACTGTCAGACTTTTTGTTTACTATTGAATTTTTTCTGACAAGAACATTCAAATCGCTTGTAATACAACTGGGAACTAAGTTAAAGTACTTCAACTTACATTAGAAGAGGGATTAGTATAGCAATTTGTTCAGCTGAAGCATAATGAACTGCATTTTGGCATCTGAAACTTGTACCCCTACTCTTCCCTAAAATATGCATTCCGAAGCTCCACAGGCAGATATTCTCCTACAATATTCATAAGATTAAAAAAAAGCAATCACAGCCCAGTGCTTCATTCCAGCTAACTATCCAGAAACACTGCAAACATGATAAAACCTTAGCACAGCTGCCTGAGCTACGGCCAGACCAGATAAAGATAGCAGTCTTTTCTGTATTTTCCTCCTCATGCTAGAATATTTGACAGTTAAAAGACGAAAACAAGACAGACAAATTAATTTCAGAATCATTTTGAGTTTGGACAGAATTTCAGGGTTTCAACTCTCCCCTCAGCTTTCTAAGCAGGTCTCAATGGGATGGTCGAGTAACATTCAGAGACCAACTGAAACTCTTCCCTCCTCTGGGCAAGACATTCATGAAGGTTTTAGACTCTCTGATGACACGCAAATCTGAGGCTCACTCTATAGCACTTCTCTCAGCAGCCAGTGATCCTCTATCACAGGACCTGGGATCTCACTCAGACACCTACAACTATACAAGCCTGGGTTACCATGCTGGTGCAGTTAGGACAGACACAAAATACAAGTGTTTACATACATGTTTCAGCTGTGGAGGGTACCAGTAAAGGAGGACTTGAGTGCACATTCCGTAATAATAGCATGAGCCCCTTTGATTTGTTCTGACCAGCTTCTGCTTTCATTTCACATCTGGTCATTGTGCTCACTTCCCATGTATTAGATTTGTATGATTTGAAAGCACTTTTTCAAAACTCTCTCTGCAGTAACTCCACACTTATCTAAAAGAACAAAATTTGAAATTGGTATTGAAATTTTCCTTTACTTTCTGCAGTATTGATTTTTAAAAGGAGGTCAAAAACTATGCCCTTTAACTTAAAATTTTTATTAGCATGTGAATCAAGTCATCCAGATTACAACAACCTCCTTAGCCTTTGCATAGCATATGAAACACTAAATGCAATTCTTGAAAAAAACCTATTCACTTATTCTTTTTTCTGCTATTGTTATGAAAGCTGTATGTTCAAATTATCTTTATATTCTCCCCTAATTGTGCTACAGTAAGACCACAGCACAGCTAGTTTAGAACAAAGCCTCCATCTCCAGAAGAGTCCCATTTTTTTATTTTTTTTTTCAGGAAAGGCTGGCACTATTCCCATACAACACAGCTCACCAGGCTCCCCTGTGGTGACAGGGATGCTACACCTCATGCCAATGAGCTGTCACTCAAATTTGTTCCACAGATTAAAATACCTTAACAATAAAGCAGCCTGCTTCTAATCTGTTTTCAGCACTGAAGCATTGTTCCTGTATCACTGCTAACTTTCCTTTAGTTCATTTATGCTTATGGTACTTACTCAGTAAGCCTCCTAAATGCAGGAAAACCTTCATCTTTTCTTGGATTAAACCACATTTTTGTTTAACCACTGCTGCTAGAAAGTCCACATGCCATTTACTCAGTAGTCCTATTTGTTTATAGGACTGTGAAACGTATGTGTGATTTTTTCTGATATTCTTACCCAGCTACAGTAAATAATACAGTCCATTGGATCTCCAGAGGTTTTTATACAAAAAATGTGAAGCTATCTTCTCAACCTCATTGCTTTAGCAGTGGTAACATTTCAAACACAGGCTTGTGCCAATATCTTTCCCTCACTGTCTGTGAAGTCTTTTAAAGCTATGTTAATGTCCAAGTCTTAAATAGTAAAATTAAGATCATGAAGGCAAACTCTGAAATACCAAGCTTGCTAATGAGCTTTGCTTATGCCCCGAAGACATAGGCACCTGAATGTCATGATCACGCTGTTATCTTTGCAGTACAGCAATGAAAAACACAGAATGAAAAACACCTATACTTAGTGGATAGGAAATACTAAACATTTCAATATTATTTTTCTTTATGAACTGTCCTATTCTATTCAATAATGGTATTAAGAGAAAAAAAATTGCTGCATAACATCAGCAACCTAACAGTTGTTTGGCAAATTGGACAAAACATACATTCTTGCTCATCCTGAAAAACAGAATTACATCTGGACTATTGAGAGCATATGTCAGTACTATAGATGAGTAATGGGCTCTCCCCTAAGAAGACAGGATAAAATACTAGCCAAGTGAACTGGAGAATAATGCTTAGATCTCACAGCAGTTACAGGGGCTAATACATCTTTGGTGCTACAGAGGATGGTATACACTACCAACTAAGCACAAAGTGCTGCCTCTCAAGTCCCTGCTTAATCAGGAACCCATATAATATTCCACAAGAGAGTGTGCCCTGTGCCATGGAGCTTCAAAGCATGCATGTATGTAATCACAACAGCTCCACAGCACTAACTCCACATTAGATCAGAGTGACAATATTATAATGGAAGTGTAGGAGATAAAGGCTAATGGGTAATGGATTTTTTTAAAATGTCAGCTAAAAATTTGCCACTATATTAATTTTGTTATTCACAAAGATACAAAAATTATACATTAGAAGGTCTCTTTCGTGTCTACGGGTTGAGACTGAACAAGCATTTAGTACAAATCCAAGCTAGAGATGTAGAAACAGGTTCTGGTATTTACTCAGAGCCTTCTAAATATAGTAATAATGTGGCTGAAACAAATTACGCCACACGTCCTATGCATTTTATGATAGCTAGGAAAGAATATACAATACAGAAGCTCCTCTCAAAGATTTCCTCCAGTCATGCCATAGCATGACTTCTCTTCCACATTCTTCCAGAATTTAAACTTATATTTACCAAAATACCAGGAAACAAAGGGCAACTCCTTGACAACTGAAGAGATTGGCAAGCTTTACTTACCTTAAAAGTAACGAACAGTCAACACTTCACAAATAGTAAAAAGCATCATTCTTCTTCTGAAACACAGTAGACTGTCATAGCATTTGTGAATCAAGCCACATAAAAATCTTCATAGATCTTTATCTAGAATAAGGGTACTAAAATATGTTAATTTCTCTAGAGTATAGTGGTTTAGTTCCCCATCAGAGTGTAATAATACAAAGCTGAAATGCAAACCTCTGAACTGATAGAGATTCCAAATGTCTGAAGTGCATTGCTACCTCTCAAATAATTCTCAGACTTATTTTACTGAACTAAATAAAACAAAAACCAAAAAAATAGGATAATCTGCCCATGAAGTATAATTTTATCAGCTTTCCAGTTTTTCACTCTTTCCAAATTCTCCAGATCTAGCTACTGACATATAGAATACTGGAGCAAGTTTACTGATGCAAAACCTTAGTTCCTTTTTCAATGAGCTTTTTTTTGCTGTTTGGCTGAGATTAGCTCATCAATGCCTTATGTGCAATGACAGTAAATTTCAAGGATGAAATAAAAGGTTGGCTACAACTGTCTACAAAATCCAATTTTAGAATATCAAAGTCAAGACAAAATGCTAATTCTAATGTGATGTCTACAGTTAAACTGTAGATGTATTTATATGACTGTGATACGATAACACATGAAAACGCTGAGGTGCCATTTTGACATAGAATCACCAGATCCAGACAATGAAAATTAGGTATGCCTCTGTTTTTCTTGCCTTTTTCACTTGTTACTCTAGTTTAACCCTCATTTCAGTAGTTTCCTTTTAGATTACATTAATTGATTAAGCAGACTGTCTTTACAGCCTCCACACACAAAAAGAATTCAAGAAGAAATTAATGGATATTTCATTACTAGTTTATAAGGTAAGTTAGTCACTTTAAACTGAACACCTCCTAACAGGTTGTTTAAAAGAACGAAGTTATCAGAAAGGCCTGCGTATTTTGATTTGACAGACAGTCAAATATTGTCATATGGATACATAATGTTATAAGCATAACAAAGTTTTCTTTCAGAAACATACGTACTTAGCTTTTACAGGTTTCTAAGAAACTAGTCCACTTCATGGCCTGACTATTGAAATGATCCTCTGTACCTGCATATTTCTGCGCTACTGACAAAGTACAGTACTGCACTTTCTAACCTAAAAGTCAAAATCAGAAATGACTGGCAAACAAACCAACCTTGGAGAGAGAGAATTCAAGACAAACTATTTCAGTCCATGCTTCTAGCAGACCGACACTGTCTTAAACATGGACACAACATCAAGCAAAAAATGCCATCAAAATTCTAAGCATCCTAAATATGAAGGGTCATTTTTTTAAGCTTTGCATTAGGGACTGATCAAGAGCCTTTCGCAGTCTATAGTGCTAAATGCATGACTTTTTTCTTTGGCACAAGGTCAGGTAAGAAATATTATCAAAGATCTTAGTCGTGTTCTTGGTAAGATGTGGAAGAGGCTTAACAGTTTTATGATTCAGGAAGGATTCATAAACAAAAGGCAGAGAAAGATAAGTTATTTCTGTCCAATCAGCTGCTGTCTATTCAGAAAGCTCTGGCTCCAATATACCCAGCTGGTGAAGAACTTCCCAGTAAGACAAATGAAAAGTAGTATGGCTTTAAAGAAGGTTTTACCCAAAATCCTGAACAGCCAGAAGGGAAGCTCAATGTTCTTTTTTTCATCAGGAAACTAGAAACCCCAAAAATCTCCACTTCACCATCACTAAGGAACTATAGCATATATATTCATTTAACACTTTTATAATCAAAATCCTTAGGCCACTTTCATCACAACCTCAAGGTGCTTTCAATTCTTGCAGACCACCTTTCTCCTATAAATGGAAAACACATTCTGATATCTTTGAATAGCTAAACCAGGTTTTTCTTTTCATAACTTAGAGCGTAATCTGATAACAACCCAGTCTGAATGCATCTGCTCCAACAACTGAAAAAAGAAACTACGGTAGAAAGGCAAAAGGCTCCACAAACCTAAACTTATCCATTACCACCTTTTGTGGTTCACACAGCTTGCATCACCTACCACTGCCTCTTCTTCATGTAGGAGCTATAATTTGAGGGTTAGAGTATCAATTGTTTATTTTCCAAATGGCTAATACTTCACATGTAGTGCACTATTTTATTTATTTTTATCTCTGTATATAAGGATAATACAGTTAACTCCAAAATCCTTTACGAAGGATTCTTTGCTATTTAGGTTGTGTTCTTCAAATGCTGGGGAGCTGCAGAAACAAGCAGCTTTTGCTCCAATGACTTCTGCAGGCAATACTAATAGCAAAATAGTAAACGCTGTTTGTACATTAAGTTACATTTAAAAAAAGCTGTACAAACATTGCATTTCATCAATGTCTACTCTTCTTTTTTAATATAGTAAACTGACCATGGAAAGTAATAGGATATTTATCAAGTGTCTCCAATAAAACGGAAGTAATGAACAAATTTATGAAAAGGTTGTTTGCAATTACTTGAACCAAAGCCAAACTCTTCTACAGCTTTTAAAGTCTATTACAGAAAGTACCTCATATTTTTAGTACTCCCATTCATTGCTAAGAGCAAGATATAACTACCAATAATTAAATTGATATTAAATCCCAGTCTCTCATTCTTACAGCCCCAAGACTTAGCCTGAAGTAACCAACTTACATTAGACATCGCTACTACTAAATTAAATAAGAATTAGGGCTTTCTTTCAAAAGCAGTAACTTCTTTCAAAGTGAAGACAGAGTCACTGACACAAAGAATGAGACTGAGACAAGAATAACAATATACACAGTAACAGCAATAACTTGCCCAGTACTATTCACCTCAGAACCTATTCATCATCCACAAAATAAAACTCTTCCAGCAGAATGATCCAAAGGCAGCTTGGGGTTCCCCAAAGTGCCAGTGTGGAAAGAAAGGATTAGCAAGCAGTCCCATTTGTTTCTACAGAATTCACCTTGCCTCGTTGCTCAGCAGGAGACTTGAAGTCCACCAGAAAAAGCCAGAAACTTGCTTCCGCACTTTTGTACAGCTCATGTGCACCATGAAAACCTGCAACTGGTATTCAGCTCTTGATGAGAGAGAAGACCAAGGCCCAGAAGGGTTCTTTTCCTATCTTGTTTAAGCTGCGGACATACCACAGACACAAAGACAGCACAAGACTCACATTCTTAAAAGTTCCAGGAAGAACCATCCAATGCTTTGACAGATAGCCTTTTTTGTTTCCTGGCAATTTTTCTCAGGGGGAGATAGATTTTGTATTTCCTGATTTTCTTCTTTACATACCAGGCCATGTTTCTTTATCATTAGTGATAGTTGAGCTCAATTTTTCTTCTAGTTTGCATTTGCATTTTACAGTCCAGTTGTGAAAAAAATTCCTTTGCCATACAACTGAAATACCACAATTTAGAGACAGAGCTTTGAAAACATATCAGTGCTCAACTTCATTTTCCATTTTTCTAGTACTAAAGCAATATCTAAATGACAACTAAAAGGTGACACTGAGTGCTTATGAAAATGCAGTTAAATATATTCACTCATAATGACTGGAACAGACATGAAAGTAATGACAAATGAAGTTAATATCATTGTAGTAAATTCTTTTGTCTCTAGTTTCTATTTCAAGACACATCATTTGCGAATACAGAAAAACTACAACTCACACAGACTATTTAGTACACTTCAAAACAAAGGAAGAAAACCCTGCTATCATAGACACAAAGCAGCTACTTCTCCCCTGCAAGAAAGCATGTGACATACAACCATTATTTGTCATACACTTACTACCATTTTCATATAGATTTGTTTCAGAAGCAAATACATGGTGCACTGAATCACCTGTCAGCTCTTCCATCACACCAAGGCACCAGCCTGGCTCTGTGCAGCTTGATCTTCTCATTAACTGCAACTTTTCCAAGATCTGAAATGTGTAGAACTGTGGTGCCTTAGCATCACTTTGAGGAAGTTTTTGTTCATTCATCTCTCTTCCTCTCTCCTTCAGTTACAAAACTGTCTTCTGACCTATCATACACAACTGAAATAAGAAACTTGAAATTTTGCATGTGCACATACATGACTGAAACATAACTGAAATTGCAATGAAGAGGAGCATGCAGAAAAATGACTTCCTACAGAAGCATAAAACCCTTACATGTTTCTTCAAGGGGCTGGATATTTATTGGGATGGCAAAAACCGCAGGAATTACTCTTCTTGGTAAATATACCTAAAGGTTATAGTAGTTTCACACAGTATAATAGTAGTCATGTAACCACTGCTCTTGCAGAGTACACTCAAGCAAGATGAGAGGTAGGCAGCAAAAGCCATCCATGCTGCACTAACAATACTACTATAGGCTGAAAAAGATCACTGAAAGCCTGTTGGAGGCTTATCTTCTTAACTGCAGAAGGCTGTTTATCTCTGTTAGGCAGGTCTTGTATTCATTAGTAAGTCACACATTCCTCTTAAAAAAAAAAAACCTAGATATGAAGGTGGTCCTACCTTGTTTTGAACAGGATTTTCATTGAAGTTATTAAGACTACTTTAATTAAATAAATAAAATGTGGGGGTTCTGGCACATTTGATTCCACAACCACTGGTAAGTATAAAGTCTTCATTGCGAGAAAGTGTGTATGTGTTTAGGGGGGTTAACAGGGAAACCTCACTGTTTCTTAACATTGATTTTTTCTTCTCTTGCACTCATACAATAAACAGTATATCACACAATTTAAGAAAAAAAGTAAAAGCTGATGCTTTAAGGACAAAGGTCAGGTTTTCTGCCTCTTCCCTTGCACCACAGATCTACACAACAGCCCAGCGATAGAAAACAGTCTTTCTTTGTGCCTTACTAGACAGGTTCTTAACTAGAAACGACAAGCTTCTCATTTTGTATCTTTCTTCACAGTTCTGAATAAAGCAAAGCAAACAAAAAAATCCACCACGTAATCTCAGTGGAGGAAAGCTTTACCTAAAAAGACCAATGCAAAGCATGAAGATGTCCTGGAAACACAAAGTTACCAAACATTACAGTGAGGATGGTCCAAAATACAAACAGATTGTGAAACACTCAAAGTAAAAACTGTTTTGCAAAGAAGCAGAATTTCAGAGTAGCAGAAAAGTTAGTGAAACCACTCAGAAAGCTGCAAAGCTTTTATGACACAGCCACATCAAGCAGACTTCAATGAGAGGAAAGACTCGACTCTCATTCAGTTTTCCCCTGTGGCATGTAAAGAAAGCAGAGACTATACTAATGCCTTTACAAAGTATGCCACCATGAAACCTGTACTGATTGAGAGAGGCAATTCTTCCCCTTCACTATGCCCTAATGAGACCCCAACAGTAGTCTAGCTCCAGAGCCCTCAGCACAAGGACATGTATCTTTTGGAGAAGGTCCAGAGCAAGGTCATAAGGACAATGAGGAGGCCGGAGAACCTCTTCTGTGAGGGCGGGCTGAGAGCTGGGGTTGTTCCACCTGGAAAAGGCTGCAGAAAGATCTCATAGCTGCCTGAAGTGGGCCTAATGGGAAAACTGGGGAGCTACTATTTTGCTAGGTCACACAGCAATAGGATAAGGGGAAACTTAAAATGGAGCAGGACAGGTTTAGATTAGACATTGGGAAAAAGTGCTTCACCCTCATAAGGACAGTGAGGTACTGAAACAGGCTTCCTAGAGAGGTGGTGGAGGCCCCATCCCTGGGGGTATCCAAGGCCAGGCTTGATGAGGCTCTGAGTAACCTCATAATGCAGGGAGGTCAGACTACATGACCTCTGAAGTCCCCTTACAACTCTGATTCTATAATCACTCAGTCTCTTAATATTCTACTACCCCTGTAATTATTCATGTTCAAACGAACAATAATCTACCTTGAAAGACAAAGGAAGAAATCCCAATTTTGTTGCATATATTTCATGTTATCATTTGAAATTACATAACTGCAGAACAACAGTTATCTAAGCATAGAACTTGAAAACCTGAGTTGTAGTATCAGCAATCACTGTTTTTCTTCCCTAGCTCAATTTCCTCTGCCAGCTATATGCTTATTATATTTTAAATTTATAAGATTATTAAAGAATTTTCAATTAAGTTATCATAATCATCACCAATTTTGCCAGGTCACAATCATAGGCAGGACTCTGTATATAGCTGCTGTTTCTATAATTCATTTTGTGCAGTCTATAAAATCAATAATGAGGATAAATTTTACCAAGACCCATAATTTCAACTACTCCAATAAAGCAAACAATGCATTTACAGTTTGTCTGGAGCATTAATACAGTAAAAGTGTCAAGATCAGAGTTTTCTTCCAATTAAAGAGGCAGAAGAAAGCCTTCTATTTTTAATTATTCTTTAATATATCTGATTGAAAAACAGATTTGGAAATCAGCTCTGTACACATTACCAGCTTCATAAAAAGAAATTCACAACTCATCCTTCACATCCATTGTCTTCATTCAGTCTCATCATATCCAGTTTCAAACTAGACTGTCCACCGTTTTTCACTTTTACTTTGAACAGCAAAATAGACCACTGATGAAAGAGGATTTATCCAATTATTATGAGCAAAGTATCTTTAACTTCCTTTAGATATCCACTAACAAGATATAAAATGACAATTCCCGGACGCATCACCAGCACAATAGGGCCTTTATTGATTTTCATATCATGTTCTTCAGTCTGAGATGACTCTCCTGAGAACTCTGCTTCCCAGCAGGAAAAAAATTGCCTTTTCTATGTTTGAATTCAGATCTATTAATGCATCCCTTGCTGGAGACAGTGTCATTTTAGTTCTTTCCCTTTGTAGTTGATGTGTCTACACCTTGCTGGCTCAGTGTCCTAATGGTTCCCAGGGTTAAAGGTCAGAGTACAAAAACAAAAAGAAATTGCTCAGCTTGGGAATCAATAAAAAGATGGTTAACAATCATTCTAAGGGTAAAATGTGCAGCCAATGAGGTGGGATAAGTGTGTTCAGCCTTGTGCTAAATCTATAAAAATGGTATCAAATCCAAAAGAGGTTACGTACCAAAAATAAAGATGAAAAGGAGTTAATATTATTGTTCAGCTTTCATTACTGTTATCAGAAAAGTCACAGCTGAAGGAACCCTCTTCATCTGCCATTAAGAAGGTTTCTGAGGTGGGATGCTGACATCTTTTGCTATAGAATTTAAAAGGCTAAGAGCTAATTCCATAGTCAAACTGATTCCAAGAGCTAAGTTTCACAGAACATCATCTAACTTCAGTGATATCTCTGTACATACACACAATTACAAATTTTATCTGGGGAAAACGCTGCTGATATGAACTCCTAGAATTGATGAGAAGAAGCCCATAGCCTTTGCTTGAATTCTGAAAGTACAGCAATTAGCTATGTATGCAGTCTCCAGCTTGCAGAAAAGTATTAATTTGAAGAAACATTTATATTTTGTAACACAGAAACAGCTATATAAAAATATAACTCCTGATGTTTTGTACTGCCTATCTTTATTCAGCATTGCACTTAACAGCCAACAGTTACAGAATTTGTATCACTGGAGAATGGAAAGGCAAAGTTAAAAGGTCCAAAATAATTGTGTGTGTCAATTTTTACCAGTCTATTTTTGTGAAAGACAATAGCATGACAGTTCTGACAGGAGCTAACCCCAGTTACAAAATGAAGAAATCACTTGACAGCTAAAGAAATACATTTTAACAACAGACACTACACATACTGAAAACACAACTTCCAAATCTGTTTCCTATTATGTTCACCATTCTATAAATTCACTCCTCTGTACAAGTTGCATGAGGGCATAAACATCTGGCCTAATAGATCTAACTCTCCGTAGGCCCCCCTTAAAGAATAGCTGTCCCCCATTTTATAGGTATTGTGCACACAATCTACATTAGACTTATTTGATCTTGGTCTGCATTTTTTTCTGGCACATTACAGCCCCAGGACATAAGTATTCCTCCTTGTCAACTTGGAGAAGAAAAGACCTACTGCAACATGGATAATCATTTACTACAGTGGAACATCAGAGGCTTTTTTTTTTAGTGGGTTAGAGGGAAGATCACATCCACATGGACACCAAATGACATTTTACATGTACTCATGGTAATGACTGACAGCTCTTTTTCAGTTATCTCAACATTTAATGACAGAAAAATTCATGCAAATGAAACGCAGATCTATGTCTTGTTTCATTCCATACTACATTTAAAATAGCAGTATGACTAAGAAAGTGACATCTCCATGAATTTCATCTCTATCCAGCTGAAAGGAGCTAACTGGTCTTAGGATACAATAAGGAATGGAGTGAAAAGGGTAGATTGGCAATTGAAAGCAACTTCACCACTGAGGTATGAGTGTCCTGCATAGAATCCTGAAATCAGCATGGCAAAAGTAGTCAAACACAGTCTTTACCTCTCCAGCGCTCAGGAGTCACGGCCAGCATTCTTTGCCTCAGAGGGTTTTTTTTTTATTTGCCCTTCTGTAACCAAACAATCCAGTAGACCCAGTGCAGGATTATTCTGTGCACACTCCTGCCCTGGCAAGATTTAAAAAAGGACATGTCCGGGGGAAAAAAACTAACTCTACCTCACCTTCCTCTCTTATAATGCAGTCATCAAGATCAGCACTGCTAGAAATCTGTCTCAGTAGCATGAAAGCATCTAGTTTGTGTCTTGGCATAGGCTCCCATGTACTCAAATCAAGCGTAAGTAGTTCATTACAAAGCGAATCTATAATAAAAGTACCTTTTCCCCCAGCAATAGAAAATACTTCTGTGTCACTCAACTGAGCCCATAGATTGCATTCAGAAACTTTCTCAAACCAGGAGTCCGATCATGAAATTGCAGTGCTTTCCTTACAAACATGTGCATACTGCACTCATCTCTTGAAATAAAATTCAGAGCCTGTGAACTGTAGGGACTTTAGACTCCTCAGCCCTCCAGCTATCATTAGTAATCCTTTTTCCACCTGCAAATTCTTTCTTCCACAGCATAACATGGTGCTCTAGCAGGATGTCCATTTCTGGCTCCGATCTGATTCCCCATAAGCCAGGGAATATAGGCAATCATAGCACAGGCTCTGAATTAAATTTCCAAGAGACTGTACTCCATAGACCTAAAGAAAAGCTTGTGGAATTTACATGTACAGGGTGTGTATAGGGTGCGTATAGGGTGCGTACAGTGCACACACCTCATTGACCTACCACCTATGTAACTTAGACAGCCTAACATAGCCACATTTTTAATAATTCAGGTGAAGATCTATTGTGTTATTAGAACTAAATGATTAATTAATCCCATCCATATATTACTTGCCATTGACATTTACTAAGACATCTATGGCTTGCTTGAGGGTGTACCTGTCATTCAATTCTGCTGGAAAAATGCCTGCTAAGCAAAGACAATTCCAGTTTCAGCTGGGATGGCATACAGAAACTTGGAAACAATGATCCATCAATCAAGCGTGAGCACTGACCAGCAGGAGTCTTTTCAGTACGCTTTGAGCAGCTTTCCATAAAGTCCCGTGCTCCATAGTAGCTGGATGCACATCAGTTTGGTCATACATTAGCACATTAAGATTTTTTAATGCTGAAAGATGAAAGCATCACTAATCTCTAGATCTCAGAAGTAACAGCTCCCTATGCCTCAAATTTTAGATGTTTCTTCATATCTTTCAAAAATGAACTGTTCCAAATAAAAGGCAACGGGAATCTATTCGAGTCCAATTTGATGAGACAAACAAATCAATTTGATTTGGGCCTTTTTCTCCCTCTTTTTTATAAGTGAAGAATTTGAGGACATCTAGCACATCAGTCAGCTCTTCACTGAAAACTGTCACTGGGCATCTGAAAACTAACCGACTAACTGTATGTTTCTGTTGTGTCAATAGCTTTCAGAAAGCCAAACCACTTGATGTATACCTATCCCGTGCTATTCTGACAAGTCTGCTAAAAAGCTCAAGGCAAAGCCTCGCAGAGTAGAGGACCTATGGCATGTTCACACATCCCTGAAGTTAAAGTCTTTCTAGATCTGCATGACACAGACTTCCTATTTAAGACCATGAAAGACATTCCAGTAGTAGTACATAACACAGAAAATTTACCACTTAAGTGACAGCTGAGAAAATTCAACAATTCCAGCATACACTGTTCTCAGCAGTACTGGGGGCAGGTGGAAAAAAAAAAAGGTGAAAAATTTAACCTTGACAGGCACATCAAGGCCTTGTAATCTCACAAGTAATCATTTCTGTCTCATACACCAAGCACAATATGCACTGAACAACAGAGCCTGAAACACACAAGCCTAAGAGTATCAGGGGCTTTTGACTCACCTCTTCCTCTTGTAATTTCGAGTCTGGCTCAAACTCCCATTTCCAGGTCAGGATCTGGGCGATAACACCACTCATTCAAAAATATGTCTGTGTCTTGATACAAGCTACTGTCCAAAACATGCTGGAAAGCACTATCTGGAGTATCATCATAAATACAGCTGAAAATATCCTTGAGGTTACAGTTTTCGTAACTAACTGAATCACATCAGCAGTCTTATTTATAAGCTGGGAGAGGTTTTACAAATGCTTGACCTTCATGAGTCAAAAGCAAGATGCAGTTTTCTTGGTTACCATTTGAAACTTCAGTGCCACTTGCTGAGGAGGATTTAATGCATTCTCCCAGCTTATCAGCAGAAATGGTAAATAGTCCACATTAATCAAAACATACCCATCTCATCTCAGTCTTTTGGGGACGAAGGTCCATTAGGGAATCGAAAACAGATAAAGCGGAGCTTCAATTACTTGAAGCTTCTACTCCAATTCTGCCCGAATTATCCTTGTGTTTCCCATAGAAAAAGGGTGGAAAAAGTGATTTATTTTCTGAGATATTACATAAAAAAACAGGACCAGCACAATACACTCCCAATTCCTTATCCAATTTTTAGGGCACATTAGGGAAGGCAGATGTCAACAGGACTGACAACTCAGTGTTTTCTGGATTTTTAAAAAGAAAACAACTCTTGCACTGCAATTCTAAGATGAGAACAGGGGGCAATGCTTGCAGATTGCAAAGGAAAAAAATACAAGAGCTTCCACCTTTTTTTCCATGTCTTTTTGAAAGAATTTGACAATCCCCACTTCCAATTCTCAGAATTAGCTAAGGTTAAAACACAACCAGCTTAGATGTGATACATACATAACCCATTCTCCAATATGTAGCAAGTTCCTCATTTTAGAACTAGATTAAATCTCAGTGACCTTCTCCCCCTGTACCTGACAACATTCTGAAACTTACTTACATCCCAGCTGTCCTCCACAAGCAAAAGTTCCAATAAACTCAGCTGAAACCCTCCAGGCTCTGTACTTTTATGACCCATAAAGAAGCACCAAAATGTGGAATAAAATACACACAACTAAAAAAAAAGTTATTCTGTATGATACTGTCTGTAATCTTACTTTCATCACCACTAGCTTCTTCCCAGGTACTAAAGAAACAGCAAGGATAAAAATTCTAAAATAAGTTGAATTAAATTATTCTGCACAGCCACTCAGTATTCAGAGTACTGGCAAGTTCATTCCTTACATACCATGAGATGCTGTGAATGCTTGAAGTATCAGAATTTACTGTTTTGCATTAAAGCAAACTTTGTTTCCACTGAAACTCAATGCAACACATATCAAAACTACTACAAAATTTCTTCAGTGAAGCAAAATTAATTTTTGTCACTCCAATACAGACCACAGAGAAAAAATTCCTGAAAAAGGTTACAGTGTAAGGAATTCTCCAGAAAGACTCACACCACCTCAGGCTGCTTATCCAGTAGTTCACATGCTTCCTCTAGACATCCAACTTATTCACAAGGATAAAATACTCAACTTTCAAAATGCTGTTCAGAAATCGTATGTCCCTGTCCTTTACTGAGACAGCCATGGCCACTATAATCATAAATTGTTCTATTCATTATTTATCTGGCCACTGAAGGTAAAACAAGGCTCACAGAGTATAAAACTGCTTTGGTTTTAATCTTCTACTTTTACAATAGATATAGTCTCAACACCCAAAAGAGTCTGTGGATTTTTTAATGGACTCAAGTGGAAACAGTTTTCCTTCTTTTCTTAGAGCAAAGCTGTGCATCAGAACATACAAATGAGACAGGGCAGAAGCTAAGCACCGCCTGCCTTGTGAGAAATTCTGACCCTCCTCAGAGACTGCCTCTGGAAGCATTTCTCTGCACAGTGCTTCTTGTATTTTTCCTTCACAGCCATCAGCACCAAGTCTCCTAATAAATTACTAAAGCCTGGAAAAAAATATTTATTGAAAGCAATTTATCTGACAAATATTGACATTTGCTTCCAATTCCTTTCAGCAGTTCATTATTTGACTAGCTCCTCAGACTGTCCAAATTCAGCAAATAACTGTTTCAACATGTTCGTTTCTCAATGCTGATCTCCTGTTTAGGAATAATTATTACTTGACAAGCACAGCTTATCAAGCAAGTATTCTGCCCCCACCTTTGCTGCAGTACAAAAGCAGAGGAAAGAGGACACATGACTGCATCTCCCTTCATTTCCTTTTCAGGGAAGGCCATAAACCTTATACAGTTGTAAATAAGCACCAGAAATAGTGATGCAGAAGTTTAGATAAAATGAAGACCACAGGGTAAGTTCGATGTAGAATCCACGAGACAAAACCAACCTCTGCCATCACTCACACAGAAGAGCAGGAACACCTTCACTCTTCTCCAGCCAAAGATGACATGCTTGTGTTGCAAACTTACAGCTTGCTTCCAGCCTGGAAGTGGAAGCCGTCACACAGGCCATAATTATTTAGGTTGCATGGACCTAGGACCTGAAAATAGCAGGTCAATCTTCATCTATACTGGGAGATAAAAAAATAACCCGATTCTATAGTCCTACTCCTTGAGTCATTGCTTATGATGTTACCAAATATGAGCAAAGTGCAAGCAACAAAATAGAACAGCTTTTTAAAATAGTAAGAACAAGCAATTCCAAAAGTAGCAAGCGAATAGGCCATCTGCACCACAGGTTTTAGTAGGGAGTTTTTCCTCATGTGACAAGGAGATACTAACAGGGCAAACAAGACATACACATGCTTTTCTCTACAGATACCAAATATCAACTATTCCATACTGTACAGAAAAAAAATTAAAAGGCTAAATATAAAAGCTGAAAGGAGTCTTACTGTTTCATATTACTCTGCTCTTTTGATATGCTATTACCACA
Organism: Turnix velox; assembly: GCA_013400935.1. Taxonomy (NCBI): domain Eukaryota; kingdom Metazoa; phylum Chordata; class Aves; order Charadriiformes; family Turnicidae; genus Turnix; species Turnix velox. The sequence continues at coordinate 360,504 of VZTY01003842.1, forward strand.
ACTCTAATCTAACAAACAACTCAAAAGGCAAATACGCACATTTTTTCCTAGTCTGATACTTCCCTCCACCCCTCCTTGTAACAAGTCAGCAAAAACAAACTGGTGTACCAGCATACAGACTAAAGCACTCTTCTTGTACTTTGACCCTTTTTGCCTGAGGAATTCTCTTGGCTCACAGGTTTGATGTCAGCCCTTGATTGTGTTTTGATGTTTCTGCAGATCTATGATTGAGTTCAATTCTCAGCAGCCAAAACAGACATTTGTCATCCTGTATGCATCAAATTTCCTGTGGCACACTGCCCACTTAATCATGCAGGCAAGGGCAGCCTTGACATAGCAAGGGGCTGTCTGCGAGCCACTGTGACCTAGCATGTGTGGAGTCACATGTAATTACCATTAGTTATAAGGATCACTCAAGGCTCCCTGGTGTTGCTGCACACCAGTTCAACCACACCAGAGTGTTTGAGTAAATATTTGCATGCAACAAGGAGCCGCTGAGAGGGTTTAGTCTACAGCCACATCCCCACAGTGCATGAAATATTCAACACATGAAATGTCTCCAGTGATGTGGAGTGGTGGGTTTTCACTCTGATTTGATTAGCAGTGATGATTCTTTCATGAGGTGTGACTGTCCTTCTAGATTAGCATCAGCCCAGATTTCAAGCAGCAGTCACGGAAAAAAGGAGATGGGAAAAGAGCAGTCTAGTATGTTACAAGGGCTTCTTTGCACAGTCTCTAATGATCATGAGATTTTTTTCTTTAAAAGAAAATGCTAGAGAAAGTTTAAAATAGAACAAGCATTACTATGTAGGACTCTAAATTTAAAAACAAATGTGAAGCCCTCAATAATAGTAAAAGTTAACTAGGAAACAAAAAACCCATCACAGGCTTAACTCAGATAATTTCTTAACACACCACAGAAGAAACATCAATTCTTTACCCATAAAAAGCCAGAAATATTACACTGAAGATGTGCTTCCATATTAAGCATAATGATCATCTACTAATGAACACCACAAAAATTATTTATACTGGATCAACATTTACTTGCCATGCTTCTAAGCAGCTCTCGTTATTATGCAAGTAATTGACAATGCTCCATAATGATAATGTGATTTTGCTGGTGCACTTTTAATACCAGTCATTTAAACTGCTCAGCCAAGGTAACATTCCCACTGAAGTTCGGAACCTGAATATAATAGAAACAAGCAAATTTTGCAGGAAAAGTAAGTATTTCTGAAAGTTGTCTTTGACATTTGATCTGTCACCTTTACAAACCTTAGACACACTTCTTTGACCTAGGCAAATAAGGTTTCGAAAAGATCTGCAATTCCAGCTAGCAGTCTGCCTTAATATGAAAAGCACCACTTAAAAAGCAAAAAAACCCCACTAGCCTCTCAGGTTAAATCTTAGTGTGTATGCCATTATTAGCTATACTAGATCAAATTTAAAGTCTCAACACATTCCCAGAGGCACAAAAAAGAGGACTTCTAAGGGTTATTGGCTACTGAATTTTCAAAATTTATCAAGAGCACTTAATTAGCCAAAGAGCTTTTGGCAATTGTCACAGAACGGGAAAACTCAGAAGCTTCTGTTTTCTGGTTCTTCTATGAGGGCTTGTATAAAAAAGACTAAACAAAAGAAATCAGGTTGCTGAAGACCAACTACCTGCCACCTGAAACAGTTTTAGATACTGCATGTCTCAATCTACTTCAGATCACTAAAAAAAAAAAATTTAAAACTATCAAAAGCTGTATTTGAATCTAAGACTTCCTTTTTTATATTCACAAACTCAACTGTTTGGTGCTACAAAATCCAGAACTAGAAGAGCGAGGCATAGAGCAGAAAGGACCCTNTTGCTGAAGACCAACTACCTGCCACCTGAAACAGTTTTAGATACGTCCCATATCATCTTTGGTCAGATCACTAAAAAAAAAAAATTTAAAACTATCAAAAGCTGTATTTGAATCTAAGACTTCCTTTTTTATATTCACAAACTCAACTGTTTGGTGCTACAAAATCCAGAACTAGAAGAGCGAGGCATAGAGCAGAAAGGACCCTGCCCATGCTACTATAACTTCTTTTCATAGCACTGCAGGCCTTAGAGATCATCAGCATTTTACAAGAATCTCCTGCTTAAGCAAAGGGTGGCATTACACTGCAAGTTACACTTATGAGAGATTATACTGTCTGCCTAATACTTCAACTAGCAGTTTTATTTTCCAAACTACATCAGCAATTGCAATGGGGAAAACTGAATTACAAAGATATCAATGATGGCAGCAGACAAAATGCATTACACTTAAAAGCTCTTTGAAACACCGTTATTGTTATAGGAGCCAATTGGTACATAGTAAACTCAAGAAAAATAAACCTTAAATTTTCCTGTACGATCCTAATTTTAATTATTACAGTCTATACTTGCTGTCCTACATACAGTAAGGTTACCAGCACAGACTACTAATGATATTCCTACTATGCCTCGTGGCCAAAGACCACAGAAAGAAAGAAAGAATAAAGCTCAACAGGCCTTGCACCTGCAGGCACACCAGTAGTGAGAAATGCTTGTCCCTCATATCTTCATTTGTTTGGTCTATAACAGCCAAAACCTCCTACCTGCTGCACAGAGGAACTGGAGAAGCCTCTGAGGAAGGCAAGTCACCCACTGCCCAGATCAACTTCACTCCACTTGCTTCTTCCTTTTAGGATTCTGCCTTCTGCTTGACAAAGGCAGTCTGCAGGAGCACCATGAGCCCAGCTTCTATCTGACAGGGGCTCCTGTTTTTGATTTAAGAGGGGCTGCAACATCTCGTTCCAAAAGATTACTTCTGCCTCAGCTTCTCTGATGGACCTGAGCCTTGCCACTTCTTCACAGAGTTCCGCCACCATGCTGAGCAGATCGTCCCCCTGCTCACTGCGCCGGCATCCCGCTCAGCGCTGCCTCTGGTCAGCACTCCAAGTCTCTGGCGTTGCCCACAGCCGGTCACCAGGACACCGAACTCTGCGCCAGCCCTCTATGCGTTCACACAGCCGGACGGCAACCTCCTTTGGGTTCGAGCTCGTTAATTCCTTACAGCCAGTACCCACGCCCCTCATCAATTACAGAGAAAACCACTTCCCCACACATTTCCACCCTCGAAAGGCGCCTTTTATCGGTGTGAGGGCAGGGCGGGGCCGTTGGTGAGTTATCGCCCCGTTTCAATCTGCCGCTGGGGGTAGCGGCTCTGCTCCGCGCTCCCTCACTGGGCACCGCCTCGCGGAGCTGCCGGGGCCTGGACCGGCTTCGCGGCCCTCTCCGGCTTAGAAAGGCCTCAAAAATAAGCTTCTTGCGGGATTCCGTTCCTCGGCACGGACTATCAACAGTGGGCTGGATACTGTGACATTAGGATTATGTTAGGGTGGCGCTGTGGTAGCCTGCACCCCTTCCCTGACACTGGCACCAGAGGGCCGGTGACAGTGGCCTTAGGTGCGGTTAGGGTTATGCTATGGTAACCCAACACCCCCTGCCTGGCCCTCTGCCAGGGCAGGACTTGGGGTAAGACTTTTTAATAGGATATGTGATGAAAGGACTAGGAATAATGGATGTAAATTGGAAGAGGGGTGATTCAGGCTAGATGTAAGGAAGAAATTCTTTACAGTGAGTGTGGTGAAACACTGGAACAGGGTTCCCAGAGAGGGTGTGGATGCCCCCTCTCTGGAGGTTTTTAAGGCTAGGCTGGATAAGGCACTGAGCAGCCTGATGTAGTGGGAGGTGTTCCTATCTATGGCAAGGGGATTGGAATTAAATGATCTTCAAGGTCTCTTCCAACCCAAACTATTCAATGATTGTATGTCTCAGTGGCTGTCTCCTCCTCTGCATTCCAGCTTTACCAAGACTATAGAAAGTTTGCATTTCATTGAACAGCTTGATTCCTGCTTCCCCTACCCTTTAGCAGAGGTAGGCTTGAACTCTGGCAGCGTTAACAGCCACGAAAGAGCAATTCATGAAAGCAATATCCAGGTACTGGAAAAAAAAAATTAAATCAAGCAACGATTGTAAAAGCCTGAAGGCTATCCTGATTTTTTTCTAAGTTTACTCGACATTTACGATTTCATTTCTGTTGAGTCGGAAAAAAATCAAACAGGTTTATAATCAAATTAACAAATTAACATTGAATACATCCCCTGTCCCTCATGTACTTGGCAATTATCATATTGTTCTCCCCACCATAAAATGCTAATGAAGTAAAGCAAACAAAAAAACAACAGCAACAAAAACTAATACACAGGTAATAAAAAAACATAGACATAAACAGCCTCAATCCTCCACTACATTCTGATGTGATGTTTGAAGCATGGCTTACAACAAATACGAGTCACTCTGAAAGTACTAACTGGAAAATTTGTTTCAAAGGGCAAAGACAAACAAGTTCATGTCTACTTTCAGCCACCCTGCCAGATATAAAAGACATTGTAATCTCTTTGCCTTTTAGAGAAAATTCCAGTATAAATATTTTTTTTAAAGAATATTATGCTGATGTCTCATAAAAGTTTTAGAATAGTATCACTAACAGATATTTTAAAAACTCATTTCTAAAAGTCCTTTTAAATATTTTAAACTGAGGCTTTTACAGCAGTATCTCTGTAATACAAATCTCTATATATCTCTATAATACAAAGACATAAGCGTTTCCACTCCTGTGAGCCCAAGCTCAAAACTCACAGACAGAAATGGTCATTTTGCTCAAATTTTATTAAAGCCAAGGTTTTATTCAAGGCTGTTTTTATAACTACCCTGTGCACGTCCTCTCCAGTAACAAGCAAAGTAGTTCACATTCCATCACAAGGATTATGCTAATATTAAAACAGCCAGTTGAAAACAACTGCATGTAGCCTTTAGCAAATGAGTATTTAGAATGAGAACAATAAATTAATTATTACAAGACAAAACCAAAAAATACTTACACTGATCATATTAGCACCTGGGAATTTACCTAAGATGCTTTTTGTGTATTATCCAACTTAAGCACAGATCTGTCAATGAAATTATTGTCAAGCTAGGGCTGGCAACTCTTAAGTCAGAAAAAAGGAGTCTTTCAAAAAAAGAAGAGTGTGTACTGAAGAACTCTGGCTAACAGCATGCAAACTGCTTCAGACACTTAATCTGGCCTGTCAAGCTTCAGGACTTAGCTTGATCTCTTGAATTAATTTCTTAACAACATGGAGGTTTGTGACAGCAGAGGTGAATCACAATTTTCCTTTTGTTATGTTGTAACACCTCAAACACCGCAATCTCAGAAATTTATATTCCAATTTTACTCTATTTCAATTTTAAATATTATTTTTAAAATACATATAAAGTGAAACCTAAGAAGTTGATTAGAAGTGCCAGCACAAGGGCCAAAATATTTGAAAGTCAAAAATTAAGAGCAGCACCCAAATTAATAATAATTTAAAATATATATATATAAAGCAACAAACAATGCACAGAACATACCATCAAAGCAAACAACCTGAACTGTACTAATACCACACAGCAGGTACCTCTCTGCAGGTGCAGCCTAACTTTTCAGGTTTTCCAAATCTTCATAATTAATACCTTAAGAGATCTGATATAATTTCACTTTATTTTGCATTGACTCTTCCTTGAGAAACTGCAAATGGCTAAGTATAAAAGCAGTAATAAAAAAAGAGAAATTTGAGTTGAAACCTTGTGAAAAATAAAGGCTAAAAACTCACATAATTCTTGGAACCTTCTGAACATGAGAGGTTTGATGTTTGCAAGGTACCAAACTCCACAGGGTAGCCTATTTCTCCAGCACTTTACAACAAATTTTACCTTATCAGCATTCAGAAACAACTCTATTATGGAGAAGAAAAACAATACCTTAGAAATACAAGAAGGAGAGATAAAAGGAGAGCAGGGAGGAGGAAAAGCATATAATGTCTTAATTGAACCGAGGATGAGACAGGGAAAGATGATATAGCCTGCAGCTATGGGAAAACACTTCTGATGATCTAGCATTCATGCCGAGTAAGGATGGAGACTCCCCAGTATATGTCATTTTCAGAGGACATCACTGGAGAACAGGTTTAGCAGCATGCAAAGTACCGCAGGTGCTGTATGCTTGTTAAAGCTGAATGAGTAATTTGCCACGAATAATATGTTTGACAAACTTATCCTCTCTCTTTTCATCATGTTCCTAGAACAGTCTGAATGGAATTGCATTATTCAAATGTATCCAAATCTCTTTGCAGCATTTTCCTACATAGGGCTCAGTCACCAATATTCAGAGGGTTCCTGAGCTGTGTTCAGAAAAAAAGATAATCTGCTATTTTTCCTGACTGGATGAACAAAACATAACCTACTTCTGAGAACAGACATGCAGAGATATTTAAAAGTTGATTTCCATGAATTAACTGGCTTTGTGACATATGCAGTGAAGGAGGGAAAAAGTTGGTATGGTAAACATGAGAAGAGCTGCCTTGCAGCCCAGTAGTTTACTGACATGTAGTTTAGCATAAAAAATTAACTAAATGAAAACCAACACACATTGCCTTATGCTGAAGGCAGATCTTTCTAGTAAAATTCCTATTTCCTGGCCATTCATGATGTCCAAAAAATGAATAAACGTCTAAGCAAGAAAATATTTGAGTCAACACTTAAGGTTGGTTGCTTGCATGAGTTGCATTCTATAATACTAATCCAGATCTCGCAGGCATTCCTGGGATTAACTGTTAAATAGTGTTATCTTTCTTGGTACAATGCTCAGTCATTTATACCCACTTCAGAAAAAAAAATATAATCAGAGTCCCCAGGATCTTGTGTAGTAAAGCAATCACTGAAAGCACAATTATTGAAATGAAGATGTTGGCAGCCATCCAGATGTCAGTAAGTATACAACAGTTATTACTCACAAGTTTCTCATGTGCTGTTCTGGGCTGTAATCTGTGAGTTCTAAAAACAATGAGCTCCCAGCAGTGCTTGTTAGCTCCTTTTGATGTCAGATTCTTTTGTCATCTTAGATTAGCAGGAACATTATTTATTTTCAATTCCCTGTTGGTATTTACTTTTTCTGTTCTCTAACACGTACCTTTGAGATGTTGTTCCACCAGAAGAACCTAGAGTACAGCATAAGAGCAAAATGACTAACTAGAATCACTGCCACTTTAAATTTAGCTGGGTGAAAACAGCATCTAAGAGCCAATTTTGGGCATTTTTTTTTTGACCTGCTTGTAGTGTGGCAGCCTTTTAAAACCAAATCTGAGCAATAGGAATTTCAGAAAAACATTGTAGGCATTAGCAAGAGCACTATCACTTTTGAGGATAATTTGAATGTAGGTGGCACTTTTGTTTGCATTCTCTGCGCCAAAAACAGAGAGGCAAAATGTTGAGATTTTTTTTTAAGAAGCTGCCAGACACCAACCAGGGCTAAGTCAATCAAAGAAAGGAAAATGGAATTAAAACCCACGTTCAAAAGCTTAGATCAGTTCCTGAACACAAAGCCACCCCTAGCAGAAGTACTTCTCTTACCTTGAAGTACCTCTTGTATGCTTGGTCACCTACAGCTATTGTGAAGTCTCCTTTTAACATCAAACTTCAGTGCAAACTTCAGAACTGTTAAATTGTTTTCCACATGAAAAAAATCCAAGAGAAAAATGTGTTTTTCTATCATCCACAGAAAAAATACTAAACCCGCAGGCTCATTCTGTAGCAAAATTCAGAGAGAAATCAGAAATTACTGTGTTTTGATTTAGCAATACTGTGTAGCTCAGTGTGAGTAGGGCTTCCAATTACATTAATCTTGGTACAAAAGGGAAAATGGGAATCACATACTAGACTTCTGCCTAGTGATAGGAACCAGCAGTACACAACAGCAAGTGGCTTCTACTTAGAGATCTTAGATAGAAGAAGAGCAGAACTGCCCATATTACAGCTCTGCAGCCTTTCTGAAACAAATATGTTGACAGAATGTTCCTGAGCTTTCATTTTTTCAGAGCAGAGCAATGAAATATAAGCAGTTTGAAAAAATGTTTGGTTGCCAATGGAAGAGAGAAGTTCTCAGTCAAGGAATTTTGACTGAAAGAAATCTAGTCAGCTTTGTTTCAATATCCTTTTATCCACACATCCCTCAAGTTATTACTTTCTTTTACAGCAGAAGGCCATAAAAATTTGTTCTCCCTTTAAAGCGGGAAGATTGGCCTAAGCCTCTCACTATAAAAGATAAAAAAGCTCCTCAGATATGAACAAAAACTTACTAATAATAATTATGTATAAGAAATTACTTAGTTGAAATGCTGCAGTTAAGATCAAATGCTGTTCCATTATCACTCACAAAACAAATTTCTTGTAGGTGTGAATTGGTGATTGGTCCTTGCTCCAAATTTGTCCAAAGTAGAATAACTGATATCTCTGCTAAAAATCAAGACACTGTAACTATGTAATACGCTACAACTATGTAATAATTGAGAAGGTGGACAGCAGTGTAGCAGACAGAGAATAGAAACTGAGCATGAAACTACAGGTTGTTTCATTCATTAAAGAAATTCCACATAGAAGGTACACAGCCATTAGTGAGTTGCCTTCAGCATATTAATGCCTTCACCATGTGAAATGATTAATTCGTTGTTTTCTGGATCAAAATTTTGATTTCTTTTGTCCAGCAGTCTAACATGATAATGTCTAACATGTGCACCTCAAACTTCATTATTCACACCTGCCTTCCAAGATGACATGAGCTTTAGCGCACTGATCCTAGTTTAGATAAAAAAATCAGTTTCACTAATTTTTTCTTTCTTGGTTTTCTCTTTTAAGATTTTGTTGATGTTGCTGGAATGACAGAGATGCATTGAAATTATGGAAGGAAAGCAATATACAACTAAAAGTCATGTTGCTAACCCAGTCTCTGGAAGGGATACTAAAGAGATTTTGCAAGATTAAGACACACTGAGTATTCTCATGAAAGAGTACTCTTTCAACTGCATTTCTGTAAGGAAAGGCTGTGATCCGTCTGGGTTATGCACAGATATGGCTTCTTTCTTTTGTCCTTAGTAGGCTTTAAAAAGACCACTTATAGAAAGACATTGGCCATCCAATGTAAGTTTTCTAGAAAGATTTGCTGTCTTTTTTAAGTAAGACTGGTGGTGTTACTGAAGACAAGGTGTAAGACAAATAGCTTGGTATCAATTCTTTTAGAAAACATTATTTGTAAGACAAGAAATCATGTGGTACTGGCAATAAGACATCTTTTTTCTCATTGTCCCAGTTCATCTAGGTAGCCATGTATACGTCTAGATACCTTAGCAGTTTAACAGTAGATACATCGAACCAGAGTGAGTTGCCAGATGTAAAATTTCTTCTTGTATGTTTATACCTCCTACAAGTTGCACACAGCAGTGCCATGACAATATCATTCCTTGTTTGTTATGGATGGCTGACACCATCAGGTAGGAAGTGCTCTTTTTTTATTTCAGTCCACTAACACTTGAATAACTTAGCGTCCAGACAGTTTTTGTGGCCTTATCTTCTGGCATACATGAGATGCTACACAGTAAGAGATTAAACACATGTCTAAATTCACTAACCAGTTAATTCTAAATTAAGAACTAAAATACAACAATAGAAATTGGAAGACTACTGGACAAATAATTTTTCAGAAATACAGGGGATAAATTCACATACATTAGTTAACACAAGAAGAATAAAAAAAATGAGTGCAGGAAATAGATAACCATTACAGTTAGTTTTGTTCTACACTGCATGACATGAAGCTCAAATTTGTTATTCTGATGAAATTAGTCTTCTCTGAAAAATTATCTAACTGTGCATATGGTCAATAAGAGACAAATAAATCATTAGTACTTCCATAGGATATTTATCCCTCAGGATCTCCTAATATTTTGTATATTTTAATTAATTCTTGAATTACTTCGGCAAGACAGAAAATAAAATACTATCTCCAGATTGCCACCTTATCTGTAATTACAGCATCTTGTCCAAGACTGCATACTAAAACTGTTCCCAAGTCAGGAGCTGAATCCCAATTTGCTAGGTGAGATTTCCTGCTGTAAATACCAGCTAAGCTCTCCAGGCAGTTGCAATGCAAAGTTAAAAGTCATTCACAGAACGATCTAGGTTTGGAGGGACATTAAATATCCACTTCTTCTAACTCCCCTTGGCATGGGCAGGAACAGCTCTCAGTAGACGGGGTTGCTCAAAGCCCTGTCCAGCCTGCCTTGGGATGGGGCATCCATAGCATCTCTGGGCAACTTGGCAGATTACTGGTTGCACTTCATCAAAAAGGAGCACAGAAACTACAGAAAGGCTGCCCAAATTGCTGTCAGGGTCACCAGCTTCTGCATTTGTAATTCTATTTCAAACTTATTTAATGTTTTAAAGCAATTGAAAACTCTGAACTGTGATTTTGAATTCCTCTGTATGAATGCATCTATTTTGTGCAATGGTAATAAAGAAGATTGCATTATTTTCATTGTCAAACATCAAGAACTTTCTGGTTGTGAGTTTAGGCTGCAGTGTTGTGGTTATTGCTTTTTTTATTATTTTAACGCTTTCAGAGCTCAAATAAAAAAGAGCAAAGCCTGTTAGTGTAACATTCTCAGTTTCTTCTCCCTACTACTTCCTTTCAAATCACCACGGGCTAAGATTTCAGAGAGAATTTTCCTTTTAGATTTATTTTGCTGGTTAGCATTCTGACATGATAGTCATATTTCGAAGCTGAAGTCTGAGAGTAGGTGCTCTTGCTAAAATTATGAGCTTTCTTCTAATGAAGAATTGACTCCAGCTGCAATATGTATGAATTACACTCAATTCCTTAGTCAACTAATAATGAGATGCTTTGACAGAGCTGTGTTTCACAGCACTGAGATGTGGTCTTAGTACACCACTACTTAAAAAGCAAAGCATTCATAGTGAGGGCCCATATATCTCAGACAAAGTCAGTGAAATTTATTCCTTTTAGCTTTTTCTAGACACTCCTTTACTGACCTGTGTGTAAAATGAAACAGGGAATTTAAGACTTTTAGTAGTTTCATGTTTTTGTAACATTGTCCTTGCCCTTATTTGCACTAGCAGTTTTTTTAATTGATCTCTTCATACTGACACAAAAAACATAACATTTGCTACATGTACTTGTGAACTTGATCTAGATCTGGTGGCACCTGGCACCCAGTACCAGCGTGAACTGTTGATAGAGGGCAAGACTCCGCCTCTGCCTATGTACTGGCCCACAATGAACTAAGTTTCTCAGCAGAAATTACAAGGATATATTGCCTGGTGGGATCCTCTCCTCTCCCTCTCTGCCTTTTCAACAGAAGCTGCTGACAGAGCTTGTTTGGCATGAGTGCTAAGCAGCATTATAAACATTTCAGAATGAATAAATCAACCTGCAATGTTTGCAGCTGTCCTGTATACCAAAAACACGCAATGGCACGAGCCATACTGTCCCCCCCACACCATTTAGATTGCATTTCTATCAACTTCTGCTATTGAACCATAGGTAATTTCTGAGCCCTTTCAAAGATCTTACAACCTTCATTTAGGCTGTCCCTTGATTAACTTTGTGGAATTGATACAGTCACTACTCTGGTTGCAAAAATCTGGCTGTAAGAGGAATTGCTGTAGTTGAGCACAAAAACTTTTAAGTTCTCTACTCTTTCTGAAGGGTTGAGGAGATTCAGTGTCTGTCTTCTACTCTCCAGGGAGTTGGCATTGTTTGCCACTGCAATGGCCAATCAAGTGACCGAGCAATGTCCTTTCCTAAGAAGGGGTTAGTGTCAAAGTACAAATGTTGTTAAGCCTGCAGTTAAATCCATAGCATTTTCCAAAGATTTAAACCTAGAAGTCACTATTATTCAGGCTTTTGTAAATGCCAAGGTAAGAGAACTGCAAAGCACTCCTTTTGAATACTCCACAGATGATTTCTCTTTGGGTACAAATTCTTTCTGGAGTCTTGGAAAGTATTTGGAACATTATTCTGATGTGTAGGCAACTCCTGTTGATTGCTTATACAATGTAGATTTTACCGGGATGTACATTTTGAAATATGCTATGTGAACCTTGATTAATCCTATATTTTAAACTGGACATTGATTCATAGAAGTGGTTCTAATTTTCCTGATTATAGCAGACATCATAATGTATGTGAGACATTGCCTTCCTTCTGAGAAGGCAATTCTGATCTCAATTTGTCAGTGCTTGATTATTAATTCTTAAGTAGAAAGTTCCCTGGAGTGTAAGTAAGATTTCCTCATTTTAGTGTCATCTGCTGTCAGTCTTATTTCTCTTATTTTGAATTATGCAATATATGTTGTATTTTCAACTATTTTTTCCCACTTAGGTAATTCTTAGCTATATTGCTTTAGGCAAAACATTTTAATATGTGGAGGATGTGCCAGTGGTTTGGCAAAATCATGCATGTTGTTTTTACATTAATCTAGATTTTGACAAATACTCCATTTTATTCAGGAGTGCCTTTGTGTAATGAAATGCATCTGTACATATGTGCATATTTGTGGCTAAATGAAGTACCGAATGAGTGTATGATTTATGAATAGTGCCACAGTTTTTTACTGTAATGTGTAATATTCTGCTGCTAATACATTTAAACAGTTCCATTACAATGCATTAACAACTGCAAAATCTATTCTGGGGGAGGGATGGATACATATAGGTGAATTGTTTTATAGGGGGCTCGTTGTCTCTCATTTATTTCAAACTTAAAATCCCCAAATTGCTAACATGCCAGGGCACAGCAATTGCTGTCCCAAGTCAAAGCAATCATACAACTTACTCTTTGTAGGTAGGTTCAGATGCTGAAGAGGAGGGTATTAACTGTTCATTAAGGACAAATTGCCTGGTAACATGGTGTTAAGGACTGGGAAAGAGCAGACAGTAATTAGCTTATAGTCTGAAGTAACTCCCGTGTAAACAGAATAGCAAAAGCCCTTCTGTGTGTGTGGTAATTTTCATCTTTCATCTATGGATCTGTATCTATTCCTGATATGTTTTCTTTAGGAGGGATGAATCAAGGGAACATATTTGTGATGAGACTACCGTTAATATGCCTTACAGCAGTTTTATCATTATTCTTGATTCCTTTCTAAAGTGTCTACCAGGCAGATGAAAATGCTTTTGAATGTTGTGCTCTGCAAACTGGACCTCCTTAAGAATCCAGATTTAAACTGCTTCTCAACCCTTTTCATTTTCTTTAAATCACAATCACGTCTGCCATTTGGCTTACCCATGGGCTCTGGCATAGGAGGAGAAACATGACTGCCTGGATAGAAGTTGTGGGAGAAGGAGGAGTAAGGGAAAGGAATACAAAGAGAAGGTAGTTCTTCCCTTCTAAAGCTGAAGAAACTCTGCAAATCCCTGCTAAAAACCTTGATTTATGATTGAAGTTTCAGTGAGACTAAATTATTCACCTGCCTAATCGTGCTTCTCTGATCTTGTCAGTGAGTTTCCCATTTTTTTAATTAACATCATTTGAAGAATCAGACACATGACTGCAGATGAGGTGGGAGACAAGACATGACAGTATTTTGGGGAAGACAGGTATGGCTACAACTACTGGTCTTTGGGAGACAAGGCTCTTGTGAACAAAAAGAACAGCCTTAAGGAAATTACTCTGCTAATGGGGAATGCTAATAGCTTCTGCTTGTTATTGAGGGCAATATTAATATAACAACAATCATTACACAATGGGTTCTGCTCCTTCATTTTCATCACGACTAAGGCAACTCTCGTATCTCCACTACTTGTTTACAAATTAATAAATGGGAGGGAAAATTCTATTATATACACCTGTGGACAATAGATGAATGGGAATGGTTGCTTGGATTTCACTGTGCTTCCATACTTGGGTCTATATATCAGTAAAATTAGCCTCCTTAAATTCACAAGTCCACTTACTGCTATGAAAAAACATAAATTATGCTGATTGAGTCACTCAACAGGAAATACAAGAAATTAAACTAGAGAAGGTTCAATGAGTGATACTTCCCTACACACCAGCAGTGACTTCAAAGAAAAAGAACATCACAGGACAAGGATGGGGGAAGGCAGTGGAGAAGTTGTGAAAAAGAGGAAAATACTTATTTGGAAAACCTGAATAGGCAATGGACATTTTCTCTCCCTTGGCCAGAGTGCATTTGCTATAATCCCTAATCAGCTTTCCTGCATTTGAGATGCTTGGAACTAGTTAGCTGCCATCTTCTTCCAGAAGCCATCACCTAATTACAATTTGCAGTCTGTGCTCAAGAACCCTGGAATTTATGCAACCCAAATTTATCATTCCTGGGGGACGAGGAGTTTATTATCTCTGCTATATCTAGACCACAATTCAAATGCCTGCTTGTGCAGCTGATGACCCTGCCTAAGCATCTTTTACCCACATTGTTAATCAAATTTTGTCAGCACTCCCACTTTCCTTTGGCCATTTCTTACAGCAGCTACACAGCATTTTCGGGCAGTTGGATAAAATCAATGCATTATAGATCCCCCCTGTTGAATTTACCCAGAGAAGACAGACTGTTTCTACCCTCTCTGGAGCCACAAAGCTCTATGTCCTCTCACTGGTGAGAAGGTTGCTTTCTGAATGTGCAACAAAAATAATTCTCCAACTGATGCATTTCTAAACATGAACTAAAGTGTTCACTAAAGTGAAGTGACACTTCAGCTTTAAAAATAAGTCTGTGTTCAGGGGTATTTGGCTTTTTTAAAATAGAAGTCCTCAATTCTTGTACAAAACATAATCAAAGGAGTTCTGGCCTCTCTGATCATATCTTTTGGTTCTTAAAAAAAGTAATTAACAGAAGAAAAGAAAGAGAGATGAAAATAGGTTTGAATGTGCAAAGAGAAGGAGGTACAACAACTAATGTACCTTTAATATAGAAAAGGAAGGCTGAAGCAATGACACAGGTCATTGTCACAGGAGACAGAAATTCTAGTCTAAAAAGCCAAAAGTTACCTTCTGTGGGATACATTCTAAAAACTGCTGTTACTGCCCAGTTTCAATTCCTAGCTGATTTTTTCTCTATAATCTTTGGTAAAGACATTAGGGAACAGTCTTTGCTCCCAGTGTCCCAAACAAGAGCATCTTGTAAAGATCTGGCCTGATTTTAGTGTTGCCTTTGTACCTCCTCAACTGGGATGTGGTGAGTCTGGTTCCTTACAGTTCTGATCCAGAGAAAGCACACTCCTTAAATTAGACTTCCATTTATCTTAGTTATCTTGATTTATTCAGTGTTCTGTAGAACATTCATCATACAGCTAATCTTGAGTAACCTTGAGTAATATTTTAATCTTGCTGCCCCTAATTTTACACATTCTTTTCTCGGTCTTAGCCTTAAAGACCTCTCTTTCTGCCCTTGAAAGAATATCTGTAAAAGCTTGGCCGGTATCTTACACTTTTTCTTATATTTTTCTTACATACTCTTTCCATTTCCTCACCAGTTCTATTTCCCAATAGGGTTAAAACTGCTGGAAGGTTTGAGGAGTTTAAAGGATCTGTGGTGTGGTAGGGACTACTTACAAAATCTACTGCACAAAGTGATAAAATATTGGTCTTGCCATTTCTCTGTATATGCTTTATAGAATTTTGGCTTACAGGGGTATTTTTATTATGTATTTCAGTTTGCCATTTTAGAAACCTCAAAATGTTAAAAACTTTGGCGAATTCTTTGAGAAGCACCTCCTGTGTGTCAATAGACCATATTGCTAACCAAGACATCAAACAATGCCTTCCAGCCATTTTAGTTTAGATTCTTTTATTCTGGGACTCTTATTTTTTAAAAGCACCAGACATTTCAAACCTCATTCATGTCCTCTGTTATCATTCTCCTAAACTTCCACGATCTGTGAGCTTCTGAGGCCACATCTTTAGCCAGCCTTCCTCCTAGCCAGGTCTCCCCTGGCTGCATCAGCAGAATGTCCTTCCCTTCAGAGCAAAATGCAATAAACTAGGATCTTTCTATATCCAGGCTCTCTTGCAATAGCTCTACAGTAATCCCTGGCAGCAGAACTCCTGATAATAGTTTCTTCTGGTCTGGGGCCACATAAGCTTGGAATCAAGTCTGTCTCCCTCAGAAATGGGTCATTGCACTCAACTTCAGCAATCTCCATTGATTGACTGGAAAAGAACTCTCAAACCTATCAATAGTTTTGCTCTCATTCCTGTATTTCTTCTCTCCTCCCTGTACTTCTTTTCTCCTCCCCATACATGCTTTTTAATTTAGAAAAAGATCCTACAACAAGTAATTTTTAGTTAGCAATTTTACGCAACTGAAGCATGAAAAATTCAGAAGCCATGCTATAAACTTATTCTGTAGTTCAAAATAATATGTGAGGATCTGAAAGTTCTGCAAACAGCAGGAGATTCAGCAAACCATACCCAATGCACAGTAGTTCAGGGTAGACTAAGGACAGAATTACAGCATTGATTACTTTTGCGCCTTGAATTTTACATAATCTAGTGGTTTAGTCTAAAAAACATCAACAGCTAAATGTAGTTTTTTCCAGCTCCACAAAGCCATTTGATAAGAGTGGGACTCATCACACTTGCTTTCTCTTGATCTCACTTCTGAGCCCTTAACAAATCCAACTCAAACACAGCAAAGCTGAAGCTGTGTTGCCTCCATGGTGATGGGATTCTGCTCTGAGGTTCTGTTGAAAAAAGAAAAAAAGAAGTAGAAAAGGTTTTAGAGTGAGATTTCCCACAGGAATATTTTTTGTAGGCTTGGATGTTTGTCAGTTGTACAGTATACCACAAATATGACTTCCTGGTTAAAGATCTGAACATGTTACAAACAACTGAATATTTCTAACATGTAAACTATCCTCAAGGATATGTATGAAGCACAGAGAATGGTCTTGTTGTAGCTTCACAAGAACTGTATACTTAATTTCAAAATAACCATCACTGCAGCTGACACATTCATGAGTAACTCTGGCAAAGAAAAAAACATGACAGTAAGGACCTCTCTTCCAGCCATGGCACGCATCTACCTGATCATGAATAAAATAAACTGGTGGGATGTCATCTGAGCAGCAGTCTTTTATGGAGTTCAGTGTGCAGACCCAGAAATCATATAGGCACTGAATTCGCATACACATCTATAGATACTTCCTAACATGATGGCAGATCTGCTAATGAAAGCAGGAAACAATGTTCTGGTGGTATTCTATGGTCATAAAAACTGCCACTCCCTAGAAGTATTCTTGTTTTAGCAGCAAGCCACTTCACTTGCCTTTTACTTGCTAGTATGGGAATGTAACGATTCCCAGCTTTCAAGTGCATTAGGTGGAGTCAGATGGTCATTTTAACTGATGAATGTAATAAAATTTGGAAAAGTTGATATTAAGAATTTACAAGTCCTTGTTTCAGGACACTTGAGTTTGTTCCTCTTTTCCCTCATTTTTTAGTGAGGGTAATAAAAATCTTGTCGTTTTTGTTTCCTACACAAGTACTACATGGATTTGTCCAGGGATAAAGCAAGTAAACAAAAACTTCTGAGTTTATTTTTATAGAACTTCTATTTGAGAAAGTTTATGTGTTTAAGAAACACATAGTATTGGTCAAATGATGTTTTGACGAACAACTCTTTTTGGAAAAAAATCCTTCTGTCATGTCAGGTAGTTCAAGAAAAGTATGAAATTTAAAGATAATTTAAATGCCTGATTAGCAAATACCTCGAGCTGAAAACACTACCTCCCTTAGAAGTTGGATGACTGCTAATATTATTTGCAAAACAGGTGAAAGACATGTGGACTGGTCATAGATAACTAAAGTACTACTAAATATAGTTGTACTTCCCTGTGTGGTAGACAGTTGGGTAAACCCACATTATTTTCATTGACTTTTCTTCCAGCAAGGTTCTGTTCTTTCATCCAATAATGGGCAGCCTGACCAGATAAAAAAAGCTACTCTCAGTCACTTAACTGCAATGAAGAATTTTATATAAGACTTCCATGCCTTCTGAGTGTGCCAGAGGTTAATCTTGCAATCCCAAAGAAAGCAGTACAATGCCCTGCTCAATCAAGGCAAAAGTAAAAATTTGCTATGCAGCTAAGCAAGACAATGCTGCCATTTCCAGTGATCTATGATTTATTGGTGAATTATTCAGTTCATATCAATGACAAAAGCATGGTGTATCCCTAAAAAGCTGTTGAACATAAATAAATACATGCTTCTATTGTAAGCCTGAAAAATATGTATTTAGATTTATATCTAAGTGCTATGTTCAATATAAACGACTTTTCTGTAAGAAGTGAAATCATACAAGCAAAATGTATGATATGAAAGAGCACTAACTTCTATACACTTCAGGAGACTTTTTTACTGAGTTGCTGAGGAGGGCTTATAGACAGTGATATGGGGAAACAGATTCTCTCACAACTGTTTCTGTCAGCTGTTGACAGTGTAGTTAAAGGATGTGTTGTATAGGTGTCATGTGTGACATGACTGTACTGACACAGCTACTGATTCAGCTCCATTGATTTTGGCAGGAATCTTCCTGACACAGAGCTTGATATTGAAGAATGATGAACTGCTCTCTTATTATCCCAAGGGAAAGGGTTCACCAGAGACTATTTCTTATGGATTTTAAGTAGGCAAGTTGTAACACTTATCACATTAATCTTGCAGGATAAAGCCAGCAGAGCAGCAATCATGTGAATATGATGGCACATAGTGGGTTGGCTGTGTTTGTAGTACAATCCATTTGCAGCAGTGGTCTCCAAACTGATCCCTGTGTTCACTACCTGGCTGCACAGGAATAGGGTCAAACCAGGCCCAAAGGTCCTCCAAAAGGTCCTCTCTTCTCAAGGACCACCAGATGAGAGCTGTAGGGTACATGGCACTTACCACACATGTATATGACACGATTAGTAATATGTAGTCCAGAAAATAATGGGGCATGAGAAGGACTGAAGATTCATAACTCTTTAAGCAGACTGCTGCGTTTCTGTGCAGAAATCGAAGGGGGGAGAAAAAAGCCTCTATGTCTTCAGAACATTACCTCCAAAGATAATGGTTTCTATTTTTACGTCTCATTCTATATCTTTAAGGTAGCATTTTTAACTTAACAAAAGCCAAAAATAAATGCTGTAACTAATTTCTAAAATAGCAACCAGGAACTATTTGTGGTTTAGAAAAATAAGTGCATGTAGCATAGAATGAATTTTTGGTTTTATATACTAGTATATGCCAATTCCATTAAGTCAGTCCCATTTATTTAGTACATGCATGCATGTTCCTGTGTGTAATCATCCCAGAATCACAGAATGATGAAGGCCAAAAGGCTGAATTCTAGAGATCATTTAGTTCAATCAGAGCTGGTTCACCTGAAACAGTCTGCACAGTAGGTTTTAAATATCTACGGAAAAGTAGACTACACAGCCTCTCTGAGCAGCCTATTCCTAGTGCCCTCTAGTAAAGTGCCCTCAGAGTAAAGATTTCACTCATGCTGACACGTATTTGCTAAATAAAGTCTTTCTGTATTTATACAGCCAAAGATTAGTTTCTATAATTTTCATTCTGCAATCATTTAGCTATCCTGAGGTGCTTTTTTTCTGAAAGATCAGAAATTTATGTTCCTGAGCACCACTGCAAGTTATCTGCTGCACTTAGAGTGGATCATATCAGTTTTTGTGGTCATGCATCAGTGGTAGTGAAAATCTTTATATTAAAATTGTTTCAGATCTCCAGATGGTTTTTTTAATGTTCCATTACTTCGATATTGTAATGTAGTTTCCTGTAAGCATTTCAAGAAGAAGCAAAAAAAAAGGGGGAGGGAGAAAGGTGAAGCACAGATTGAAAAATGTGACTCTGTTCTAACCAGGAAGAAAAGGAACAATTTGGAGGGAAACCTTTGCATCTATTCTATTGATAGCTTTACTGGAACAAGGAGTTAACACTGAGTGATAAAAATTTCCCCCTCTGTAGTGGGTAGAACTGGTGTTTCGGACATTCACCTGTGTTCAGACCATGCTTCAGTGGATGCTGATGTCTGACAGCTTTGACAAAAAGACCTCAGAGCTCCTTCTTGGCATAACCTTGTGATGGGGATTTTTACAGAAGGGAGGAGAAACAGATTTGAATCCCCTTGGAGCAAGAATGAAGGACTCCCCTCACCCCAAGGAACATACCCAGCCGTTGGCTGATGTGCAGATGAAGCCATCTTCAAGCCTCCGCATGCTATTAGCCCTTACCACACCAATACGAGTGGTAAATGTGAGATATCTTTCTGATTGCTAATTGACAACTGTATCCACATAGTTTGGCTATAATAGGCCAAAAATATAAACACGTTTCTTGGGTTTCATTGGCTAATAGGCATAAATTACACTTGCTTCATGTGTGGGGGATTGGATGTGTACCAATTCATTTTGAAGGTTGTTTACTGATTTGATGTGTTATAACCTTTTATCAGAACAATTACTTGTGCTATCAGCTGGAGGAAAAAATAATTGTAAGTAAATGCTTACCAACTGGTGAGCTAGTTTTTAAAAGAATCTCAACATGCTTATATCCAAACAAAAAACAGTCTATCTTCACATTTTTCTACAGATTTATTAGCATGCTCAGGAAATTATTTTGTTCAAACTGCTGTTGTGCTGCTTTAATTAGACAGAAATACATGTCACCAAGTACTTGCACATTCTCTACTTCTTAATTCTGCTAATAAAATACAAAAGTAACAACAGATCTATCAGGAATAGTTTTCCCATGCTGACAATAAAGCTGAAGTTTCTTAGTTGGCTTAAATGGTGAAATAAAAAGCAGGTCTTACACAAAAGCATGGCTGGTCTAAGTTTCTGCCTAGAGGCAGAACATTCTTGGGAATGTACTGGTTTGAGAAATTAAAAATAACCCACCTGCTATACACAAATTAATTGGCAACAAACTAAAAACTAGAAACTAAACTCTCTAATAAATGTTAACAAAAATACAGCTTTACTGCCTTTTATGATTTAAATTATTGACCAAGAACAGAATTTTCAAACACATTCATTGAGTTTTTTCATGTTTCCCATTCCCATCAGATGATTTTTGGAGTGTTCTTCATTTCTGAGAAGAAAGATGTATTCATCTGGGGTGCTTAAATGTACACTCATTTAGCCAGATATAGAAATGTAATTCAAAACAGTATGTCATTCCTTAGGTTTGGAAAGACAAAATGCATAGTGTTTCAGACAAAAATTAATAGCACAACTTTTTGGTAGACTGTTGAGAAAATGGGGAGAAAAATGTCCTTCCAGTTAAAAATAACAAAATCTGTCATTTAAAGAAAAACGTTATTGGAAATACAGATATGGCATGTAAATACAGACTTGAGTAGGGACTGTCAAAACAAGTCTGTCTGTCTTCTCTACAGTGCACATTCTGCTAAAATACTTTGCTCTGTATTTTTACCCTCCTTGATGTTTTGTATTTTGTAAAGTATATCAGATTTCAGACAATGTGAGGTATCCTGGCCAGTCCTCTAATGAAAGCTGTGTCTAGCAGCTTAATGGTATAGTACTGAGAAACAAAGCTCTGTATTTAACAAACCATTTTTTAAATCCTTCTGTTCAAACCCTCTTGTAAGGACAATGAATAACAATTTCTGTTCTACAAAACTCACATATACAAAAGCTTGCAGTCTTGTAGAGCTCCATCCCCATTTTGATCCCTTTTACTTTATATGGATCAGAAACTAATCTGCATCCTAAACTAGGAGCTAGAAAAAATGTTCTCAGTTTGATCATTTAGGACTGAGGCATGCACTCCATTTCCTTTTCAAGCTACATTCTCATCAGATTTCTATTTAGATTTTGAAACATTAAAATATTTAGAAGTTATTTGAACTTTTTGGTATAAGATCCTGTTTGTAACTCCTGTTCCCCTGCACTCTCAACTCCATCAAAATTAGGGCACTTATTTATAGTCTTTAAATTTGAAGACCATTAAAATATTTCAAACACAATGTTGCTATTCCAGAGATGGAGTGAGCAATTTTTGATAGTGCTGCCGACTGCCATAAGAGTCAAACTCTCAAGCAATATAAAATATAAAGTACCAAACACATGTCCTCAAGCCAGAAGCCAAGGAACTATGAACATGAATTAAAACTGCAGGAGAATGCTTAATTTGAAAATTAAAATAATTGTGTTCAAAAGGCAAAAATGTCTTTTCCTCACAGAACACATGGATAAAAATGTCAGTTTGGCACAGTAGATGAGAATATTGTATAAGAGGGATACAGCCATATTAATCTTACGGCTGCTTGGAATGCTATAGCATGCTCAACTGTGACAGTTTATTTTGCACAGAGCAGCGAACATCTTTTGCTAAAGGACATTAGCTGTTTTTTCTCCTTTGTCTGAGAATGCATTAGGTCTTAAGACAATTCAATTTGTTTCTGCGTGTAAGTTTTTGTCTTCATATGATCTAAGTAGCAATTCTAATGCAGAACCTTCCCTATATATGGAACATTTTTTCCTGTCTCCAAGTGAATTATAGTCTCAGAAAAATCAATTCATCCACTCGAAACCAGTCCCACCTCAGAGCTTCACGCCAAAATCATCTAATAAAAAAAGGTGAGGAAAAGAGAATGAGGAAAAAGATGCTAAACTGTAATCCAAGGAAAAAAGCATTTAGATGTAGTTTGTGTGGGTATGCAGCCATGATAGAAGGATTGGTCTATATTGACATTTTGTTGCTCTGTTGCATTCACTTTTGGTGTGAAGTATTAGCACCAAGTAGAAGTGGTGGACTGTGCTGGGAAGGAGCCTTCTGAGCTGCTGTGTCACAGTGGCTTCTGTGGGAGAGCACAGAAATTTGACTTTGCAGTCAGTCTTCAAAATAAACAAACAGCGGAATTAATTTTCACTTGACAGAAACACATGCTGCAGACTACTAATTGAAAAATTCTGTTTTGAGGATGTTAAAAATGTCATCTCAAGCCATAGTTTAGTGCAGCAGTCACTGAATGAGAAAAAAATGGCTTATTCCAGATTTGATGCTTTTTGAAAGTAATTTTAATTACATTATTAAGACTGAAATACTCTGTTCCTAGTGAATGCATACCTTTTCCTCTCTGAATCTATAGCAACAAGTACAGCCTTGTAGTGACATCAATTAGTTATGCTACTGCACATTAATGCTGTAGAGGAACGAAGCTACTGACAATCAAAAACTGGAGCTGTTGACAACTTAAAAACTGCTGTGTTAATTTCAGATTAATTCAAAACAAATCTGATTTATCTGTAAACTTTAAAACAAGATAATATAGGCCTTGAGGTTTTGTTTTTGTCTGGGATTTTTTTGCCAAAAGAACAAACGGTGATAGTCTGAGTAAAAGATGTTCTAAATAATACTTCAACAAATATTCAGACTGAAAGCTGTTACAAACATTGAAGTCAAAAGCTGCATGAAACAAAATCACATAAAGGGACCTGAAGTTAAACTGTAGACATCTATCTTCTTTTTTCTTTGCTTTTGCCCTATTTCTCAACAAATGTTCAAGGTAAATTTAAAATTCAGTTCACCACTTTACTTCTGTTAATGATTTTTTTCTCAAAAATTGCACAATCTAATGGTTTTTCTGTCCCTGAATGAATATATTCAGGTTGAACTCTTCAGGAAACGCCACTGTACCTGAAGGGGGCCTCCAGGAAAACTGGGGAAGGACTGTTTGCAAGGGCATGTAACAACAGGACGAGGGGCAATGGTTTTAAACTAGAGCAGAGAAGGTTTAGAATTAGACATTAGGAAAACGTTCCTCACCATGAGGGTGGTGAGCTACTGGAACAGGTTGCCCATAGAGGTGGTGGAGGTCCCATCCCTAGAGGCATTCAAGGCCAGACTTGATGAGGCTCTAAACAACTTGATCTAGTGGAGGGTGTCCCTGCTCACTGCAGGGAAATTGGAACAGGTGACCTTTGAAGGTTCCTTCCAACTATCTTTTTTTCAGCTGGGGTCGATTTGACAAAGAGAAAAGCAGATCATTTTACGTCCTTGAGCTGGCAGCCTGTGAGCTGCTTTTTTGTTTAAAAATTCATGCTGTTAAATTTAATCTTTATTACCATTAAAGAAATGTGGTGTATAAATTCTGCTGTAATGTTGGGGATTTCTCTAGTGTAAGACTAGGTCTCAGCACATTCTGTAAGAGGAGAACTTGAAATTTCTATTAAAAATAATTGAATAGTCTATAAAGTTACTACTTTTTTACTTCCATAGAAAAAAGCCAACAAGGACATCTCATGACAATAACCAAGGGAAAGTTTTTAAAAATAAAACTTCTGGAGACTTTGTGAATAGTATCCCACTGTTCAGACAGATAACCAGATCACATGCACAAACCCTTTGGAGCAAGAGTCAGGTTCTGTGCTTCAACTCAGTTATCCTTGGGATTTTTACTGTTGTTCAAAATACTTAACTGGTGTATAACATTATTAGTTCAAACAACACGCTGTGTCTTTATTTTCAGACTATTTTATTTCAAATTATTTGATTACTATATAAATCCTATTACCAGAAAAACCTTTTTATAAATTCTTCTCAGACAATTCTTAGTTCTGTGCATATAGCATTTCAGCCCAGTGGGCCATCTGCAATCTTTTTGTTTAATACACTAAGTCTTGCTCTGTCTTTTAAGGGCCAGTGCTTTATTTCTGTCAATTTACTGTCTAGGCCCATGGTTGCACCACTCTGTGTAGGACAAGCAGTGAGCTTAAACTGAAGCAGATTCAGAAAAAGAAAAGCCTCATAAAGATAAGGCAAACAAAGCCCTGGTAAATGCTCTACAGAAAGGTTGTGGAAACTCAGCTGGAGATGTTCAGGGACAAATCACCAAGCTTCTTTGAGGACAATAGACCCCTCAGGGACCTGCTCATGCTTATTCTGCTCTTCTTGTTCAGTGATTTCCTATGATAAAACTAACTTGTGTTTGTGGTGATGAACTAGAGTGCAGAGATAAGAGTTGCCTCAGGTTTGACATTTAAGACAAACATAAATGTGACATCCTCACATTGCTGTTGTTTCTCCTATCCCAATGGACAATAATTTACTCCTGCACCACCCATGATCAGCCTCCAGATTATACTTTGACACCTCCTTTCACCCCAGATACCTACTTTTTCCTCCTGTGTATCTCTCCAGATCAAGCACTTTCCATCCACCTCTTGCCCCGTGCACACCAGTCTCAGTCTCTGCCAGCCCTTTAGCACGCTTTCTCCTTTTCAGATTCAACTACCTCCTCGTAAATGCCTTCCTAATGGGGAAAGCCATCCCCCATTTCAAGCCTGATCATCCTAAACAAAAGGGTTACATCAGTTATTTAAACCAGTGCTCACACGGGGAGCCTGGCCTGAGGCTACCAGCCAGCAGGCGGCGCGCAGGCATCTCCATGCTGCTGTTTTTTTCCAGGCAGCATCCTTTTTACTCCCATTTTTCTTCTCATTGCTGTGTGAACTTTCAAGAGACTGTGGAGGAGGAAGAGAAGGCAACAGGGCAGGTGAGAAAACAGCATCCTCCAGTTACAAGTGGTTGGTTTTCTTCAGTTTTCTTGAGAACAGAGATTTCTTCCTGCATTTTCTGGCTGCCTTTTTATTTCCTCTGGACATTTTCTCTGAAAGATCTGGCTTGAAAGTAATTAATTTTTAATTGTTCATGGGAGTTTGTTTCCTAATACTTTGCATTTTTATAGCCATGTCTGTGAAAGGATCTTAAAGCACTTTCCAAATGATAAATTATGGCTTTAAAAAACTGCACGAGGTGGAAAACAAAATAATGAGGAAAGGGAGACCAATTCACTTACCTCTAGCTGAACAGTTACTTTTCAAAACACCCTGAAGAAGGATCCTAGCTTTCACTACACCTAAACCACTGGTTTTACCCCCCTCCCAGCCACACAACCTAATTGCAGTTCTAAAGGAGGTACTTGTCTCTCAATTTTACTTTAAGCTGGGATATATAACAACACACTATATAAAATTAAACAGAAACTCCAATAAATAAGTAACAAACGAAATCTAGGTGCTGTCTACTGGAAATAACATGAACCTAGGAATGCTGAAGTAAAAGCCAAATATGGAACATCAGTTTATTTTTTGCTGGATGTTTTAGGTTGCAAATTTAGTCAAGACTCAGGTGTACTAACAAATATTTCTTCTGTCTTTCCCTTTCTCAGTTAATTGGCTTAAGAAAGCTTGGAAGGACCAGTTAGCCTAAGAAACTGTTACAGCTGCATTTTTACTTCATTTGGTACATAACAATTTAGTAAAGGAAGCAGAGAATGAAACACGGTTGACCTTTAGGAAGAAGAGCAAAGCAGCCACACATTTCTGCAGGGAAGAAGTAACAAAAATGAGAGAAGTCAGAAAGGTGCTTCAGTCACAGCTCTTCCAACAGCAGTCTTGCTATATCTGCCCCGATGACAATTCAGAAAGACTTGACCCAGCACCAAGATTAGCACAGAAAGAAGTTTACCACAGAGCACAGAAAAAACCTTAGTCCTAAGCCCTTGGCTGCCCACTCCATGATGCTAATTTTCTGCAAAGGGAGGTTCCAAACAGTGCCACAATACCCCTGCTATTAGACTCACATCATAGATTCACAGAATCATAGAATCATAGATTGGTTTGGGTTGGAAGGGACCTTCAAGATCATCTATTTCTAACCCCCCTGCCATGGGCAGGGACACATCCCACTACACCAGGTTGCTCAGTGCTTCATCCAGCCTGGCCTTAAACATTTCCATCCACAACCTCTCTGGGCAACCTGTTCAAGTGTCTCACCACGCTCAAGGAGTCACAGAATCATAGGGTTGGAAGGGACCTTCAAAAGCCATCTAGTCCAACCCCCTGCAGTGAGCATGTTGCTCAGAATCTCAGTAAGCCTGGCCTTGAATGTATCCAGAGTTGGCACCCCATCATCCCTCTGGGCAACCTGTTCCAGTACTTTCCAGTGTTTTAAACAAAACTTGTTCAAAAAAAATCATTGCCATGTCCTTCATGGGGATGATTCTGATTTAGGTATCTTTCACCAAACCCACCACAGAAATAGTACTGGAGCCATGAACGTCACAAAAAAACTGAATTGTTTATTTCAAACCAGCTTTATGTCACCAAAAGCTGCACCCAGGTAGAACATCTCCAACTGCTCTTCTCTTCACAGCCCTTTACCTTGCTTCCTCCTCTGCCATACCTCCAGCTGCAGTGAGCACTGCACCCTCATGGTGATAGCCACCTATAGACCTCAGCTTAGGCTTGAAGCCAGTCCCATGGTGTTTTGTCATGTCCATGGCCATCCCTAACACAGTGCCCAGAACAGCTCTCCAAGCCCTTTCCCAAACCTGCCCTTTGCCAGAAGGAGAGTGCCCAAGGTGCATCTTCAGGCAGGGCTTCCACTGGCATGTGGGGAACCCACCACCTGAACAACTTCTCCCCAGTGTCCCACCCCAACCTGCCCTGCCTTGCTGACCTCTCTGAAACACTGAGAGGGAGCAGCAGATGGGTGAGGAGAGAGAGAGAACTGTTGCTGCTGCAGCCACAGGTGGATATAGAGGTGAGAAAGCTGTGGGGAGCAGAAGCCCTCCAAGATGCACCAGGCCCAGGAGGCCTCCATGGTGATACAGTGATGTCATCTGTTGTGACGCAGTGTGACACAGGGTGACATATACTGGTCCTCCAGCAGAGCCTGGGCCAGTCTGGCTTGGGCCTGGTCTCCTTTCTGGGTTCCTGGAGAACCAAGCGAGACTTTTGGAGAACCACACAAGGCTTTTGGAGTTGGTTTTGTGCAGGCTGCCACCAGGAGCTCCCAGAGCCACTCTCTCTGTGTTTCCCTGGCCCCACTTGGTGGGACGTGCCCACATAGTCATCAGCACTAGAGGTGAGCTGTGGGGGACATTTCTTCCCAGATGGAGGGGAGCCAGCAGGGTGTCCTGCTCCAGGGGCCTGAGCATCTTCTCCTCCCTTCCCTTCCCAAGCACAAACATTGAACATGGCTTCCTTCTGTTCTTCAGCACTCAACACCCTTGGGCACTGGAGTCACCAGCAGCTCCTCCTGCTCACTGAGATGGAGGCTGAGACAGAGGCAAACTGCCCCATCTGCCGTGATGTTCTCAAGAGCATCACCATGGTGCAGCCCTGCCAACACCACTTCTGCCTGGGCTGCATCCTGCACTGGGCAAGGAGAACCACGAGCTGCCTGCTCTGCAGAGCAGAGATGGAGAAGGTCAGGTTCTCCATGTGGGAAAGGCACGACTTCTTGGAGAGGGACATCAAGCTCTTCACCCACCCATTAAACCACAGCTTCAGAGCAGAAGGAGCTTTTGGCACTGAAGAAGAGGAGGAGGAGGCTGAGCTGAGAGGGCACACCCCTAACGTGGCTGGGCTCCCACCAGGAGCCTGGGCAGCCCTTTTCAGAGAGTACCAACATCTCCTGGACCCTGTCCTGCCCTGGCTGCGCCAGCTGCTGCAAAGGCTAAGCCTGCACGAGTGGTGGACAGCCATGGCCGTGGAGAAGCTGTTGATGCAAGCCCTCT
>VZTY01003843.1:0-15108 GCA_013400935.1 Turnix velox
TGGGCCCAAACCAGGACACAAGTGTTCCAACAAAATCAGTCACAGCTCAGAGCACCTAGGTATTTGGCTAGAACACAAGTGGAATATGCCCAGAGGTGCTTTCCTGAAAGGATCTCCAAGTGCTCTCAGCCTCTCCAGGTCAAAAGCCTGCATACATGTCCCCAGATACCAGGATGTCTTACTGGCCCTTAACACACATTTCCAAGGTGTGGCTGAAAGACAGACTCCTGCACAGCAGAGCACTTGGCATTGATGCATGTTGCTCCAACTGCCACAAGAGAAAAATTCTCTATGAAAGTCTGTCTGCAAGAGACCACAACAATGTAGCTGTGCACATAGGAACATGGACTTACAGCCTCACTGGATGGAGGTAAAGCAACTGACATCAACCTGGACTTGTGCAAAGTGTTTGACACATGACATTCTGCTAAACAAACTGGAGAATTGCATGTTTGATGCACCTCTTGCTGGTTAAGGAGCTGGCTGAATGGTCACACTCAAATTGTTGAGGTCAATGGCTTTTTGTCAAAGTGGAAACCACTGACAAGTGGTGTTCCTCAGGGATAAGTACCAAGACCAATGCTATTCAACATCTTTGTTGGTGACATGGATGGGGGGATTGAGTGCACCCTCAGCAAGTTTGCAGATGAAACTAAGCTGTGTGGTGCAGTTGACACACCAGAGGGAAGGGGTGTCGTCCAGAGGGATCTTGGCAGGCTTGAGAGGTGGGCCCAAGACAACCTCATGAAGTTCAACATGGCCAAGCACAAGGTCCTGCACCTGGGTCAGGGCAATCCCAAGCACAGATACAGGCTGGGTGGTGTAAGTCTTCACTGCACCCCTAAGAGAAGGATTTGGGGGTGTCAGTGCATGGGAAACTCAAAATGACCCAGCGATGTGCACTTGCAGCCAAGAAGGCCAACCAAATCCTCAGCTGTATCAAGAGAAGTGTGACCAGTGGGTCAAAGCAGGTGATTTTGCTTCTCTACTCAGCTCTGGTGAGATCCCGACTGGAGTACTGTGTTCAGTTCTGGAGCCCCCAACAAAAGAAGGACATTGAGCTGTTGGAACGGGTCAAGATGATCAGAGGGCTGGAGAATCTCCCTAATGAGGACAGGATGAAAGAGTTGGGGTTGTTCAGTCTGGAGAAGAGAAGGCTCAGGTGTGACCTTATAGTAGCTTATCAATACCTGAAGGGGGCCTACAGAAAGTCTGGGGTAGGACTTTTTAACAAGGTACAGAATGGCAGGACTAGGAGTAATGAATGCAAATTGGAAGAGGAGAGATTTCGTCTGGATGTAAGAAAGAAATTCTTTACTGTGAAGGTGGTGAAACACTGGAAAAAGGTGCCGAGAGAGGCTGTGGATGTTCCATCCCTGGAGGTGTTTATAAGGCCAGGCTGGATGAGGCATTGTGCAAAAGGCTTGTTGAAAAAACCTGTCGGCTTGGTGTCCTTTGGCATTTTTTAGACAAACAGATCATTCCTATACAAATCAAAACTTCATTATAATATCACATAATTCTCTCTGCAGGTATTTTCATGTGGTTTTATTCCCAAATTATTGAGCCATACAAAACATAACTGTGGTCAAGCCCTTGTAACTCAGTGAATAAACACTGCGTACACACTTAAGTTTCCTAAGCATTGCTTTGGCAGCTCAGAAGTTCTGAGATTTCATGTTGTTTTGGTGAAGAAGCTACTTTTCTGGTGGATTCATTGCCCTATGTGCTTCTTGCATATTTTTTTGTTTTCCTTCATCTTTTGATAAGGTACCAAAATATTAAATAAGTTCATAAAAACTAAAAAAACATATAAATGTGCAAATATTTCTTTGGCTTTACTTTTTTTAAAGCACAAGAACTTAAAATGATGGCATAGAATAACTTTCAATTAGAGTTTCTTGTTGTTTATAGCTGATACTGTCTGATTTTAACCCAAAGAAGGGGGAGAATCATCAGGGAACAGATGCAGACCATTCAGACTTCTAGACTTTGAAGAGGTTTTTTGAAACCATTGACACATGGTGCATGTTGAGTAGCATTGTTCTTAAGAGCTTTTTTGTCTACCTGCTCTTATCTCCTCTTACCTATACGGAAATAATTTGTTCTCAGGTCCATGAAGGCTTATCCTTTGGGCTGGCAAGAGGCAGCTGTGGAGTCCAGGGATGAGACTGCAGGAAGTACAGGGGTTTCTGCTGAATTGTACATGGGGCAGACACCTGAAGTCTATTTATATTCATTGTAGTTTACATCTCCATTAAACATTAACTCCAAATTACACTATGACCCATTTCAAACCAATCATTTAGCTAGTGGGGCAATATTCTAGTAATGTCTGAGCTGCATAACAGGGCCACTCACTGTATGTGAATTATACTTTTAACTGCAATTTAAAAGCAATGAGTACGCTAATGCATAGTGAAAAAAAAGATTTACATATATATGATGAGGAATGAAAACACAGATTTTGGCAGCCAAAATGAGCTACAGAGTAAAACTACATCAAAGGATTTAAGACTGAACACTAGTAACTGCTTTCTCAGAGTCTGGACACTTAACAGAACATGTTTCCTGGAGACACCAATATCAGCAAGAGCAGATGGGACCAATATCTCTAGGAAGGACACACATCTCTTCTGAAATGGAGAGCCAAGGACTTTCAGCTCCTGCCAGCACTGCTTTTCTAGGAAAAGAGCACCCAGCAGAACTAATCTGTTGCCCAGCCTTCTTCAGCAAGTTATCCACTCTTGTACGAATTCTGGTTTTGCACAATATTTTTCCATAATTTTTAATATATATTTAGAATGTTCTCTGCAGTTTTATTATCATAGAGAATAAGAAGCATAAAATAGATATGCCCAACTCAATTATTCCAAGTAGCTATCTGTCATATAAGTTGTTGTCAGGCTACTCATCATGGCCCAATTTGCCTTACTCCTCAGAGGGTTAAGTCTAGTCAGAACAGACATAGGAAGAATCTGTATTTTATTCCCTTTAGAAAACAGACTGGGAATAATTATTATCTAGATATCTTCTTTCTGTACAATAGTTATGAGGTTGCATTCTTGGTAATGTTTTCTGGAAATTCTCAAAAACTTAAACTGACTTGTTCAGCAAAGTGGCAGGCAGAAGAAAAGGAATTATTTTAAACATACAGTTGCTTCAGGGCTCCTCAGTGCCAGTGGTACGGAAATGTATCTACATTAGTCTCTCTTTCTCCAGTAAAAATTGGTGACAGTCCAAAATTCCAATCTTCTGGTTTTGAAAAGTATACCTTTGTTAGACCATTTAATGTAATAAAAAGTTTAAACATTTATGAATGAAGAAATGTGCCTGTATCTCTTTTTTTTTCTCCTATTTTCCCCACAGACAGAGAGTACCCAGTTTCATGCTCAGTTTTCTGATGGATTTTTGCATCGACACAAGCAATAAAAACAGCAAAAGAAACAAAATCATCACAGGAAAGGGAGTCTTGCAGAAAACCTCTCCGTTCTAATTACTTATTTGGTGACATAAATAATGTATATAGCATAACTAGAATAAAAACATGAACAATACTAAGTAAGGAAATGAAAATCATTCATTCCTGCAGTTAATGAGTCTGTGCTGCAGACAGTCTTATTGATAGTATTGGAGTTGGTCCATACACTTATATCTGAGCACAAAGAGGGAGGAGGAGGAAAGTGTCAAGTGATTTAAGGAAAAGAATTAGAGTAAAGCTCTAATTTCAGCAGTAATTACCAGGTGGGATCTGGAACAAAGAACATAGAATGCATTGAGTTGAAAGGGACCTTCAAAAGTCTTCTAGTCTGACTCCCAACATCACAAAGTCCTTTCTCTAACATGAGTCCAGAAAACACTGTCATAGATGCATTTCTCAGTTAGAAAAAGACAGGTTAGTAAGAGTCCCTCTCTATGACTAGAGTGGGATATTGTTTTCCGTTACCACCATTAATCTGTTTTGGATGTCCATGACATTCAGGATGATTTTGCAATCACCCTGTTATAGGAGCCCAGAAATCCTGTAATCACAGTGGAACTGGGATCAAGTCCTCAAATATATTTATAATATTTCCATATTTAGTACTTCATCTAGCAAAACGTTGGTAAATCCACTATAATACAACTTCTTAATAGGAGGTTTTGTTCCCTCCAGTTTGTATCTGAAGAGGAAAGTGATAAATCTCCTTTAGGTTTCCTTTGGTTAAAATGATAATATGGGATGTTTCATCATATTTTAAGCAATTAACACAGAAAACCAAAGAATTATGTCAGTTTCAAGACTGTATCCCAAAAAACATAGCTTTTATCACTGAGCAAAGTATATAATGTAAAATACTCCAGTTCATTATCCTAGGCATACTATGAATATTCATAACACAAAAGTCTACCAGAAGTCCTTCTCAGTTTATTACTTTCATAAAAACAAAACAAAAAAAAACCAAAAACCAAAACATTTTTGCCTTTAAAGCCCCTCCTATTCTAAGCTCTCTTAGACTCATATCATAGCCTATTTTTACTACAGAAATCTCTAGAGAAAGCAAGAGGAAATTTCAAAAGCTCTTTATTTCAACAGACTTGGCTCATCACAGGCAATTGTCTCAAGTGCAATTATACAGCTTATCTGAAGACCAGAGCCTCAGTAAACAGGAATAACTGATATAATAAAGCTTGTATAAAAATATCTTGTTTGCATAATTATGACCTGTTGCTAAACCTGACATATCTTGTAACTGTTGGTTGATACTTAAGAAACCTGAATTTTTCTCAAAGGAAAAATATTGTAGCAATTTAGTTGAGACAAATACTACTGCAAATCTGTTCCTTTATGGGAGACAACAGCATTGGGTACTCAATCTGTGAATAAGAGAGTCCTGGATTGCATAGCTCCCAATCGACAGCAAACTGAACACAAGAGAGGTGAGGCTCTTTTAGACTTTGCTTGGACAAATAGTACAAGCCATCATAAAGCATTTATTTATTATTAAAATGATCATGAGTTGCTTGATTTAAATACAATGCCAAAGAAAAGCATTGTAGGAGCTCAGTTTCAGATAGGTAAGTAAGAAACTCTGGGAGATAGTTAGTGGAACCAAAAAAATTACCTAAGAAGGTAAGCAACTATATAGGAGACCTGAAATGTTTTTAAAAGAAAAATGAAAATAATATTTATGGTTTCAATTTCAAACTGTTCAAACAATAAAGGAAGTGGTGATCATGTGAAATCCAATTAATAAAGAGGTAAAAAAGGATAACTGCATGCTCAGAAGATTGGATAATGAAGCTTAAAATATAAGAACTATGGGATAAGGCAAGAAAAAACAAAAATTCACAAGCTCCTTTATAGCAGATTAATACAAATCAGAGGAAGCTCTCTGGTGATATAAATGAAAAGGAAATAAAAACAAAGAGGTATAACTGCTATGTCACAAGAGTAAAGATAAAAATAAAAATAAAATATCAACTGAAAAATCTGAAGTAAAATAAAAATACAAATTATATTTTTAAAATTCTATGGAGCAAGTTCAGCTGATATTTTCCCTCAGTTTACAATGGAAGTCTGATACTGAATATCAGAGAAAATGGGGAGAATGAGATAGAAAATCATTACAATCCAGGTAGACTCAAATAAATTATTGAGTTTAATATTTTGTTTAATGGGAACAGACCCATCCACCCTGAAGGATTGTGAAACTGAGATAAAACAAAGTTTATAATTCAAAATGTTGCTGAGGCCTGATAAGAACAGGGTTATCCAGTCATTAAAGCTGTTTACAAAGTATGCAAAACTTCGTCTTATGTCCCTGCTTCACATGAGCAAATTTTAAATTCATTATATGAATTTATTAGAAGTGGTTCCCTGATCACTGAATTATGAATTTGGCTTGGTGATAGAGGGTAGTCCCAGACCTTTTTTTTTTCTCTTTGAGTTAGTAAGTGGATTTGTAAAGAATTTACTTTGCATTTCAGGACAGTGATGGAATTTGCTGAGTGGAAAATATTTTGAACAGTACATAGTGGTGTTAAAAGCACATTCCTAAAGGCATTTCTCTGTCACTTGAGAAGTTGAGACTATATCAAGATATTTGTGTCATCCTTACTAAATTTAGAGTAATATTGAAAATTGCCATGAATCAGTTGAATGAGTTGTATTTACAAAACTCACTTGAAAATCCACAAATACATAATCTTTACATGTCAATGGACATTTGAAAGCACAGTTTTGATTGCTGTTCAATGAAACGATGAAATTCAATTTGTAGAGATCTTGCAGCCATGAATCACAAAATGGTCTTGCATTATAAAATCACCTGGTACCTCAGTTGCAGTCCAAAAATATTTCTTGATTAAATTTTTACCTATGGCATTTATAACAAATACTCTATCATTCCACAGCTAGCATAAACCCACTAGGATTTCAGCCTACATTTTCATTGTATACAGTCTACAGCCTGTTGCCTCCCTGTTGAATTTTATCCTATTCAGGATACAGCGGCACCCCAATTGGTTCTTTGATTTGCATTTGCTTTTAGCAGTACTTCACTGGCACGAAGCACTTGACAGTTTTAGAAATGCAGACTGTTGGATATCCAGAAAAATTCATCATATTGGATAACAAAGTTGCAGTAGTTATTGGTTTCCAAGATAGCACTTATGGTGTGTTGGAAAATCAAGTTCAAGCAGTGAGTGGAAATTAAAATGGAGAATTTTACAGCTCTGTAATTTGTGGAAAATAAGAGAAATCATAATTGACATAATAAAATTCTAGTTGAAAATTTAGTTTCCAAAGTTTATTTTTGAGGTTTATACGAACATCTGGCCTCTCAATTCAAGGAACAGTCATTGTAGAAAAGAAAATGCTTTGCTACCTCGACTTAAGAAAAATAATGTTTAGTTTCCTGCTTTCTGATATTTCAGTTTTTGTTATGCCTGGAAGCCAGGGAGATGAATCAATGGTATCAAATCTTCTCTCTGTGGGAACTCGGAGAGCACATACTGTACCAGATGTTATTATGAACCAGCTGCAGACACAGAGCAAATGCCCATTTTGTCAAAATTCACTGGAACAGAAGCTTTCACTGTCTTACTTAGTCTAGCAGGGCTTACCAAGACAGGCTTCAGCAGGAACTTTTTACAAGTAGCACAAGTTTCTCATTCTAGGGTTCTTCAGCCAAGTCAGCATTAGCATCCATAGGATTTATTGTGGAGAAACATTGCTACCACCAAAAAAAAGATCACTTCAAAAGTATCTTAGTGGCAATCATGTATACGTTTTTCACATCTAAGCTCATTCTGTCTATCAATTACAGAAAAACTGCTTTAAGATTCCATCTTTTTCTTCCAATGGGATTCCAGCCTCCCTGTCCTAGGTACGGGCTTCTGCTTTACATCAAAGATTTTGCCACATTGTGAACTCCCTTTTCATGGTATCAAATAGTTAGTGAATGTTGTGGTCCCTTTATGAGAAACTCTGTTACAAAGACAATTCAGAAGAGATATAAGTTTGTTGTTGCTTCTCAAAGTATTTCCTAAATGGTAGATGGAAAACTTGAGCTGTAAAAGGTTGAACTAGCTACTGCTCAGAGACTGTTTGTTCTGTTCTACTTATTATCTATGATGGCAGCTAACAAATTCTTCTCCACACTAATTCTGATGTTGAGTTCCCCTATGATTATGAGATCCAAGGAATGTTTTCACCACACAGTTGTCAGACTGAATTTTGTGTATCTTTTTTTAAGAACAAAAATACTAAAATGAAGAGGCTCTTCCTTTTTCCTGTAGTTTGGCACTATTTGTTTCAAATGTACTTACACCCTTATAAATCATCAGCCATTTTTACTTCTTGTTATGCGGAATATTATGAGCTCATAAATCAGTGGACTTTTCACATTTTTAAGATTATCTCTAGAAAATCTTCATGACTCTTAAACTGAATCCCACAGGAGTGTTTACCACACTTAAATGTCTTATGGGAGAGTCTGCTTCTGCACATTTAGATCACATGGCAAATCACTTCAAATGTACATTAGAGAAATCCCTAATGTATTAGCTTCTGGTAGGGCTTCAGTGTCTGCTGTCTCCTGCCACCAGAGAATTTCCATTGTCTTTGAGGCAACTTAAGGAGAAGTGAGAATTTTTTTTAATGTGGCTGTGTGACAATACACTGGAGATGTTATAACACTGTCTTGCAGGACTTCAGTTTTGTTCTCAGTTTGGTGCCTCTTCTCCTCAGAGTCTCATCCAGAGTCTTCTAAAATCTTTAAAGTCTTTGATAATCTGTGGTTTATTTCATCACGTGGGTGTGCATCCTGTAAATGGTGCATCTTAGTGAATTACTTCATCCAGTGCAGACAGCAAATGCCTAATGGTAGTGCTAGTTGGCATTAGCAGGAGCTGACTGATAAGTGGTCTTTCTGTTTTTAATGAAGAGTAGAAACAAAGATATCACAACTCCTATGGACTTTACTGCTACCAAAAAAACACTTATCTTTTCCATTAATGTGTTAGAAACAACTTAATTGCTGTTATGTATAACCAGTGGATCAGAAAAGGAGGAACCTAACCCTGAGCTCATGAGAGAAAGTTTTTAATAAAACAAGAAAGGCCTTCAGAGACATAAGGGATTTCCTTAATGATCCTGGGATGAAAAAGCTTGCTGGGAATGGAATCTAGGTGAAGATAAGATACAGTTATTTCCCTGTTTTTGGGAAGAGAGTGGCTAAATGAAAGGCAATTCATAACATAGGAAGGCAGATAAGATACAGGAAAATAATTAAATCAGAATGAAAAATTGCTTCCCTTATATGTTTATGACTTAGATTTATGAGATTCTTATTCCTGATTGACAGCTTGCAGACTAATGAGCTTTTAATTGTCCTTGATGTAATTAAGTGTGATGGTCTTTTGCTAAATCCCAGCTTTCAGCCATAGTTTATGTAAGTCATTCACATTACTCAATCTATAACAATGAAATTGGCTTCATTGTTTGTGGTCTGGTTTTCATTTGCCTGGCATTACATTCCAAGGTTGCGGTGACTCAGATTTCCTTTAGTTTTACAGCAAAAAGCACCATCATGGATTGCATGAGACATCTCAAATTTATTCACCTGTTTGTGGTCCTCTTATGCAGAATTCTCAAGCAGGTGTATCCAAGATACCTCTGCATTCAGAGATAAATTCAGGATAAACTGGGACTCCCTGATTTACTGTCACTATAGTGACTCCTTCATTATTTAATAACTGACTTTAATTTTTTTATTACATGTAATATATAATGTGAACATTTTTACTCCAGGGTATTCCTGGAAAATTATCTATTTCTTCTTAGATTTTTTTTTATAATGGAATGGAGGAAGAAGCTATATTTAAGCCATAATATGTAGGAGAAAAAATTTGCACATAATCTACTTGGCAAAGCTTCCAGAAAATCTTGCTTAGCCTTTGTTCAGACAAAGCACTACTAAAGCTCATATGTCTTACCCGGAGCAGAAAGGCTGAAATTGGCCACTGCTCTGTTACAGTATGTTTTCATTTATCAAAGAAAGTTGCTTAATTGGCTTTAAGTCAATTAACATTTTTGCTGTAAGCAATAAAAAGGGCTATCTGAATGTTCAAACTGATAAAGGGAAATAGACTTTTGGATCTGACTTTTATGTATACTCACACATCAGAAACAATAGCATAAACCTCAGCATATGGTAACCAAATTGTATACTCAGATTCCCTCAAGAGTCCATGGTTCAGCTGTTTTTGCATGTCCATGGCTTCGTTGTCACTGTGTCCAGCCTAGCTAGGATTGTTACAATTAAAATTCTTAAAATTAAATGAGAGAGTCAAGTGTATTCTTACCTTCACTAGTCCATAGCACTATTTGTCTGGGAGGAAAAAGCCTAAAGAAAGAAAGGATAAACTGCAGGCAGGTAAAGAGGTTTAGGAAAGACAAACAATCAGGTTTTTTGCTGACCCTGGAAATAAGATGAATCATTCAATAAGAATATTGAATTCCTAGGTTCTAGTTTCCTATGGATATTTTTTAGGCTTCTCACTCCATATTGGCCCATGGCAGGGAAGAAAGTGGAAAGGGACACTCTAAAGACATGACAGACAAAGGATTTTTGAGAGAAGGATGTATATTTTTCTGCATTGGATGGGGAATATTTTCCAGTGGATTTCAGTAATCAGTGGGACCTTGTTAGTTAACAGTAGGAACTTAGAAGAGGATTTAATGAAGATTTTGTCAACAAAAAGAAGGCAGTCAGACACTTGCTTGTTCTCTGATTACTGCAATATTTTTATAGAAGTTGTGTATTTCTTCAAATAACAAAACATATTCTATCTTCCTGCAGTGGCCAAAAAACTAATTTGGAAATTCTAATTCCTCCTGACCAAGGAGAAAGTTGGTGTGTATGCATGCAAACTGTTGTTGCCTTATTCTCTTCCTTTCTATTTTCTTATTCCATGGCACCCTCAGCACTGACTCTTGAAAACTAGGCACAAAACCTCAATTTATTTTTCTTTTCTATGAACAACTGTCCAATAACAAAAATAAATACAGAAGAATGGATAGCCATTGCCTTAACTCATTTTGGCAGTACAGAATAATCTTTTGTAAATTGAATAGCATCCTGGAATTTGACTGTGCACAATTATTAATGCATTTCCTGCTGTCCTAGCTCAAATTCATTCAATCAGTCCCATATACAACCCCAAGGATTCCAGGTCTACTTATCTGGGGCACACTATTGCACAAACAGTGTCTGATTTCTCAGAAATTATTTTAATAACATACCAAAAGAAACTTTACACCTCTACACATGAATTTATTAAACTGACAAAGCATAGAACACAGTGGATCAGTAGATGTTAGAAAGGCTTCCGCTTCCTTTTCCAGGTCATAGAATCATAGAATAGGTCAAGTTTGATGGGACCTCAAAGATCATAGAGTTAAAATTCCCACTAGATCAGGTTGCTCAGTGCCCTGTCCAGCCTGGCCTTGAACACCTCCAGAGAGGAAGCGTCCACAATGTCTCTGGGCAACCTGTTCCAGTGCTTCACCATCCTCACTGTAAAGAATTTATTTCTTATGTCAAGCATGAATCTACCCCATTCCAATTTACATCCATTATTTCTGGTCCTCCCATCAGATATCTTATTAAAAAGTCCTTCCCCTGCCTTTCTGTAGGACCCCCTCAGGTATTGATAAGTTACTATGAGGTCCCCCCTGAGCCTTCTCCTCTCCAGGATGAACAACCCCAACTCCCTCAGCCTGTCTTCATAAGGCAGTTGCTCCAGTCCTTTGACCATCTTCGTGGCCACTTCATTTGGCTTTGGTTTAGACATCATGATTATTATTTTCCCATGAGGACAATGAGGAAGGTCTGCATTCCTTATTCCATTATGCAATTCACCATGACATTTGAAACTTTCCCAGAAATGTAGAATAAGATATTCTTGTAACATAGATTTTTTTTTTCTTTTCACAAAAGCATTAACACAAATATAACAGTTTCAGAAAGAGCAATAAAGGTAAAAACACACATTACATAATATAGTTTAAATCACCTGAAAAGGATTAGTTAGAACTGTAAATACACTCAGATAGACAGTAATAATTTTGAATCATGAGATCACTAAGACTTACATTGCATATGCACAAAACTCTACAGGAGTCAGTGAATCAAGAATGGAGTAATGCTGTTTATGCTGGGCTTACACAGAAAAAAATACCTCCTATCTGCATATTGTCTGCTTGCTTTCTTAGGACAGACATGAATGCTAAGCTTCCAAGAGCAGTTATTTATAATGCCATCTTACCGTGCCTCCATCTTGGGCTGGTTGATTTTGCAAAACCAGAGGCCAAGAAAGAATGGTGAAAATTGGATAGAATCATAAATCATAGAATCATAGAATAGTTTGGGTTGGAAGGGACATCAAAGATCATCGAGTTCCAACCCTCCTGCCATAGGCAGGGACACCTCCCACTAGATCAGGCCGCCCAGTGCCTTGTCCAGCCTGGTCTTGAACACCTCCAGAGAGGGGGCATCCACAACCTCCCTGGGCAACCCGTTCCAGTGCCTCACCACCCTCACTGTAAAGAATTTCTTTCTTACGTCAAGTCTAAATCTACCCCCTTCCAATTCACATCCATTGTTTCTAGTCCTCCCATCCGATATCATATTAAAAAGTCCTTCCCCTGCCTTTCTGTAGGACCCCCCTCAGGTACTGATAAGTTACTATGAGGTCCCCTCTGAGCCTTCTCTTCTCCAGGCTGAACAACCCCAACTCCTTCAGCCTGTCCTCATAGGGCAGTTGCTCCAACCCTTTGATCATCTTCGTGGCCCTCCTCTGGACCCTCTCCAATAGCTCAATATCCTTCCTGTGTTGAGGGCTCCCGAACTGGACTCAATACTCCAGGTGTGGTCTCACCAGTGCTGAGTCGAGGGGCAAAATCACCTCTCTGGACCTGCTGGTCACACTCCTCTTGATGCAACCCAGGATTTGGTTGGCCTTCTTGGCTGCGGTGCACTCTACTGGCTCATGTTGAGTTTGTTGTCAACTGACACACCCAAGACTTTCTCTTCAGAGCTGCACTCAAGCCACTCTCCACCCAGCCTGTATCTGTGCTTGGGATTGCTTCGACCCAAGTGCAGGACCTTGCACTTGGCCTTGTTGAATTTCATGAGGTTGGCATGGGCCCACCTGTCAAGCCTGTCAAGGTCCCTCTGGATGGCATCCCTTCCTTCAGGTGTATCAACTGCAACACACAGCTTGATGTCATCTGCAAGAAAGGATGATCAATCATCCCAAGAAGTTGTGTAGGATTAGGGGAGAAAAATATCTTCATCCTAGGAGATGGAGCACTTCCAGAGCAGAAAAGAGTTCAAAGTCTGATCCCAAAGGCAGTGTTACCACAGTGTCACAAAATCCTTCTAGTTTTCTGCAACTCTGAACTCTACTACATGCAAAGTCAAGACTGAAAAAGATATAACATATTGCTGGTTTACAGATACTGTTACCAAGGAGAGGGTCAGGGCTCCATTGTTTTTAACTATGTCTAAACTTCAGTTAATGTGAGGTCTGCTCCCATGGCTAGTGTGGCTCACTGGAAAGTAAGCAATTGTAAGATTCAGATGTGAACCCAAACTTTGGTCTTCAACTATATAACCTACGGGAAAAAAATAGAAGGGTTTAGTAACTGAGGATAAATTATGTTAATTTCCCATAATACTAAGGGATTTCATGCAGAATTCTAAGCAGTAGCATTTCATCAACATTCTCGTAAACTGCATAATTTTTTTATGTTTTCCTCTATTACACCAGAAAAAAACATGAACATCCTAAAACTCCTGTTTTTTCCACCTAGAGCCACAAAGAATTGTTTGTATGATTAACAGTTAGTATAAATTCTGAGTCTAGAAATAGCATTTAGAAGAAATTAACCTCTTATCCTTTTGCAAATACTGAAATTCAATACTTGTAAAAAATTACTATGTTAAATATACAAGATGTGACAAAAATCAAATAGAATACAGAATGTCTCCAAAACAAAATAAGACTCTCCCTGTTCAGATTTCTTTACAGAATGAGTACTGGAAGAACTGTCGAAATAGCCTGCTGTTCTCTCTTCATGCTATATTCACTAATATAGCCTGACCTGCTCTTCAGAGAAGGAAGCACTGGGGCGCTTGGGGAGCCAAACAG
Organism: Turnix velox; assembly: GCA_013400935.1. Classification (NCBI taxonomy): domain Eukaryota; kingdom Metazoa; phylum Chordata; class Aves; order Charadriiformes; family Turnicidae; genus Turnix; species Turnix velox. The sequence goes on from VZTY01003843.1 coordinate 13,702, forward strand.
AGTGCAAGTGGTTATCCTCATGAACAGACATCAGAGTTGATCTCCCAGTCCTACAGGTCTTGAAGCGTTAGCAGAAGGGTCAAGGCCACTCTTACACTCTTACTCCTTGGCTGCGAGTCTCTGACCACCTCTGCAGCTTCCTCATTCTTGAAAGGCCCTCCATAACAACAACACCTATTGCAATTCAGAGGAAATACAGGACTCCATCTAGCATGCTGACAAAAATGGCAGATGCTGATGGTCTTGGGTGAAGATTCAGGAAGGATGTGTCTTGCGTGCTGATGGTCGAATGGGTCTTGCGTGCTGACTGGGTGAAGATTGGGTGAAGGCATATGGAGCAATCTCCAAAGTGGCCTAAACAAGAAATAGAAAGATGAAAAAGAGCATTGATGTGAAAATAATGTCAACGTATCACATATCCTCTATACAAAGCCGTCCTAGTCCAGCAACAAAGCAAAGAGAAAAAAATTATCTTTAAAGCTCACACATTCAAATGAGAAAGGAAATTCAGATGTAGTAAACACGTGGTTTTCCCTGAGAAACGTGCATCAAAAGTGAGTCTTTTTCTGACAATATAGAGTTTGCAGCAGAAATATCAATACTGAAATATTCTGATACCTGCAAATTTTCAGTAATCATATTTGCTTTATCTTTTCCCTTACACTTTTCTCAAGAGACAGACATTATTAGTGAAGAAGCATGTTATGAAAAATAAAACGGAAGAGGTCTGCCTAAAATAAGTAGCAGCACAAAGCTGAGCAATCACAGGCATGAATGCTCATAAGGCACTTCAACATTTCCAAGGTTAATATGTGAAAGACTTATTGAAAAAAAAACCAAATCCAAATGCCAAACTAAAGCAAAAAAATCCAACCCCTCCCCAAAAGTAATGTAACATCAAAAGCAGACTTGATTAAATTTGCTCACAAAACTCTTGGAATGATTCTAGCTGGAATCCAGTTCTTCAAGCTTTTGGCCCAGAAGAGAGAACACCAGTAAACCCAAACTAGATTTTGCAGCATTTTACTTGCACAGATTTTATATCATAGGATTCAAACACAGTTGAGCAACATTTGATTATTTTACTTGATTTTCAGAAGTATTTGCACAATATTACTTTGAAGATACCTCACTTCAAGCTGTTCTGCTTTCATTCAACAAAGCCAAACACAACTTATTTTTATGGAACACTGTAAATATAGAAAGCCGTAAATTAAGTTGCTGTGAAGCAGAGAAAGCATTTTTGAGAAATGTCAGGTGATATATCTAGATTTGAAATCACTGTCCACAGGAAGGAACAGGACTTTCCCTATGCTCATGCCAAAATGACAAGGAAAAAGCCAGGGGAAAAAATATTTACTTGTTAACAATACAATACATGACAGTAGGTATAGAATCATAGAATCA
>VZTY01003844.1:2002-27457 GCA_013400935.1 Turnix velox
AGTTGCTCCAGCCCTTTGACCATCTTCATGGCCCTCCTCTGGCCCCGCTCCAACAGCTCAATGTCCTTCCTGTGTTGAGGGCTCCAGAACTGGACACAGTAACTCCAGGTGGGGTCTCACCAGTGCCGAGTAGAGGGGCAAAATCACCTCTCTGGACCTGCTGGTCACACTCCTCTTGATGCAACCCAGGATTTGGTTGGCCTTCTTGGCTGCAAGTGCACACTGGTGGCCCTTGAAAGACCATCTAGTGCCACCCACAGCAGTGACAGGGACATCCTGCACTAGATGAGGTTGCTCAGACCTTCAGCAAGCCTGGCCTTGAGTGTTTCCAGGGATGGAGCTTCCCTTTCAGTCACATGGAAATCACAACTTGTTGGAGGGATGGGATTGTCCTTGTGTTTATCTGTCTGAACCTCCTTTCTCTCATGGTCTGGTGTTTTTTCAGACGTGTTTTGTGGACTGCCTGATAGAACAGACACACCCTGAGATCCGCAAACGTTACGACCAGGATGTAAGTGTGAGCTTTTCCTGAACTGCCCAGGGGGATGTGGGTTGACTTTAACAGTCTGAGGGAACCTGACTGTTTGTGGGGTAGAAGGAATTTAGTGATGAAAGCCAGATACCAAAGGAAAGTCTTTTCAACATCATCGACACTCCAGGTGATTGTGTAATCCTTAAAACCCTTGTCTGGGGTGTGCTGAGCTGAAGACAGCCTGATGTGTGGGGCAGAGTTATAAAGCCAGACCTCAGGCCTCATTCTGTCTCTGTCACCACCTTAACCATGTGTGCAGGGTTCCTGTGCGCTTCAAACTGAATATTTGATACCAAAAAGTGATGTTTTGGCTTCTCTTTTGTCTTTGCAGCTTTGCTACACTGATATACTGTTCACAGAGCAAGAGGTGAGTGATTCTTGTGAGGCAGGTGGTGATTTTTACCCACTTGTCTCATTCTCTTAACTGTAGGCAGTTTCCTCTTTCATTTTAACATCTTTTTGTGCCTTCAACATTTTGCTTGTTTTCTTTATGGATAAAATGATCTGCTCCTTCTTGTATTCATCTGGGATAATAACCTGCCTTGTGTCAAAAATCTATAGCAGAATTATCCCAGCATAAGAGTAATTCCTTTTCAAGAAGAGAGAGAGGTGGAAGGGGTTTGCAGTAATGATGGATGGAGAGAAAAACTATGATTTCAAAATGTGTGTTTCTCCTCATTTTCCTTTGACAGGAGCTCTTAGCTGCTCTGACTTCATGTGGTTGGGTGTGAATGAGAATTTTGTTTTGTGGCTTGCTAAATATTGTATTGACCAGAGCAACCCTGTGAAGCATTTCTTTCTCTTCATCTTCATGCTTCATTTTTTGCTCTGAGTGAGCAAATCTAACACTTTGAGGTCCAACTTGATAGCAGCAGAAGGGCAAAAGCACAAAAATCATGAATTTTCTGTCTCTGATTATACTACTTCTGCTGAAATGAAGCAGGGTTGGTGCTGTGGGAGGTCACCAGTGTGTGCCAGTATGGATGGGAGGAACTGGGGTGGATGCTGCAGCAATCCCTCCCTGGGAGTAACAAGATATGCTGGGTGGATGTTTACTTCTTTCCATCTTTGTAATTTTTTTTGCTTTCTTTTGACTGTTAATCCTGTTTTCCTGTCTTACAGAGGGGAGTAGGGATCAAGAGCACACCAGTGACGATTGTTCTGCCAGATACCAAAGGAAAATCTTTTCTCTTCAACATCATTGACACTCCAGGTGATTGTGTAATCCTTAAAACCCTGGTTTGGGATGTGCTGAGCTGAAGGCAGCCTGATGTGTGGGGCAGATACGAGTGAGTGAAGGTTTCTCTCATTAATCACTCTCTTTGGTCCTCTGGATAGTGCTGTTGACAGGACCAGAGCAGTGAAAACACAGGCAGTGATGGTTAATGAAGGGATTTCAAAGAGCTGTTGTGCTGGGATGGGGTAGTGTTGGCTCTCAGGAAAACAAAGAAATAATCTATACCCTGAAACCTCACTGGAAACATCACTTAGGTGCAGTCAAACCCTGGGAAGTTCTCTCTTTCACAATGGAAACCTGTATTTTGTTTTGTGTAGGTGATTCCAGCCTAGTCCTGAGCTTTGAGCCAAGTTCATTCTTTTGAAATCACTTCCAGCAGTAATTGTTGTGCTCCTGACTTTTACTCAGGCTTGTTTGGGGCTAATGGGGCTAAAAATGGCTTTCACTTCAGTAAATGAGACTTGGGTTTTCCAGAGGGGGGAAAAAAAGCACAATGGGGACAGTGCAGTGCTCAGATGAGACTCCCAAAAAGTTCCCTTGAGCCTCTGACAGGCTCCTGTTGGGGGGGAGCATAATTACAGATTAACTTGAAAGAAACCAAGACTGAACTTTAAGAAAGGAGAGTTTGGAGCAACATCTGTTGAGTTGCAGCTCAGGTTGAGGGAGGTTAGAGCACAGGAGGAGGCTGGGGAGGGGGAGCAGCATCTGTCGTTCTTTGGTGTGAAGACATATTCCTCCTTTCCTTGCAAGTACTTGCACAGAGCTGTGAGAAAAACGGCAACAAATGGGAGGGAAAGTGCCTGTTGAACAACTTGTGTTTATTCTCAAAAAGTAGCGTTAGAGCTGAAGCAGATCCCTGTGCAGAGCTCTGGCAGCTGCTCCAGGTCCCAGTCTCAGGAGGAAGTCTGCGTTCTGCCTTGCTGGGCACCAGTGACTGGAGCGGGAGGACAGAAGGATGGCTTCCCACCCTCTGTGCTGTTTCTCACTGCTGCTTTGTGGTTTTGTGTTTTTTTTTTGAAGGTCATGTCAATTTTTCTGACGAGGTGACAGCTGGCCTCCGCATTTCGGACGGCGTGGTGCTGTTCATTGACGCGGCTGAGGGGGTGAGTGCTGACTTCTTCTGGGGGTTAACTCCAAAGTCTCCTCCTCTGGAGTCTGTGACCCAGAGATGGTAGGTTCATCTTTCCAGGGTAAAGGGTTTTTGGAAAAGAATTAAAGAAACAAGTGTTTGCCAAGCCTCTGCCTTCTATTTCAGAGAGTAGGAGTAAGGGATGTAAATTGGAAGAGGGGAAATTGAGGCTGGAGAAAGGAAATAAATTCTTTCCTGAGAGGATGGTGAGACACTGAGTGGAGAGAGGTGGTGGCTGCCCCCTCAGTCCCTGGAGGTGTTTAAGGCCAGGCTGGATGAGGCACTGAGCAGCCTGGTGTAGTTGGAGGTGTCCCTGCCCATGGCAGGGGGGTTGGAAAGTGAAGATTTTTAACGTCCCTTCCAACCCAAACCATTCTATGATTCTATGTCCAGGGCTGATGTGCTGCCTATGACCTGCAGGCTGATTTTCTAACTTGTTAACTTCATCCCCACGATACCTAAAGTCGAGCAAGTTATTTATAGCAGAGATGTCCAAGGGGTAGGACTCATGGAACTCGGTTGGGTTGGCACCTACTTCAGTGCTTCAGGGACATGAGCTGATCAGTGGTGCTTGAGTTGAGGCTTTCCCACAGGCTCCCAGCCCCATGTGTGAGGGTGGCTGCTTTGTCCCTTACGGCCCAGAGAGCATTGAATGGAGGGTTTTGCCAGTGGGTGCTGATGTCCCTGCAGGTGATGCTGAACACGGAGAGGCTGATCAAGCACGCGGTGCAGGAGCGCCTGGCGGTCACTGTCTGCATCAACAAGATCGACCGCCTCATCCTGGAGCTGAAGCTGCCCCCGACTGATGCTTATTACAAACTCAGGCACATTGTGGATGAAGTGAACGGCCTGATCAGGTAGGGGCTGTTTGGGATGATGGATTATCAGCACTGTCCTTGTTCCATTTCACATGCTTTTCTCTGTGAGGCCTCTGTGTGCCTAAAAACTCACAGGTTTATCTCTTGATCGTGTTGAATCATAGAAAATGGGGCAGGAAGAACTGTTAAAAAGTCATAGAGTCATAGAATGGTTTGGGTTAGAAGGGACCTTAAAGATAATTTCCATCACTGAATGTAAATAAAACTGCCAAATATTTCCTAAGCTAGGGAAGCTCCTGGTTCTGACATGACTCAAGCAGAAACTCTGTCTCTCCTTCAGTGAGAACAGGAAGGCCGCTTTTGCTGATTCCTCTGAAAACCAAAGCCACTCAGGAGTCATAGAATGGTTTAGGTTGGAAGAGACCTTGAAGATTATCTAGTTCCAACCCCCCTGCCATGGGCAGGGACACCTCCCACTAGACCTGGTTGCTCAGTGCCTCATCCAGCCTGGCCTTAAACACCTCCAAGGATTGAGGGGGCATCCACAACCTCTCTGGGCAAATATCTCAGCCAATACAATGAATGATATATACCCTGTCTGAATTCTGAGGAGCTCCATGAGATCAGCTCCTTTTTCCCTGGTTAAAATGTAAGGAAGTTAGAATTATGACTGGAGTGAGGAACCTTGGTGCTCCCAAATGTCTTAAATACAGCTTGGACAATCTCAATGTGTCTTGAATTGTGGACTGAGATGTTTCAAAGCACCTAAACATTTGTTAAAAAGCTAATTTGAACTTGGATATCCCAGCCCCTAAGCAGAGACTGTGATAGTGGAGCCCCTCTGCTCCTTGTACAGGCTGAGAGAGCTGGGGCTGTTTAGGCTGGAGAAGAGAAGGATCCTAAGGAGACCTCCCAGTGGCCTTCAAGTACCTGAAGGACTCCAGGAAATCTGGGGAGGGGCTGTTTGCCAGGACATGGAGACACAGGATGAGGGGCAGTGGTTTGAAACTAGAGCAGGGCAGGGTTAGATGAGGAAGAAGTTGTTGCCTGTGAGGGTGGGGAGACGCTGGCCCAGGTTTCCCAGAGAGGTGGTGGAGGTCCCATCAAGCCTGGAGACTTCCAAGTCCAGGCTTGGTGAGGCTCTGAGCAACCTGATGCAGTGCAGGATGTCCCTGTCACTGCAGGGGGTGGCACTGGGTGGCCTTTGAAGGTCCCTTCCAACCAAACACATTCTGTGATTAATGTTGTGGTTAAATATTGGAAGATGCCACTCAGGAAAGGGAGGTACATCTTCCCTGGCTTTTACAGAGTGTCATTTCTGGGGTCCTTCTGCACCCAGGTGATTTTTCTTAACAAATTTCTGCCCTTCACATTAGTGAATTTGCATCCAGGCTCCCTCACTTGTCTCTACTGGCATCCGTCTGCTCAAAGTGCGATGATTGCTCAAAGTGGGGGTCCTACAGAAAGGCAGGGGAAGGAGTTTTTAATATGATATGGGATGGGAGGACTAGAAACAATGGATGTAAATTGGAAGGGGGTAGATTTAGACTCGACGTAAGAAAAAAATTCTTTTCAGTGAGGGTGGTGAAGCACTGAAACGGGTTGCCCAGAGATGTTGTGGATGCCCCCTCTCTGGAGGTGTTCAAGACCAGGCTGGACAAGGCACAGAGCAGCCTGATGTACTGGGAGGTGTCCCTGCCTATGGCAGGGGGGTTTGGAACTTGATGATCTTTAAGGTCCCTTCCAACCCAAGCTATTCTGTGATTCTATGATTTATCCCTCCTGGCGTCTCCATTCCATTCTGTCCCTGCATTATGTGCCACGGGTTACCTTTCCCCTTGCTTGGCTGACCAATTTCACTGCCTTTTTTCAGGAGAAGAAACAAATTGACAAAAAACCCAAAGCACTTGTGCTGGTAACTTTTTAATTGTTGGCTTTAAATATTTCTTTGCACACTGATGCTTTGAAGTTTGTAGTTATAAAATGGTACTGAGCCTGAAATTCCACTGGCAGGTGTGCTTCAGGCTGTTTCAAGATGCTGTTTGGCAATGTAGAACCTTTGCCTATCACACGCTGCTGTTTGATGTGGGGAGTGAATTGAAGCAGCTTCTTTGGTTCCTAACATTGATTTATTTTATTTTATTTTGTCTGTAAAAACTGTCTTTTCTCAGCATGTATTCCACGGACGAGAACCTCGTTCTGTCTCCCCTTCTGGGCAACGTGTGTTTCTCCAGCTCACAGTACAGCATCTGCTTCACGCTGGGATCTTTTGCAAAGATTTATGCAGACACATATGGTGAGGATTATCCAGAAACCTCATACACTTTTACATCTCATTTCCCAACCTTTTTCACTGAGGCTTTCTAAGCCTTTTCTGCTTCAGCTTTCACTGCACGTCCACAGCCAGGATATTGTGTCCCTGACTTTGGGGGGTATTGCAGATTTGAGCCCTGGGTGGTAAAAAGCAAAAAAACACAGTTTTAACTTGTTTTCAGGCTGGTGGTTTCTCCTGATACACGTTTTCTGAGTCAGAAGCCAATATTTTATACATACCCTTAAGCAGAAAAAGTAGTCCCACCTTGAGCGATGAAGGCAAGTGTGTGTGTTGTGCTTTGCCTCCTTCTTAGAAGTGATTCAGTTCTTCACTCAAGTCTCCAGGGCCTGAGACTCAGCTGCAGCCAGGCACAAGCTCAGCCCACAAGGTTCTGCTCTCTTGCCCTCTTGCTTTTTTAAGAAACCGTCTTTTTCTGGCTTTGATTTAATTTCTCCTTCCCCAGGTGCCTGCTGGAGGCAATCTGCCACTTGGAAAAGTGGGCCTTTTGTTTCCATTAGCAGCAGCACAGCCCAGACTTTTGAAGTCTCACTCTGGGGGATTTGGGGTGATGTGTTGGAGCCGTGAGCAGGGGAAGGAGGATGTTGAGAAGCAGCTGGCCCAGCTCTTGCACAGAAGTTAAGCCTGAGGGAGGATGAAGTTGTAGAGGTCAGGGGCTGACGTGTCAGGACTATGGCGTGTCTTCCTCAGTTTGGAGAAATAAATGAGCTCCCTGGACATCGTGGCATTAACACAGTGCCTGCTAGGATGATGCCCCATTTTTGGGGGTGCTGATAAAGATGCAGGTGCAGTCAGTATATGTCATGTGTATGGGGCAGACACGAGCTCAGAGGGTCCTTGAAGTCAGTAATATTCACTTCTGGCCACCAGGGATTTTAGTTGCAGCTTCCACACTTCAAGTAGGCTGAGTTATAGGAGTTTAACTGTCAGAAGCACAGCCACCATCAGATTTCTTATGCTTGCACATCTGCCCACAGCAAAAGCTTGTTTGAAACCAGCTGTAAATTACCACCACTGTCCTATTATTTGTAAATCTGCCATGACAGCCGAGCACCACGCGCTTCCCTCGGCGTCTGGATGTTTGGCTGCACGCTCAGTGCCTCAGCTGAAAAAGAGAAGAGAACCTGGAGATGTGCAGCAGGGCAGAAAATATGAGGGAGAAGCCTGGGGGGGTGAAAGCCATCCCAGCACCTTGGTGCTGCAGCAGCAGGTCACAGCAGAGCTAACGTTTGGGAAATGAAGTGGATGGAGCTGGTTCCTGCAGTGCCGTGGCTGTCAGGGTCTTCTCAGCTCTAACCTGTGTGTGACTCACAGAGATCAGATGTTCCTGAGGAGAGAGAGTGTGTGAAGCCACAGTGTGCCTGGGATGCTGCTGGTGTCCTCACTGGGCTTTCTGACCATTTCTGCTTGGTCTCCCCAGGTCAGGGCTTAATCATATTATTCAGAATTAGGACAAAGTGTTTGCTCACCAAGATCGGCCCTTTAAATCAAATTAAATCCTCTTTTTTTTTTTTTTTTTTCCAAAAGCTAAACCCCAGAGTTTTCCAAGATTATGAAAAGGCAGTGTCTACAGTTTGAGGAGGGGCTGTTTGCCAGGGCATGGAGCCACAGGATGAGGGGCAATGATTTGAAACCAGAGTAGGACAGAGTTAGATGAGACATGAGGAAGAAGTTGTTGCCCATGAGGGTGGGGAGACACTGGTTGCCCAGAGAGGTGGTGGAGGCCCCATCAAACGTGGAGACATCCAAGGCCAGGCTTGGAAAGGCTGTGAGCAATCTCATTTAGTGCAGGAGGTGGAACTCAGTGGTCTTTGAAGAGCCCTTCAAACTCAGCACATTCTATGATTCTTTGAGTGTCACCTCAGAGACTTTTGTCCTTTTCTTTTCCCCTTCAGGAGACATACATTACCAGGAGTTTGCGAAGCGGCTCTGGGGTGACATCTACTTCAACCCAAAGACGTAAGGCATCTGTTTAAATATCTCTTAGTTTATTGCTGGGATGTTCCCTCTTTTCCCTGCAGAATCTGAACTAGATGAGCACCCACAGATCTTCATGAGCTGAGTTATCCTGTGATGGAGTAATATCTGGGAAGGATTGATTGAGCTGGACCTCCTGCATCCCATAAGCAGGAACAGAGTGTCTTCTGGCCTTTGAGTAAATGGGACTCCTGTGTCCCTGAGGGCTTCACAGGAGGAGGGAGAAGATAATCTAAGAACATGTATTTGCAGCTGGGGTGCCTGCAGGCTGCAGAACTTTTGCTCCTCACATCTCCCCTTTGGTCTTCCAACAGCCGAAAGTTCACTAAAAAGGCCCCAACGAGCAGCTCCCAGCGCAGTTTTGTGGAGTTCATCTTGGAGCCCCTCTACAAGATCTTGGCTCAGGTATGGGGGAGGTGGGGTTCACTCTCCTTCCTGCTGTTCCGGACAGGAGCAGCCAAGAGCTGAACATGGTGGTGTCTGTGGGACTCACCTGTCACCTTCTGCAGTGTGATCTTCTCAGATTGGGCTTGGGAGGGTGCAGTGACTGACTGCTTCGGAATCCCTCCTGGGATTTATTGGCTCGGACTCACACAGCAAAGTTGGATGTGGTCTTTGCAGGTGGTGGGAGATGTGGACACAACCCTGCCCAGGACATTGGATGAACTTGGCATCCACCTGACCAAAGAAGAATTGAAACTGAACATTCGGCCCCTGCTGCGGCTCGTCTGCAAGAAGTTCTTTGGGGAATTCACAGGTAAATCTGTTCAGGGCTGTGGAAACTGCTCACACCTTCCCTATTGCTGTGTTTGTGCTGGTGTCAGGAGAGGCTTTGTTATGTGTTTCATAGAATAATAGAGCAGTTTGAGTTGGAAGGGACCTTTAAAGTTATCTAGTTCCAGCCCCCCCTGTGCCATGGGCAGGGACACCTCCCACTACACCAGGTTGCTCAGTGCCTCATCCAGCCTGGCCTTAAACACCTGCAGGGATTGAGGGGGCATCCACAGCCTCTCTGGGCAACTTCTTCCACTGTCTCACCACCCTCACAGTAAGGAATTTCTTTTCTCCAGCCTGAATCTCCCCTCTTCCAGTTTACATCCATTACTCCTGCCATCACATGTCATAGAGTAGTCCTACCCCAGCCTTTCTGTAGCCCCCTTCAGGTATTGAGAAGCTCCTCTGAGGTCCCCCCTGAGCCTTCTCTTCTTCAGCCTCAACAACCCCAACTCCTTCAGCCTTTGCTCACAAGGGAGCTGCTCCAGCCCTCTCACCCTCTTCATATCCTCCTCTGGTCCTGCTCCAACAGCTCAATGTCTTTCTGTTGAGGGCTCCAGAACTGGACACAGTAACTCCAGTTGTGGTCTCACCAGAGCCCAGTAGAGGCGCAAAATCCTCTCCCTTGACCTGCTGGTCACAATTCTCTGGGACTGGGTTGGCTTCTTGGCTGCAAGCACCTCAGTGTTGAGTTGAAAAACCACTGCCACTCCCAAATCCTTCTCTTCAGGGCTACACTCAGGCCACTTTATTGTAGTCCCTTTCTTTCCTCTGTACTCCATAACTCGGTTCTTACAAAACCTTTCTTTGCCAGGCTTTGTGGACATGTGTGTGCAGCACATCCCCTCCCCAAAGGTGGGAGCCAAGACGAAGATCGAGCACACCTACACCGGCGGTGTTGACTCTGACCTGGGGGAGGCCATGAGCGAGTGTGACCCCGATGTAAGGAAAATCTTATACTTTAAGTTGTTTCAAAGCAAGTGGCAAACGTCCCCTCCTCTCCCTGCCTTGACAGGGCAGCTGCCTTCCTGTCAGCCATTTGCACAGATCTGACTTCCAGCATTTGGAAACCTCTCATCCGATAGTGAAACAAATCTCTCCGCTCTGTGAAACTTTAGCTGCCTGCCAGGGCAGCCCTTGAGAGGGAGAAATGTTTGACATTGTTCAGAGCAAAACAGGACTAGGTCAGGACTTCAGAGCACGTGGGAACTGCAGGGCAATTTCATGTCCTTTTGCTGCCTTTTTGTCTCTTTTTTCTGAAGTTTGATCCTCTCTCCAAAGTCTGAGGAATCTGATCTGTTAAAAATACCCCTGGTTTGTTAGTCAGCACCTTTCATATCAGAGACTTGCAAAAACCTCCTCAAGCAGCTTGTACTGTGCTGTCACTCAGACTTGTCTAGAGCCACCAACGCCAGCCACCAGTTGGGGAGGGATTTGCCTGTGACTTTGGCTCTGATATCTGGGGAAAAAATGAATTTAAGGACTTGTGATTGCCCCCATAAACCTGTACAGTGGAGAGTGTCACTCATCATAGCTTAGAGTGACTGTAAGGGAGTGTGGAGCCTCAGGTGCTCTGCCCTGAGCAGGTTTTTGAGCCAGCAGATGGCATTTCTCCTCCTGGCCTTGTCACATCCACAAGAAGAGGGAGAAAAGCTCCAGAGAAGTCTACCAAAGTTTTTCCAAGGTTCTTCATGCAGGACATTGGAGGGCAAGGAGATTTAAGGCTTCCAGGGGACAAAAATGAAGGACTTGGCAAATCAGAGAAGGATTTCTTAATTCCAGTCCGTTTAATCCCTTCGTATCTCTGAGTCCTACCAGGTCTCTGTCTGCTGCCCGACTGCGTTTTGAAAGAGGCTTAAATTTTTTTCTCCCTGTCTCTCCTGGAAAGGGCCCCTTGATGTGTCACACCACAAAAATGTACAGCACTGATGATGGTGTCCAGTTCCATGCCTTTGGCAGAGTGCTCAGTGGCACCATCCACGCTGGGCAGCCTGTGAAGGTCCTTGGAGAAAACTATACTCTAGAAGATGAGGAGGATTCCCAGATCTGCACTGTTGGCCGCCTCTGGATCTCGGTTGCAAGGTATGGAAAAGTCTGGCTGTGTGGTCAGATGGGAGAGGAGAGACCTGGAGGTATGGTTGGAGATACCTGGCTGGGGAGAGCATCAGACTCCTAACCTCAGGGTCAAGGGTTCAAGTCCTTGTCCAGGTTTGCCAGAGTTGGGTTGATGGTTGGACTTGTTGGTGTGAAAGGTCCCTTCCAAAGAGCTCTTGGTTGGGTTGTGTGATGCATGATCTGCAGAAGATGTATTCAGAGATTCATATCAATGTGAAGAGAGGGGGATTTTCCTACCAGGGAGATGAGGCTTTGTCACAGAATCATAGAATATTTTGGGTTGGAAGGGACCTTAAAGACCATCAAGTTCCAACCCCCCTGCCATAGGCAGGGACACCTCCCACTACATCAGGCTGCTCAGTGCCTTGTCGAGCCTGGGTTTTAACACCTCCAGAGAGGGGGCATCCACAACCTCTCTGGGCAACCTGTTCCAGTGCTTCACCACCCTCACTGGAAAGAATTTCTTTCTTATGTCAAGTCTAAATCGACCCCCTTCCAATTTACATCCATTGTTTCTAGTCCTCCCATCCAAAATAATATTAAAAACTCCTTCCCCTGCCTTTCTGTAGGACCCCCTCAGGTACTGAGAAGTCATAGACTGTGTTGGTTTGGAAGGGACCTTCAAACCACATGGATGGTGGTTGTTACTGTTAGTGGTGTTGGTTGTTGTTATTATTAGTTTATTATTCTATACTTGGAGGTTTTGCTGCTGGGGATGGGGAGGAGGACAGTGCTGTGAGGAGCTGATGCTGACAGCAGTGGGTGCTGCAGTGATGCTCCCCCACCTTTTAGGTACCACATTGAGGTTAATCGGGTTCCTGCTGGCAACTGGGTGCTGATAGAAGGAGTGGACCAGCCCATAGTGAAGACTGCAACTGTCACAGAGCCTCGGGGCAATGAGGAGGTACTGGGCATTGCTGGGATAGAATTATAGAATAGTTTGGGTTGGAAGGGGTCTTAAAGATCATCTAGTTCCAACCCCCTCACCTCCCACTAGACCAGGTTGCTTAATCTCTCATCCAGCCTGGCCTTAGACAGCTCCAAGGAGAGGGCATCCACAACCTCTCTGGGTAACCTCATCCAGTGTCTCACCACCCTCACAGGAAAGAATTTCTTCCTTATCTCCAGCCTCTTCCAATTTACATCCATTATTCCTAGTCCTTCCAGCATATATCCTATTGAAAAGTCCTACCCCAGTCTTTTTGTAGCCCCCTTCAGCTATTGAGAAGCTCCTCTGAGGTTCCCCCGAGCCTTCTCTTCTCCTGGCTGAACAACCCCAACTCCTTCAGCCTGTGCTCAGAAGGGAGCTGCTCCAGCCCCCTCAGCATCTTTGTGGCCTCCTCTGGGCACACTCCAACAGCTCAATGTCCTTCTTCTGTTGAGAGCTCCAGAACTGGACACAATACCCCACAATACTCAGCCTTATGGTGCTCAGAGGTGATGGAGAGCACCCCAAAAGCTCAAAGGTTGAAGAAAGCTTGAGAAGTCAGGGCGTAGGAAAGGAAAGGAAAAGAGAACAGCCTCAGACACTGTCTCTGACTCCAGGAGATGAGATTCAGCTCTTTGTCCTTGTCTGGTTTCAGGCTCAGATCTTCCGTCCTTTGAAGTTCAACACCACATCAGTCATCAAAATAGCTGTGGAGCCTGTCAACCCCTCTGAGCTCCCCAAAATGTTGGATGGTCTCCGCAAAGTCAACAAGAGTTACCCCTCACTTACCACAAAGGTATTTCTGGTGTGGGGCTGCTTTCAGCTCACGCTGTGGACTGTCTTGTAGCCTGATCTTGAAAGTAAATAGTATTTCACTGTGGGTTGTTTTCATGCTGTTGCAGTCAATCTCATAAATCATGTGGAAATAGCAAGAAAACTTGTAAATCCAGCAGAAAAATGCACACCTTGCTGTGCTGGGGAAGCAGCTTTGTGCTGAGCACATCAGCAATTTCTTCTGGGAAAGCCTGTGGGAGCTTTCCTTGGGCTGCTCAGGTCCAAACCAATTTGTTTAAAGCTGATATTTCCTCCAGCTCATACAAGAGTCTGGAACACAATGAGCTGGGAGCTGGAGCACTGGCTGTTGAGCCTCTCTTTTGTCTTTTTAGGTGGAGGAGTCTGGGGAACACGTCATCCTGGGGACAGGGGAGCTCTACCTGGACTGTGTGATGCATGATCTGCGCAAGATGTACTCAGAGATTGATATCAAGGTGAGGAAAGGGGAATTTTCCTATCGAGGGAGGGGCTTTGTCATAGAATCATAGACTGGGTTGGATTGGAAGGGACCTTCAGAGGCCATCTAGTGCCACTCTCTGCAGTGACAGGGACATCCTGCACTACATCAGGTTGCTCAGAGCCTCACCAAGCCTGGCCTTGGATGTTTCCAGGCTTCATGGGGCCTCCAGCACCTCTCTGGGCAACCTGGGTACAGTGTCTACCCACTCTCATAGGCAACAACTTCTTCCTCATGTCCCATCTAACCCTGCCCTGCTCTAGTTTCAAACCACTGCCCCTCATCGTGTGTCTCCATGTCCTGGCAAACAGCCCCTCCCCAGCTTTCCTGGAGCTCCTTCAGGCACTGGGAGGCTGCTGTAAGTTCTCCCTACAGCTTTCTCTTCTCCATCCTCAAGAGCCGCAGCTCTCTCAGCCTGTCCCAAGAGTAGAGGGACTCCAGCACTCAAATCATTATTTTTTCCCCTGGTCTCAGAAGAATGATAAAATAAACCTAGCTGAATGGGGCTTTTTTCAATTATTTTTAAAGGGAAAAAAAAAAAACAAGGCTGTTAGGAGGCAAAACTACAGCCTGTGTAACACCATTGTGACTGA
Source organism: Turnix velox (assembly GCA_013400935.1). Taxonomy (NCBI): domain Eukaryota; kingdom Metazoa; phylum Chordata; class Aves; order Charadriiformes; family Turnicidae; genus Turnix; species Turnix velox. The sequence goes on from VZTY01003844.1 coordinate 15,729, forward strand.
GAGCTTGTAGAGGGCATGTGACCAGGTTGGGATTGTTCAGCCTGAAGAAAGCTCAGGGAGGACCTCATATTAGCTTCTCAATACCTGAAGGGAGCTACAGAAAGGCTGGAGTAGGACTTTTCAATATGGTCCAGGATGGCAGAACTAGGAACAATGGATGCAGATTGGAAGAGGGGAGATTTAGGCTGGAGAGAGGAAAGTTCTTTGCTGTGAGGGTGGTGAGACACTGGCAGAGGTTGCCCAGAGAGGCTGTGGATGCCCCCTCAAACCCTGGAGGTGTTTAAGGCCAGGCTGGATGAGGTACTGAGCAACCTGGTGTGGTGGGGGGTTGGAACTAGATGATCTTGAAGGTCCCTTCCAACCCAAACTATTCTGTACCAGCAATGCCCAGTGCCTCCTCATTTCCTCAAGGCTCTGTGACAGTTTCAGTCGTCACTGTGCTCTTGTTGGTGTTCAAAACTTCCAACAATCTCTTTAAGTAAAAGTGTTTGAAACCCTTACAAACATGTTGTCACTCTTGCAGGTGGCCGATCCAGTTGTGACCTTCTGTGAGACAGTGGTGGAAACATCCTCCCTGAAGTGCTTTGCTGAAACACCCAACAAGAAGTAAGAGCCTGTGGGCGAGCTGGGGTGGGGGGAGATGGGCAGATGGAGGAGCTGACTGGAGATTTACCTCCTCCCAGGGTCTGCTTACAGTGCTTGTTGTCCACCTCAGCTCCTCAGTGACAGCCTGGAGTCTCAGAGGTGGTTTTCTGCTTTGTATGAACTCTCAGAATAGAAGGAATAAAGTCAGATCCTCATAGAATCATTAGAATAGTTTGGGTTGGAAGGAGCCTTAAAGATCATCTAGTTCCAACTGCCCTGCCCTGGGAGGGCAGGGACACCTCCCACCAGACCAGGTTGCTCAGTGCCTCATCCAGCCTGGCCTTAAACACTTCCAGGGATTGAGGGGGCATCCACAACCTCTCTGGGCAACCTCTTCCAGTGTCTCACCACCCTCACAGTAAGGAATTTCTTTCTTCTCTCCAGCCTAATCTCCCCTCTTCCAATTTACATCCATCACTCCTAGTCCTGTCATCACAGATCCTATTCAAAAGTCCTACCCCAGCCTTTCTGTAGCCCCTTCAGGTACTGAGAAGCTCCTCTGAGGTTCCCCCTGAGCCTTCTCTTCTCCTGTTTGAACAACCCCAACTCCTTCAGCCTGTCCTCACAAGGGAGCTGCTCCAGCCCTCTCAGCATCTTTGTGTCCTCCTCTGGACCTCCAGCTCCAGAACTGGACACAGTAACTCCAGTTGGGGTCTCACCACAGCCCAGTAGAGAGGCAAAATCACCTTTTTGAACCTTATTTCTTTTAGCTGACACATCTTTCTTTTATCTGAATTTCACACCTTCTCAGCAGTTTTGGGGGATTGCCAAGGCTTGGAGATGTTCTGTTATCCCAGAGCAGGTGCTGAAGTGCTGCCTTCAGTAACTCCCCAAACTTTTTATGAGCAAAAGCTTCACTTTCTCTTATCCATTTGTAATCTTTAAATGGACTTTTTTCTTCCTGGGGATGTACTGAGGCCTTACAGGTCTCATCTTCCTTCCCTGCAAGGCCCTGCAAGTTGAAAGAAGTGTCTGTGAGGGAATCTAGGCTGATAACCAGGATGAAATGAAGGAGCACAGGGCATTTTAATGAATGAATTCTCAGGGAAATTGTCACCTGTAATGAAGAAGACTGCTTTCCTGTGTTCCCTTGTGTTTTTGGGATCTTCTTACCCTCCTTTATTCTGATGGACTCTCTCTGTGCTTGACAGCCTTATTTTTCAGAAGAGAAAGGCAGAATTGAGGAATGGTTGAAGTTGAAAGAGATTTTAAGATCATTGAGTCCAATCATCAACCCAAACCATCCCAACCCATGTCCCTCAGCACCACATCTGCTCAACTTTTAAATATCTCCTGGTTAGGTGACTCCACCAGTGTCCTGCACAGCCTGTTCCAATGCTTGACAAACCTTTTGGTGAAGAAGTTTTTTCCTAGCATCTATCTTAAACCTCTCCTGGTGGAGCGTGAGGCCTTTTCCTAAAACATTCCGGTCTTAGATTGGTCTTTGACCTGTTGAGTGTGTGGATTGTCCCTCTCACAAAGGTGCTGTTGAGGTTCTTCAAGGTAACATCCTTTGTGTTGCCTCCTGGCCCATGGGCTCCTTTCTGCAGCCCAGCTGAGTGCAGGGTGTCTGACAGAAAGGACACAGAGCCCTGGTGTCCCTCTGGAATTGAGCAGACATGGGACAGCTCTGATGAATTTATTAAGGGCCATATTTACAAGCAAGACAGTAACTGTGAAGGACACAAACAGCCTCATCTCCCCAGCTGTGTCCCAGGCAGTCCCTGAGGTCCTGCCAATTATTCCCATTTCCATCATCCCGCAGACTAATTGCAACTGTCTCTCTTCTCAGGAACAAGATCACGATGATTGCTGAGCCTCTGGAGAAGGGGCTCGCTGAGGACATTGAAAATGAAGTGGTCCAGATAACGTGGAACAGGTATGACTGAGCTGGGGAGAGCAGGAATCCGTTCAAAATCAAGTAATTTGGGGAAAAAAGAGAATGTTGGGATTCACAAGGTGCTCAGCATCAGGCAACAGCCTCCAGGCAGAGGTTGTGGGTGCAGTGTTGCTCCCAGGTAGTGCCTGAACTACCCAACTCCTTGAGTTGCTCCAGGTAAAAAGCTGAAGTCGTTTTATGCCTGGAGGGAAAAACGTTGTAAATATGTTGTGAGAGGAGGTCAGAGATTTATTTACTAAAGTTTAGTTTCTTCTTCTCTCAGAAAGAAGCTGGGTGAATTCTTCCAGACCAAATATGACTGGGATTTACTGGCTGCCCGTTCCATCTGGGCCTTTGGGCCGGACGCCACTGGCCCAAACATCCTGGTAGATGATACCCTGCCCTCAGAGGTGAGCAACAGGGGCAGGGGGGTTCTGCTACAGTGAGAACTTTGTTCTGTGCTGCCAAGAGGTGCCAACTTAGGAAATCATAGAATGGTTTGGGTTGGAAGGGATGTTAAAGAGCACATCTAGTTCCAAGCCCCCTGCCATGGGCAGGGACACCTCCCACCACACCAGGTTGCTCAGTGCCTCATCCAGCCTGGCCTTAAACACCTCCAGGGATTGAAGGGACATCCACAGTCTCTCTGGGCAACCTCTTCCGGTGTCTCACTGCTCTCACTGTGAAGAATTTCCTTCTTTCCAGTCTGAATCTCCCCTCTTCCAATTTACATCCATTATTCCTAGGCCTGCCATCACATATCCTATTCAAGTCCTACCCCAGCCTTTCTGTAGCCCCCTTCAGGGACTGAGAAGCTCCTATGGGGTCCCCCCTGAGCCTTCTCTTCTCCAGGCTGAACCCCAATTACTTCAGCCTGTCCTCAGAAGGGAGCTGCTCCAGCCCTCTCAGCATCTTTGTGGCCTCCTCTGGACCTGCTCCAACAGCTCAATGTCCTTCTTCTGTTGAGGGCTCCAGACACAGTAACTCCAGTTGGAGTCTCACCACAGCCCAGTAGAGGGGCACAATCACCTCTCTGGACCTGCTGGTCACACTCCTCTTGATGCAGCCCAGGACTGGGTTGGTTTCTGTGCTGCAAGCACACACTGCTGGCTCATGGTGAGTTTTTCATCCACTGACAACCCCAAATCCCTCTCTTCAGGGCCCCACTCAAGGCACTCTCCACCCAGCCTGTGTCTGTGCTTGGGGTTGCCCCAGGCAGGTTTGGCAGATCTCACATCTGCTTGTGCTTCCTCCACCATCCTCCTACACTGACTAGCAGTTAGTCTGTTATTTTTCAGCCAACTATTTGGGCCAGCATCCTCAAAATAGGCAACTAAATGCCCAGCCTGTCAGAATTAACAAAATATGAATTCTCTTAATTTATAGCTTTAGATGCTGAACTCTGAAGATGATGCTCCTCAGCTGTGAAAGGGGAGGATGGATGTCAGGGCTCCAGGGGGATGTTGCTGTTCTTCTAGGAGTGCCTTTAAACACCATAATCTCACTGTTACTGTCTTGTGGTGCAAATCTGGTTTCTGAAGCTGACTGTCTGTCTGTCTGTCTGTAGGTGGACAAGTCACTGCTGGGCTCTGTGAAGGACAGCATCGTGCAGGGGTTTCAGTGGGGAACCAGGGAAGGGCCCCTCTGTGATGAGTGTAAGTAGCACATGGAGAAGTGGAGCTGAGTAAGATCCATAAAATTCTTCCATCTCTGCACTTAAATGATTTTTGCTGGTGCAGGCCCTCAGTGGCCAAGTCATTTCTCCCACCACAGCTCTGGTGACAAGGAAGGTGACAGAATCTCTCCCTTTTTCCTGGCTATAGATGCCACCCAGACACTGGCACTTGCCTCCAGGCTGGAGTTAGACCTTTGCCCTGCTCCTCATATTTAAGGTGCAGATCCCTGAGCACCCCACAAGCCAAGCGTCTGAATTGTTTCTGGTTATCACGAGCAGGATTAGGACCTGGTCATGCTTCCCCTTCTAGAACTGATGCAGAACTTCCTCTGGTGGCTCCAGGACATTGTCTAGAAGTTTGCAGAGCTCTGGTGGGGAGGGCATGGTGCGTGTTTTTGTAGCAGAGAACATCCCCCTCCAGTCATTTTCTCTCTTTTCTGCCCTTCCCCAGTGATCCGCAACGTGAAGTTCAAGATCCTGGATGCTGTGATTGCCCAGGAGCCCCTGCACCGCGGCGGGGGACAGATCATCCCCACGGCCCGCAGAGTGGTCTACTCTGCCTTCCTCATGGTGAGGGGCACTCCAGGTGTGACAAAGGCCAAAGCTCCTGCTGTGGGCTCTGAGGAGGGCACCTTGCACGTGTGCTGCACTGCCTGCCCCAAGGACCTCAGGGTTTGCACCGATTCATTCAGCCATTAATGCTTCCAGCAAACAGAGAGCACGTTCCAGTCTGGCTGGAGACTTGTGTGCAGCTGCTCCATCTCCCCTTTTTGCTCTCTTTGGCTTTGCTGGGGAGGGTGGGTGTTGGGAGAGGGGAGGGTCTGACTCATGGCCAGGAGGAGAAAAGCTTCTTTCAGGGATTTTTTTTGATGTTGGGAGTTGTGGGGCAGCAGGAGCCCTTTCACCCCCAGTAAAGCTCTGCATTTGACCAGTGTCTGGATCTTACTTGAGCTGAGTTCTGTTGGTGCTGCTGGAGACTGAGTGCTTTGTGTCCTTTCTCCTCTCAGGCCACCCCTCGTTTGATGGAACCCTACTACTTTGTGGAGGTGCAGGCTCCTGCTGACTGTGTGTCTGCTGTGTACACGGTGCTGGCCAGGAGGAGGTGAGCTTTGCTTTGTGCCTGCTTCCTCCTGAGTGTCAGGGAGGAGAATATACAAAGCTACATGAGACCCCACCAGGAGTGATGTGTTCACCTCTGGGGTCCCTGGAGCACAGGACATGGATCTGCTTGGTCAGCTCCAGGGGATGGTCATGGAGATGCTGTGAGGGATGAAGCCCATCTGCTGTGAGGGGGGGTTAGAGTTGGGGGAGTTCAGCCTGGAGAAGAGAAGGTTGAAGGAACACCTTGAATTTCCTTCAGGTTCTTAAAGGGGCTCCAGGAAAGCTGTTGAGGGACCCTGGATCAGTAAGGGTGAGCCACAGCATGAGGAGGGATGGTTTTACATTGGAAGAGGGGAGATTTAGGTGAGATCTCAGGAAGAAATTTGTTGTAAGGGAGGTGAGTCCCTGGCCCAGGCTGCCCAGAGAAGCTGCCCCATCACTAGAGGGGCTCAAGGCCAGGTTGGATGGGAGTTGGAGCAACCTGGGCTGGTGGGAGGTGTCCCTGCCCAGGGCAGGGGGTGGCACTGGATGAGCTTTGAGGTCCATTCCAACCCAAACCATTCTGTGACACAGAAAGACTATTATTTTGATGTGTTTGCAGAGGCCACGTGACACAAGATGCTCCCATCCCGGGCTCCCCTCTCTACACCATCAAAGCTTTCATCCCAGCCATCGATTCCTTTGGCTTTGAGACAGACTTGAGAACCCACACTCAGGGACAAGCCTTCTCCCTCTCTGTCTTCCACCACTGGCAGGTGAGTCTGTGCCCTGGCGAGATGGAGAAGAGGGACAGGGTGGGATCAGGCTCTCAGTGAGTGGAATTCAGGCTCACACAGAGCAGGACAGTTCTGGAGAACATCCTCAAGTTGGGGAAGCTTTTTATGCTGGCTGTTATGTGTCACATTTTGGCTTTGCCTCTCAGAGAAGGCTCTTTAAACCTATGGAAAACAGGCTTTGGGAAAAAATCCTGTCCTCTGGTGTTGTGGGAGCTGCCACTGTGAGGTGCACAGCTACTTGTGGTACAGCCAGGAAGGAGCAGAAGCAGCAGCCTGAGCCCCAGGGCTCAGGTCAAGATGGAAAAGCCTCGAGGCCTAGCTCTGAGGAAAATAATGTGCCTGATTTCTAGAGAGGGTTAGTTGTACTGACAAGGACCTGCATGTGTCCTGGTTCATGGGCTTTTAGAGGTGTTAGAGTACACTCACACATAGGGCAGATGGGGAAGGCTTGCATTATCAACACCATATTGGTGACTTCTTGCAGACATGATCACCTGTAGTGATGTGACAGGAGAACATGGGGTGTTGGGGCTGTCACACCAAGGCTGGGTGTGTCTGTAGGACCATAGGATGTTTCCCATTGGAGTTCAGCCTCTCCAGGAGGTTGAACCACCCCCTCAGCATCATTCTCACATCCTGGCCCTGTCTTTCAGATTGTGCCTGGTGACCCCTTGGACAAGAGCATCGTTATCCGGCCCCTGGAGCCCCAGCCAGCCCCACATCTGGCCAGAGAGTTCATGATCAAGACCAGGCGCAGGAAGGTAATTCAGGAACTAATCACAGAATCACAGAATGACCCGGGTTGGAAGGGATCTCAAGGATCATGTAGTTCCAACCCCCCTGCCTAGCAGGGCCACCAAACAAACACATTTACTAGATCAGGTTGCCCAGGGCCCCGTCCAACCTGGTCTTGAACACCTCCAAGGACGGGGCATCCACAACCTCCCTCGGCAGCCTGTTCCAGGACTTAACCACTCTCCTAGTAAAGAACTTCCCCCTAACATCCAACCTAAATCTTCCCTCCTTCTTGTGGTGTGTCCCTCTCTCTCTCTCTGTCCCAGCAGCTGGGCTGCTGCAGGATTGTCCCTTGGCCATGCAATGTCCCCTCTGTGTTGCCAAAATGTCCTTTGTGCCTTTGGACTTCCCTCTCTCCTGATCCCCCACACTGCCTGCTGGTGGCTTTGATAGTCCCTTCCTTTTGGCAATGACTCCAGCCAAAATTGGGCTGAGCCACACTGCCTGGTGGTGCCTTTGATGGTTGGAGAGGCTCCAGGGACTGCAGAGGGAGGAACCAAGGTCTCCTCTGGCAGGACAGTGAGCTTGCAGACATGCTCAACAGCAGCACCACCACCAAGTCTGCAGCTTCCTGAGAGGCTGTTGGATATCTTCAAGCTGCTGAGCAATGCTTCATCCCGTGGAAACTCTCCTTCCTCCTCTGGAGCCTGAAGATTTATCACACTGCAGGACACAAGGGCTGTTCTGTGGGACCTGTGCCACGAGGGCTGACGTGCAGGGGGAATAACCTCTGGTTTGCTCTTCTCCTGCAGGGCCTGAGTGAGGACGTGAGCATCAGCAAGTTCTTCGATGACCCCATGTTGCTGGAGTTGGCCAAGCAGGACGTCGTTCTCAACTACCCCATGTGAACATGTGGTGTGAGGGCTGGCCTGAGACCCAGCCACCATCTCTCTGTCCTTCCCCATTCCTGCTTGCCCACCCAGCCTTAGCTCCTGCATGGTTGGGATGTGCTGGAAATCACTCCCCAGGTCACTTTTTCCTGGCTGTAGAAGTCTCCTGGGGCATTTGTGGACTGTGGGGGAGAGCTCGGGGCCTGCCCTGATGAGGAGCAGCCTCGAGCACTGATTTTTTGTAGTTTTTGTGGCCTCCAGTGAGGAGATTTCCCCTTTGGATGTTCTCTCTCCAAGCTGCAGCAGAGCAGTCTGAATATAATGTCAAGTTTATTAAGGACTGAGCCTAAACCTGCATTTTCTGGCTGCTGGGGTGTGTTTTGCTTTGGGCAAAGCATGTCCTGGGGCAGCTGAGGAAGGTGGTGATGCTGGGGGGGACAGTGCTTAAGCCCCCCCCTTCTTCCCCAGGAGAAGAGGTAAATGTGGCTTTTTGCTTTTTTGTACACCTTTTTGGAACCCTTGTAAACCTTTAATACAAATTTCCATGTAGGAATTAGTCTGGTTGTGCTGAGAGAGGCTCTACCCACACCAGTGCTTAGAGCACTCACTGTCCCAGTTTACCCCATCTTCAGCCCCAAGTCCCCCTGTCCTCAGCCCTGTCTCACCTCCCAGGGTTCCCTGTCCCCCTGCTGGCCCGGTCCTGCTCGCACATCAGCCAGCCCAGGCTATTCCTCTCCCAGAAATAAGATTTTACTCCTTTCTTGATGGATTTTTGGTTCCTGACATGGTTTCAGGGGATTGCATCAGCTGCTCGTGCTCTGGAAGGTTTTAGTGCTCCCTGCCCCAGCTCCTCACTCTGCCTCTGGCCTCAGCCCTCTCTCTCGTGTCCCCACATTGAACCTTGTTTGGGGTCACCCTGATGCCACCACAGCCTGGTCTGACCCCAGATTCTCCCTCTGGAAACCTTCCCCAGGGCATCCCCACACTCAGCGGGGCTGAAGTTGGGTTTGAGGGGCACACACCACACAGCACCCTGGGAGCAGAAGGTGAAGGTCCTGCCCCAAACCCTGTTCCAGCTTCAAACTGGGAGACACTGGGCTGATGGAGCCGTGGGGGGGATGGGCAGTAGCTCCCGCTGTGAGCCGGGCTCTGCGGAAATGGGATAACGTGTGGGGACAACTCAGGGCCATCGCTCCCCGGGGGAGGGGAGGGGGTTGGGAAAGTGGGGAGGGGGCCGGATTTCCTTCTGCAGCCGCCAAACAACGGCCTCACCCGCACGTCCTGCCCCGTCCCATCCGCCCGGGAGGGGGGTGCAGCGCTGGGGGCTCCAGCCCTATCTCTGGGGGGCTCCCCCATCCCCTCCTGCATCCACCCCGACTCCACAACCTGACTGACAGCGCATTTCCCCTCTGCCCTGGGGTTCAAACGCTGCTTGGTGCAGGCAAGACCAGCTCATACACCTCTCTAACCCCGCCAGGGACTTGACAAGGATGCTCTTCACCTCCCAGTACATCCCAGCACCCAACTGGTTCCGAGGGATCTCCAGCCCTGAACTGCAGCAGGATGAGTGGCCGCGGGGCCGCAGCGCTCGGTGCTGCACGGCACGTCCCAGGGCTGGAGCCAAGTGCTGGGCTGCTCTATCCCACTGTGGTTTTGTCCCAGGAAGGGGACAATGTCATTGTCCTGAGGTAGCTCCGACCCCAGCTCTGGGCTCTCCAGGGCAGGGTGACGAGGCTGGAGGGTGCTGTGGTGCCACAATCTCCCCACGGGTATCACCTCCCCATGGTCCCCCGTGCCCTGTGGAGAGCAGAAGTGTGGGGTGTGCTGTCAGTGGGTCTCTGGGGGCTGAGCATCACCCCAGCTCTCCCCCCGCAGGCAGCCGTGGGAAGGAGCCAGTTCTCATGGAGGCTGAGCTGGAAAACCCTGACCCATGGTGGGGGCTGCACAAGTTCTCTCAGCTCAGACCCCGGCCCCACGCCCACGGGCTGGGAATTTTCCACGGAAACGGCTGTTCCCTGGGAACGGGGGCTGTGTATGGCCAGAGCCTGACCCCGACCCTTCCCAATGGCTGGAATTTTCCCCACTGCTGGAAAAACCCTTGCAGGATGCCCGGGGGATGTGGAGCAGGTAAACTGAGGCACGGTGGCTCCTGGAAATGCTCTCGGGGGCAGTGGATGCTGGGGGCAGGTGAGGGGCTCATTGGGGCTCAGAACCACAACCCACCAAGGGGCCAAACCCCCCATGGGCAACAATGAGTGACACTGGTCTGGCCCCTCAGTCATCCCTTTTTGTCCCCCATCTCCAGAGACTTCACACATTCCAGGGGATGTGTGCACTGGCTCCCAGTGGGATGAGCACAAACATCATTGAGTAGCTCGTCCTTCTCCATATCCCACATCATCAAATCACCCCCATCCATCCATCCTGCTCCTGGTGTCCCCATCCCTGTCCTGTTCACATCCTGCTCTCCCTGTCCCTGTCCCCATTCTGTTCCCAGTATTGACACTCAACTGGTTTCCACTTGGTCATTGCCTCTGAGTGCAGCCATCCAGCCAGTTCCTTCTCCAGCCAGTTCCTTCTCCAGCCAGCAGTCCATCCATCAACCCCCTCTATTTCCAATTTAGAGGACAGGATGTCATGTGGGACCATGACAAATGCTCTGCACAAGTCCAGGCAGGTGACATCTGTTGGCCACCAACTCTGTAACCCCATCACCAGTTGTGTCAGGCAGATCTTTCCCTCCCCAGTCACCTCCTCACTTTCTGTGCCCTTCAGCAGAGTTCCCAGGAGGATCTGCTCCATGACCTTCTGGAAAGGTGAGACTGACCCTGAGGTCCCCTTAATTCCCTTTTTGAAAATAGGGGTTATGATTCTCTTTTCCCAGTCAGTGGGAACTTCGCCATGACATCAGTTCCCTGGAGACCTAGGGATGGATTTCATGAGGACCTTGTGCACCTTCAAGTTCTGCGGATGGTTGGTCTTCACCTGTACCTCCAGCTGCTGGCCTCTAGGATATGGGAGCTGTGGCCAGATCCCTGGCTGGTGGAGACTGTGGGACAAACATGGTCGAGTTGATCAACCTTCTCCATGTCCTGGGTGATCAGGTCATCCCCATCACCCATCCTGCTCCTGGTGTCCCCACCCCTGCCCTATTCCTGCTCCCACTGTTCCTGTCTCCTTCTTGCTCCCACTGGTGACTCTGGCCCCGTCCTGCTTCCATTTTCCCAATCCCATCCTGCTCTTGGTCTCCCCATCCTGCTCCTGGTGTCCCCATCTCTGTCCTGTTCACAGTGTCCCCATCCTGCTCCTCTTGTGCTCCCATTGCCCCCATCCTGCTGCTGGTGTCCCTGTCCCTGTCCTGTTCACAGTGTCCCCAACCTGCTCCTTGTGTTCCTGTCCCTCTAGTGCTCCCAGTTCCCCCATCCCCACTCTGCTCCTGGCAACCCTGTCCTACTCCCAGTGTCTCCATCCCTATTCTAGTCCCTTTGTCTTTGTCCCCACCCTGTTCCTGGTGCCCCCATTGTGCTCCCAGTGCCCCCATCCTCATCCTGCTCCCAGTATCCCTGTCCCCACCCTGCTTGTGGTGTCCCCGTCCCCCATCCTGTTACCACTTCCCTTGTCCCCACCCCAGTATCTTTGTCCCCATCCTGCTTATGGTGTCCCTGTCCTGATCCTGCCCCCAGTACCCCTGTCGCCATCCTGTTCCCATTGTGCTCCTCATCCTTTTCTCTCTATCCCTGTCCCCATCCTGCTTATGGTGTCCCTATCCCCACCCCAGTGTCTTTGTCCCCATCCTGCTTATGGTGTCCCTGTCCCCCATCCTGTTCCCAGTGTCCCTACTGTGCTCCCAGTAGTCCCATCCTCACCCTGTCCCCACTATCCCTGTCCCCACCTCAGCATCACTGTCCCCATCCTGCTTGTGGTGTCCCTCTCCCCCATCCTGTTCCCAGTGTTCCCTTTGTGCTCTCAGTGCCCCATCCTCATCCTGCTCCCACTATCCCTGTCCCCATCCTGCTTATGGTGTCCCT
>VZTY01003846.1:0-17675 GCA_013400935.1 Turnix velox
GCTCCAGAACTGGACGCAAGTGCCCATCAGTTTTCAGGATTCAATAACACTTATCTCCTTTAGAAGCTGTTCAGCTTACTACATGATCAAGGTGTCCTGTGAGTAAATAAAAACAAATAAATTAAGAGTAGGGAGCACTTTTACCTGAAAAGTATATGATTGACTTACCTACCCCTGTCACAGACTTAACATTTGATTTTAGCAGTGCTTAAGGGCCTTATCTCATTTTTTTAAATGGAAGCAGCATTGCAACTAAAAGGGAAGTCTTTACCAAAACTTAAAAGGCCCTTGAACACTGTGCTATACACCAACGTTTGGAGATCAGCTTCATGTTTCTTAAGTCAATATAACCTTCATGAGAGGGCACCGAGCTGAACAGGATACCAAAACCTGCAGTAAGCCAACAGTCCAGCAGAAATACCATTGGTGGTCACAGAATGAGACTGGACTATCTGTATGTACATGGACAATATATAAGCAGGTTTTACACTGTTCTTCCCTGTTTTTTTCATTGTGTCATCTTGAAATCTCAATTTTTCTTCTAATTTTTTAGCAATGCACTGTAGATAATATCTGTGACTGCACTGCACTCAAGTACAAATGTTATACATGGCTACATACCCACATTTTCCTTTTGTTTTGGATCAACTGTGTAAACTGCCATTTCCTCTTCATTAGAAACTGTATTTTAAATTACTCAATTGAAAAAAGTATTCTATGCTAACAATGAATCATTTGCAGCATCTTCCCTCCATTGACTTGTCCTTTAGTGTATTTTTTACACACCCTCAGTTGAGAGAGCAAATCATAGCTAGATGAAATGATCAGGAGGCCAAAGTCACTTTCAATTCAGATTCAACAAGTTTTTATCATAATGTAATCCCCAACTATTTTATGCTTTTCCCCTTGTCTCCAGTAAGATTACCTTAGAAAAGTTACAGAGTTGTTTTTTCTTTTGATGCTGGGTGGGTTCTTTGGCACTATTTTATACACTTTCCATTTTTCCACACTGAAAATCAGAAGCCAATAGAGAAGTAGCTCTCTGCTCTCCTTTATGCCTCATGCAAACTCCAATCCCCAAAAGAATTCTGCCCAAACTCCTTTTTTATTATTGGCAGCTTCTTTTTCCATGAGGGAATTCTATTATCATAGCATACTTAAGTCCAGGTGTCTTTGTGAGAGATAAATGTTGTGTAAATTTGCTGCAGAAGCTGAGCAGAGGTTAAAAATTACCTTGCAAAACTCTGCTGGTTAGTGCGATGACAGTGCACTAAGGCCAGGCTGGTTGATGCATTGAGCAACCTTGTCTAGTGGGAGGTGTCTCTGTCCATGGAAGTAGATGACTTTTGAGGTCACTTCCAACCCAAACCATTCTATGATTCTGTGAAATAAACACTCAGAATTAAAACTGATTTTATAAATACTTTTTTAAAATTTGATATGCTATGAGAAAAGAAACATCTCCTCTATTCAGAGAAGGCACTGCCTTTTTTTCTCATACAGCAACTGACTGTGTCTGGAATGTTGATTCCTGAATTGTCACTGCACATTCTCAGAGCAATCTGAAATCATCTTGGTCAATCTGTCTCTGCGAGAAATTCAGTTCAGCTGTACTCCATCATGGCACACCTACTCCTCCAGAACAACCAAAACAACCTAAATCAACACCTACATCAACATTGTTCAAGCACACTGAAAAGACTAGGAATAGTGAATACTTTCTGTTTCAAATGGGCCATCTTCTGCCAGAGAAGAAATGGTGTAAAAATATAGTGCTGATGTTTAAGGGCTGATCTTGCATTCCATTTCAACAGCTAGAGCCAGTGCATTTCTTCAGAAGACAGTAATATTTGATGCATTATGCATTTTGCCTACTCTGCATTCCACATTCCTTTTCCTGTGATGCCAATGATCCTCCAGACATCTTTCCAGACTGCATTTAGGTGACAAAGTATGCTTCAACATAGACACTATCCAAAACCTTTTCTGAATCCGACTTCCCCATCTATCCTTGAAGTACTTACAAGGCGTTCAAATATATTTCCTTGATACCATTTGGCTCACTGCAGATTTTTGCTCTGCTTTATGCACACAATTCACTGCATTAAATAACCTCATAATTACATTTAAAGGCTCAGTGATCTAGTGCCACCAATGTACTAAAATATATGATAACAAATGTAGTCAGCATTTTCCATACCATATGCTTGTAAATGTTATTCTGCAGGGAACCAATTAAAACTATGGAAGATTTGGAACACAGACATATGGAACAAAACAAAGCAACTTATCTTGTCACTGTGTTGCTTGCTCAGTACATCGATTAGGGAATGGTGATACAGGACAAACAAATGCCACTTTAATTAAAGTATGCTGAAAGGCAATACACAGAAGCAATCTAAAACATTAATTTTTGTTGTGCTGATGTTAGTTTTCCTTCTGATGAGATAGAACAGTTAAAATACACCATTTCAAACACAAAACAAAAAATATTTCTATTTGAAAAAATGTAACGAGTTCTAACAGAAAAATTTTCACTTCAAATGTTCTATGAGAACTCTAATGGAATGGATGTGTTTCAGGGCAAATGTTTAAAATACTGCTAACAATGTAAGATTTTTCTGGAAAAATACAAGCTTGAGCAGGGACCAATTTCTTAAATCTCTTTCTATGAAATACAGTGCATCATCAGGGAAAACACTGAATATAATAAGCCTTGTATTTGTCTGGTGCAACTGACAATGGAAATACAGTAAAAGAACTGTAAGAAATAACAATTGCTAACTCCAGGGGGAGTCAAATGTTAACAGGAGGTGGAATCATTATTACCTTCTATCTAGGGTAAGCTCGGAAAGATGTATAGGAGGAAATATCCTCAAACATGCACTTCTCATTTCTTCTTGCACTTTGGAGTTCACCACTGCAATAGTTAAAGCCCCACAGAGCTCTCTTTTCCCCGCAAAATAAGAACCTAGAGGTTAGAGGTGCTGGTTAAGACTCCTGTCCTATTGCTCTTGCATACGATGACACATTAAACTAATAGATACAGATAAGATTAATACTTATGCTGATGATTTTTATTGCACTCTGAAACACAGCTACATTTCACATTCTTTTGTTTGATGCACAACATATGTGTACCTGAGCCATCTTTCAAATTTGATGCACTAGAATAATCGTTAGAGGAAAAAAAAGAACAAATTATGTTTATTCAGATGGTCTTCACAGTAATGTTCCAGCACAGCCAAGACCTGCCAAAAGCCACAATACAATCAAGACGTCCTTCCCACTTCAGAGTTGTAGCCAGATTGTTATGGCAGCTACCAAAAAAGGTCAATTTAAACAAAGGTTAGAGTTTCTGTAATGGCAAACAGTCTACTGATTGCATGGACAGACTTTATCTGGCACAGTAGTCAAGTTTCATCTCATAAAAGATACGTTACATAGAGATGAACCATAGTTATAGAGAGCATGCATTATTAAAGATTAGCTTTATCATGTAAATATCAACTATTCCTTTAAAAGTACAGAAGATAATAAGAAGAAAACATTTATGGTGTAATTTCAAAGTAAATTGAAGCAGATTTGTTATGCTACTTATTTCTGCTAAAAACATTGGTCTGCATTAACAGAATATAAGAAGAAGGAATGCACTTAGAAAAGATTCTCTTTGTTAACATTTGGGTCAGTTTCATCCAGGTTCATAATCTATTATCTCAAATGTTATTAAGCAGGAGGAAACAACAGATAAAAGCTGAGAAATGTGCAAATGAACAAACACTAATAAATAATTCAGTGTTTTACTGAGACTGAATTAAGTGATGAAGTAAGGCTGACTAAGAAAGACATCCTCTTAAATGACAGTTTTGCTGAATCCTTTCAGTTAACACCAAAATGGGCAATTTATCATCCTGGGCAAATCTGCTGCTCTAGCCATTTCAAAAGGAAAATAACAATTTAGGAAAAAATATGTTAATTATAAATAAAATTAATAACATTAATATTTCAACATTATCTTTTGCCACATCAAAAAGTATCTTCCATATTTATCTCTAAGATAATATAATGTATTTTTGATCCATGGAAAACACAGATAACTGCATCCTTCCCTACATGAAGGAAAATCAAATGGTTTTCCTGAACAGTCAAGCTCCTGTTATTCAATTCAAGAGCACACAACTCAGAAAATAAGATTAATTAATTTCTATGTCTGCTGCAGTTAAGAACAAAGGGTCCAAATGTACTGGAAGATACATAAACTAGTAAATGACAATGTTTTCTTACAGGCTTATACCTTCTACTAAATCTTCAAGCTCTAAACTTGATGAAATGATTCTGAAGGTAAAAAATCCTGAGAACACAACATCCCGCCTTGGTCAGGTCTCATACAGACAGCCTGTATCTGACACCAAGACTGCTCACAGTAGCCAGACACACACTTTTCTGCCGTTAAATCTGAAAACACTGGCAGAATATTTAGAATTTGCTCATCATTAAACCCTACCACAGTGATTAGCAATACAATCCACTCCATCAAAGGGACACGTAGGACATGCCATGAAGACCATTTTCTGTGTTTCCAGCTGTGAGAATGCTACAGCACACAAACTAGTATTCCGCTGTATTTCCACGGAATTCAAGGTACTAAAAAACAGGATTCATCATTCTTTAGATACTGATTAGCATCCAGTTGAACATTTTTCAGAATAGGAATAAGAGTAACATTAGAAAAGGGATGATTTCATGGCTTTCAGTGTAATGCCACCGTCTTCTGAATGTAAGATTTCTTTAGCCTATTATTTCTTAGATAATTGCATAAATCTTGGCACATCTGAGGGTCATTTCACAGCAGAAGAACATGCCTAGCTTGCTTTCCCTTACACAGGAAGCATATGCTGGCCTTGTATTGCTGCTGAAAGGGTATCTGCTCAGCCTTAATGGAATTAGGAAAGACTGCTATAAAACAAGCACAGAATAATTCTTCCCTTTCTTTTACCAGCTAAATAGAAAAATATTTTTCCTAAGGATTAGCCAAAGACAATAGGGCATGGTTACAACATATTTATATGCAGTCCTATATGACCATTTAATCTCTGGCTCTAGATGGGAGTTTATACCAGCAAATACATACTTGTCACACCTGAATAAAGAAGCTCATCAAGTCTTAACAGAAAACACAGACTTATAAGAGGTTTGAGATATTCCATCACATGTTTACTCAAACAGACTAGTAAACAGCTTAAATTCATACAAGGCCATACATACAAATTCATACAATTCATACATTTGACTCCTTTACTGCAGACACAATTTTGAGAATGATGTCTACTTATAGAGGAGATCCACTTCTGCTTGCTGAAGTCCCATGAATTTTGGCTTCCTGTGATTTTAAAATAACATGTACAGACAAGTAGTAATGATTTCCATCAGTTTGGGGAGCCAGGATGCTAATAATTATGGTAGTTATCACAGCTAGCATCAAAACAGGAACTTTAACATGTATTTATATTTTAATGAGATCATGACATAAAATATCTGGTTTGCTATGAAGGGTATAATGGAAAGCAACTGGGCTATGTAACATGCTTAAGATAACATTAGCAAGAAAAACTGTGGTTTTCACTCTGCTGACAGTTTGTGAAATCAATTAATGTGATACAAAATAGTTGTACTCAGGAAATCTAAACATAGCTAGTCCTTCTGAATGTAATTCTCTTTTCAGGAATGCTTCATCATGAAAAACAACATTCAGAGAATGAAGTAGAAAATAATTAAATTACAAGATTGCTTGTAATTTAATTAACAGAACTCCTCAGGAAAAAAAAAATCAAATTTCGTAGTCTGAATACTTCACAAATAGCAGGACAGAAAGGTGAGTGTTATCCCTGACTAAGCATTTGTTTCATCCATCATGGCTAAAAGACAAAAATAACATAACAGTCAAAAATTACACTAGTAGAGACTCAGCGTAAACATACAGAATGGGAAAGAAGGTAGGAAAAAAAAAAAGGCAAGACATTTCGGAAATTCTGTCAAAACACAGCAGTAATTCTGTCAAAACAAAACAGTATGGTATGGTTTCCAGATATGAAATAAATATATAAAGGGTGAGTCCCAGGAGGATGAAGCCAGGTTCTTCTCAGTGACATGCAATGATAGGACAAGGGGCAAACTGGAACACAGGAGGTTCCACATAAATACACTGCCTCCATTCCTAAAAGACATGTGGCAACATCATGACTTAATCAAATATCCTACTGGCAGAAAAGGAAAGAAAGAAGGGAGAGATTGGAGGAAAAAGAAAATATTTCACATATATATATAAATAAAATTTAATACTATCAGAACAGGCATTAGTGTATTTTGACAACTGTAACATGAAGTAGAACTTGAATTCCCTCCCAAACAAATACAAAAGTTGCAGGTCATTTGACAACAGGAGTATAATCTTAATACAGTTTATACTATAACTGGAGAAAAAAAACAACCTTAAAGTTTTCAAAAGCAATGGTTTCTGCCCCTGTAGACAATGAGGTAGAGATACATTATAACTATTTTACATGGCTGGAGATGCAGAAAATAGAAATGTAATATAAACCATTTCTGTAACAAGTAAGCCACACAACTAACTTTGCTCCATTTCTAAGAAACAGAATCAGAGCACATACAGAATCTTAGAATGTTTTGGGTTGGAAGGGATATTGCAGATCATCTGGTTCCAGTCCCTCTGCCCTGGGCAATGACACCTCCTACTAGACAAGGTTTCACAAAGAGCTGTACTCAGGGCTTGAACACTTTCAGGGATGGGGCATCCCCTGTGTCACTGAGCAACCTGCTCAGTGTCTCACCACACTCATAGTGAAAAAATTCTTCCTGGTTTCTAATCTAAACCTACTCTCTTGTAGGCTGAAGCCATCACCTCTCATCCTATGACTGCCCGACCTTGTAAAAAATACCTTTCCAGCTTTAAGTCATGCAGACTTCAGAGCATTCATATATACCTAAACGTAACCAAAAGTATTCATTTGGATCAATTAATTTTCTCCATTAGCAGTAATTTGTTTTTTACTTAGAATCTCTTTTCAGACTGTGACACTGTAACTGGTCTAATGCTCACACAGGGATAAGGTGCGGGGGAGGGCAGTTAAGTCAATGGCAAGTTTAATTTGGTTGCTTGTTTTTTTAAATGAAGGCTTAACACTCTGGTATTGATACAGGGTCATAACAACGAGTATTGCACAAACTGCAGAACAGATCAACCAAAAACTTCAGACTAATTCTTAGAGATCTATTCCCACTGTATAAGGCTGACAGCTGAAAACTGTGCAATGATTTTGTGAGGTGAACAAATAGTTGCTAAGATTAGATCACCTAACTCAATTTCNAATGTTTTGGGTTGGAAGGGATATTGCAGATCATCTGGTTCCAGTCCCTCTGCCCTGGGCAATGACACCTCCTACTAGACAAGGTTTCACAAAGAGCTGTACTCAGGGCTTGAACACTTTCAGGGATGGGGCATCCCCTGTGTCACTGAGCAACCTGCTCAGTGTCTCACCACACTCATAGTGAAAAAATTCTTCCTGGTTTCTAATCTAAACCTACTCTCTTGTAGGCTGAAGCCATCACCTCTCATCCTATGACTGCCCGACCTTGTAAAAAATACCTTTCCAGCTTTAAGTCATGCAGACTTCAGAGCATTCATATATACCTAAACGTAACCAAAAGTATTCATTTGGATCAATTAATTTTCTCCATTAGCAGTAATTTGTTTTTTACTTAGAATCTCTTTTCAGACTGTGACACTGTAACTGGTCTAATGCTCACACAGGGATAAGGTGCGGGGGAGGGCAGTTAAGTCAATGGCAAGTTTAATTTGGTTGCTTGTTTTTTTAAATGAAGGCTTAACACTCTGGTATTGATACAGGGTCATAACAACGAGTATTGCACAAACTGCAGAACAGATCAACCAAAAACTTCAGACTAATTCTTAGAGATCTATTCCCACTGTATAAGGCTGACAGCTGAAAACTGTGCAATGATTTTGTGAGGTGAACAAATAGTTGCTAAGATTAGATCACCTAACTCAATTTCACCTAACTCAATATGAGTTCATGCCTCTGGAGATGACAGACAAGAACTTCAATCTATACCATCCTTTCATGCCTAGAATGAACACTTTGGTACACAGCTACACCACCCTTCCAAATAAACAAAGTAATTGTCTTTGCTTATTCTTTCTAAGATAGCCAATGACAAAGTTCTAGTGTGCATCAGATTCTNCAATACAAAATAGTTGTACTTAATGATAAAAGGAAACTCAAAATGCTGTTTAGAAATGCAAGTTCTAGTGTGCATCAGATTCTCACTGGGTGAAAAAAACACCAGTCATATAAAATTGCTTTTATCTCACAAAGCAAAGAACTGTATAAAGCCATCATTACACACCTCCTCCTCTCATCTATGAAATAACTTTTATGTGAAAAATAGCCAAGATGCATGATTTTAAAGCTGGTTGCTGCAGCCGCGCAGTTTATCGATCATTAGCCTCTACAGTTCCATTGTATCACTAAGAGATAAAAGCATCCATTTTCTTAACGGGTAGCATGTATGAACTTCCCTGAGAAGATATATACCCCTCCCTGAGAGGAAGTATATGATCTCTTAGGGCAGACTATACCTTAGTGACACAGTTCAGCCTTTTGAATCCTCACTAACTGAATAAATATTTTGAAGAAAAAAGTAATTCTGTAATTCAGCTGTTCCAATTACAGTATTTCTGCTAGTGAAAAAATTACCACACCTATTATCTCAATTCAATCAACAGAAAGGATAGCTAAGTCCATCTTTCATAACCAACACATTTTCTTCACTGAAGTTATTTCAATTGAATGGGTAATTTCCATTTTTATGCTTGCTGAATTAAAAGACCAAAAATTCAAAGCAACACAGAAACAAATTAAAAAAATGGAGAAAGGTTAGTAATAAAACGGTGCTTTTTAAAACCGATCCAGTATTAAACTTGGTAATACTAACCTCTTCATAAAAAACCATGGGGGACCTGGGAAGCTAAGTTTTAACATGGGCTTAAAACTCTCAAATGCACCATGCACAGGTGCACAGGTGGAGACACATAAAGCCACCTGCTCTTCTAAATAGTGTGAATGCACAGGATCCAGTCTTAGGCAGATTTACCTGTAAGAAGCCTGCGTAAACAGATATGAAACTGCACACGTGTTGTCAAAAAATAGTAATATACTCTTCCAGAAAGTTGACCTATCACTGTACTCTGACTCAGCTGTAATCCAGCCACACTTAGAGTGTTGAAACCTTGGTTAAGTAAAAGAAAAGCTGCTGAATCAGTCAACTGATCACTTGCCAATTGTCTATGTTTAGGATAGACTGTCCCTGCAAGTCTTTAAAGGTTTACTATTTATCATTGCTTCACAAAGGGTCAAATCTATTCCAAATGAAGTGATTCTGTCTCCTTTTACCAAAAAAAAGCAAACTCTAAAGTTTTTTTCTTCCTTCCTGTCCCACTGACTGCAGAACAGAATACAAGGCTTGCCAAGCAGAATATGCCTTTCTCTGTCTGCACACCAGCTGGACTGTGTGTCTCCCCTTATTTCCATGAGTTATGAAAGCTTAACTAATATCTGAAGAAACAACTCAGATGGTTACTGCTCTGGCAGAAGGGTTCAGAGTAAATGATCTCCAGAGGTCCCTTCCAAACACTATCATTCTATGATTCCATGATTTCTTCCCTATGAACTCATGTTCACTCAGGACTTTTTAGTCACTATAGTACAAGAATAAGAAAATACATGTTAAATATAGTAATTGTTATGCTTTGTATCACAGTGCGGCATAGAGAGATCAACTGTTGTGGCTGGCCACTTCATGAAGCTCATGATGCTCTCTTTAACTTCTGTCTCCACCCAGAGAAGGAAGTGCTTTCCCACAACAGAGAAGGAAGAGTGAATAATGCAGAGAGACTTGATTGAAAACTAAAGCACTTTAATGAAATACTTATAATTAAAAGAAAATACAATATTATGAAGTATATACAATATATATACAAAACTGTTTCAAGCTCCAAGGATGAAGACCATGTCCTCGACTGGACTCGGTGACAGATAATAACTGAACTCAGGAACTGGAATCAGGAATGCATAGATTGGAATCAAACACAGACAAACACAGTCCTCCTTGGACACTGGCCACAAAACAAGCTGATCCTTTGATCCTTCAGGTTTATACTGAGCATAATGCAAATGGGATGTTACCTATCATTTCTATTTCCCCTCCATAGGTGTGACCACCCCCACACACACTCTCCTGTACCTGACCCTCCAACATGGCACATAAAATTAGTTAACTGACCTTGGTTGTTACAGTGGTAAGTCTAAATAGGAGCCACTTTTTACCAGTCCGTGGTATTAACTGCAAACATCAGAAGTTATCTGCAAGAAACAGATACTAGAAAATATGCTGTCAATTGCAGAGCTAGAAGAGACTGAACTGAAAAGTAAAATCACTGAAAAGAAACTAGGTTCTATTCTACCTCAAACCAGGACATACGATTAACCATTAGGGAAAAAGTCACTTCAGAATGATGGCCTGTCACTCAAACACTGACAGATTCAGTGGACATCTTGGTTAGTGTCAGACAGTGCATACAGAGCCATTTCTCCTCAGAAAACTAAACAAAAATTAAAACTGTGTCAATTACAAAAAGACATGCACAATCACTGCTATCAAAATATACCAAATCACAATTTCCTAAGCAGTACAAAACAGGTACATCATTTCAGGAATACTGCAGAATCTCACTGTGATCTAGACTAAAGCTGAAATAAGAAGGCTTAAGACTAATAAATTGAGTCCAGAGGGGAATGTACAAAAGCAGGTTATGACTGTGCAATATGGAACTGGGCCAGTGCATTAGGTCTATTACACATTATTCAGTTACTGTCAAATGATACAGTAAACAAGGAAAGAGAGTGAAATTATATCATCCAGTCATCATTGTTTTCTGAAATGTTCCTGACCTTTTCCCTGTCCGTCCTCTGTCCTTACTGTGCTGCAATCTGTTTGTGACTCATCAGAACAAGTGATATCATTCCAGTTGTTAAGGACCTCCATAACTGTAGCTGGTACCAGGCTCTCCTCTTTGGAGAAAATGAACAAAACAGAAATGTTTCCAAGTAATTTAAACTCAGACTGATTGCCTTCTGGCCTCCATGGTGGCAAATGGACTTTGGGCACTTCTCTGGATCTGCCCCTTTTCACACTAAGATCCAATACCTTCTTCCCATTACTCTGGTGCAATCTCACCATTGCTCAAACTGATCCTTTACACCCTCTTCTTTTACTGCACCTCTCTCACAGGGGCATATATAGGGATCAACAAAACTACGCTGCCCATCACTCCAGCCTGTAATCTTGGCATCATGTTCAGTTTAGACACACACATCCTGCCTACTGCCACATCACATCCTGCCTACTGCCACATCACACAGCTTTTCTCTTCCTCAAGGCTGTTTTGTTGATCCAACCTAACAATGAGGCTATTGTTACCTGATGGTTTAATCACATAAACAATTATTTGGTTTCAGCTGAGGAAACGAGGCAGTGGAACTTGCTGTGGAAAACCCTCTAGTCTGTGGCTCTGATCGTGCCATACTGACCTTATCCATATAGGCCTCTGTCACCTGGCTCCCCTTGCTCCAGCATATTTAGTTGAATCTGTAAACTGCATTTTGCAACTTTTAAAACTCTCCTCTGCTTCATCTACCATCTCCTGTCCAATAATAAAATGCAAACTTGTATTTCCAGCCAGTCAATAGCAGAGGAATGGAAAAAGTAATCAGATCTTCTTATTTCCTCCTATGCTGTCCATATGCTTGGAGACAAACTTCCAAAAACTCTCCTCCTTTCTTTTCCTAACCCACCTTCCAAAGCTAACCTTTGCCAAAAGGCTAACAAATAGGATACACAAACATCATCACACCTACCTACTACTTTGGATTCATTTGCTTCCTCCTATGTTTTCCAACTTACTTTAGAGACAATTCCTTTAAATCAGGGATAAATTTTTAATGAAGTATTTGCATGGGTACTAGTACAAGAGAATCCTAGTCAAAACACAGCACCACAGTAGAGTAACAGTACAGTTAGAGTAATACCCTAGCAAACGGCCACAGAATGCCTCTGGAATTTACTTCTGTGTAGAGTAATAAACAAAATATGTCAGCTATATATTCAACACCCAAAAAAAGTTATCTAGGATAGAATTTGCCTTATTCTTTATTAATTTGAGGTACTTCACCTGCTCCAGTGGAAAATTCATGAAGATGTGCTTTATTCTTTAATTTTAATTTTAATTTTTTTTTTGTGAAATAGGAGAAAACATCACTTCACCAAAGCTTGACTGAAGACAAGGTATGTAGCCTACCATTTAAAAATATTATAATAAAAATATTCTCAGCTTCTGCTACATGTTTCTGGCCTTTAGTGGAACTGAAAAAGGTTATTAAATCAGCCAATACACTTTAATTACAATGGTATATTGTTTTTTTAAGTATTTTTTAATATGTTTATTCAGTTCAGATTTTATTTCTGCTTGCTTTCATGGAGGGGCTTCATCTCCTTTCTCTGGGAGAATACTCTCCTAACCAAGAGACCTAATTTTCAGGAAATGTTATCTTATTTTTAAGCTTCTCCTATCGTTTTGCTTTTTTCATTTTTACCTATATACCTGAATGAATTATTCTTTCTTTGCACTCCTTTTGGTACCTTACACATTCAGGCTGCAATTTTGCCTCAGCTCAGCAGTAATTCAATCAACTACTATGTCTATTTCCTTGGAAGTAAAAGCTTTAAATAACTCTTCAGATTCTCTGAATTCTTCCTCCAGTTTAGAAATATTTTCTTGATATGCACTCAAAACAAAAGGAAATTTTCCACTTAGAATTCTGAATAGAGTCAGTCTACAGAACACAATCTTCCCTAATAAAGATGTTTATGTGCACATATACACATAGTGTCCTTGTTACTGTCGTACTATGAGATATGAAGCCTGCATATTTTAACACTTTTATCACCCTACACGCATGTCCTACTTCCATTATAGTGACATTCTTCTCCATCTTCCTATTTTGGTGCTCTCAGATTTTTATCCTTATACTGAATTTGAATTTTTAATTACTCTTCAACAGAGGTTCCCAAAACATTTTTATAATAATTTCACTAGCATCTGTAAGCCCTACAGCTATAGTTTCTTTAAATATTTATCTCTGATTTATATTAGCACCATGTCTACACTTTTTTCCACATCTCTAATGAACTCTGACTCTTGCTGTGGAGTACATGGCTTCTTCTGACTGATTTAAGGGACAGAAGGTTAACTGCCTGCAAGAATCAGACTCTGCAGCATTTTTAGGTGTATGTACAACTTGTACATATGACCTTTCCAAATTAAGTAAAGACCATTACTCATACTTCTGCAAGTGCCCTGCTAAATGGAGTCAAGCCCCCTGTATGCTACTGCAATGCAAAGAAAATACATGAAGGTTTGAAGGCTAGATTCTGTGTCTTAATACTTCTAAGTTGTTTTTATCCTTCTGCCAGGATAAGCTCAGCATTTCCAGGAAAGCATCACTTCTGTAATATGTTTCACTTCCCATAAAGCCATCACTCTATTCTTACTAAATCAAATATTATTTTCAAATTAACCACTGTCTGTCACTGATAACAGAAGTCAATACAGATAAATAAAAGACAATAAACATGCAAGTGATTCAGCTTGCTTTAAAATTGCAATCACATAAATCTACTCAAGTCATGTTAACATCACTAATTGTCCTTTGAACTTCCCTGTCTCAGAAGCAAGTAGAACATTCATTTTCCACATCTGTCAAAGCCTTTCTTACAATTCTCAAGAGCATCTCTCTGGTCATGGGCCTAGCCCTCACTTTGGAAAACATCCAGTCACACAGTTCAATATTTATCTGGGCAAATGTGTCTGGTGGCATAATTCCCTTCTTGCTAAGTGCATTTCTTTTCCTATGGCAGCATAAGAGCATGAAGTTTTAAAGGGTCTGGTTTTCTTTTTTTTTGCAAATGCTGTTAACCACTGAAGATGACACAGCATCTCCAAAGATTATTTCCCCAGCTAATCTGCTATTCTCTGCAGAGGGAAAATTGCTACTTTGAAGCAATCTGCTGCAGTACATGGATACCAGCATCATCCACACATTAAGCCCTTTCTGGGGCTCATTCTATCTTCTTTGACTTCCCTAAAAACATCAGATCTCACAATTTAGGTCTCCATTAAGCACAGACCTGTAGTCAGGGAAGAGTACTGGCTGGCGGCCATTGTCTCACCATCTCTCATGGGGAATTCTGATTATTTATTTATTATTCTTAAAGTTTCTTTCATGTCACACTCCTTTGATTTGTCTTCTCCAGATCATTTGGCTTCACTCTGAACAGTATGAAGTCTGAAAAGTGCCAAACTTAAATACCTCATGAAACACACAGTATTTCACAACTCAGAATTATTGAAGAAATAATTTCTGATTTTTTTTTCTGCATTTAGTTGCCTTAATATTTCAAAAATCTTTCAGATTCTTATTCTGGTTACACTACTGAAGATTTGTTTTGTTTTTTTTTTAATTATGTTAATTAAACTATACAAAATTATGTATTGACATCAGTTACTCTTCTCCCAAGAGACAGGTTAGCTGTGTATGAAGACAGTCAAGCCAGAGAAAGCACGAATTACCACCAAACATAGGAATAACATGATATACTGGGGAAGAGGCAGCAAAGTTTTCAGACATTTTGTACAAAAATTTTAAAGCTCTTTGAATAATTCAACAAACATGAAGTGGACAAGTTAATCAAAAACACTATTGAAAAGTTTACAAGAGACTAGTAAAGAAAGTAAATAATCAGAGAAAAATGTGGTGTAATTTTCTCACAGTATAATAAAGACCTAAAAGTTAGGAAACAGAGGAGAAAAAAAAAAATCAGATCTCACAACAAAGGAAAAGTATCTTTGAAGTATTTCCCACAATGACACATTCTGGAGTAACTGCTGTTCTTCATATCCATAAGTAATAAACAGCATTACATCCAGTAGGACAGGTAGACAAATAATGAAGTTACAAAAGCTGTGCACAACACTATGTTAAACAGGAGAGTCAAATCTAAAACTGGCTATAAGAGCTGCAGAAAGGATTCATGATACTGAGGCACTAGATAGAGTAAATAGAAATGAAGACCACGAAGACAAACAGACCAATAGAAATGAGGACTAGGCAAAGTGTGAGGAAACTACCCCACTTCCATTTTTTTTAAACCACATTTAGGTAGCATACACAGTCAGGCAGGCTTTAAATTGAGTATTACTAAGCAGAAAAACCATCATGTATATATTTTAAATGATACTCTGAAAGCAACAGAAAATGCGCTTTGACAGCAAAATCAAGTAAGGATGGATAGAGTAAATACGTAGAATACCAAGAACCCTAATGAAAATGGAAAAAAAGAAAGCCTTATTATACTGCTGACAAAATCTTTTATTCACTAATGCCTTAAGTACTCTAGGCAGATCTCACCTCAACTTTCACAGGGTTAATAAAATTGTAAAATCTCCAGAGAGAAGACACAAGGATGAGCACAGAGGCAGAACAGTGCTCATACATGAAGAGGAAGTAGAAAACCTTACCTTGGAAATGTTTGGGAGACGGTAAGGGGATAAAGTAATACAAAATATCACTGAGAAAGTGAACAGAAAATACTCCTTTACAGTATAACGACAGAACACCCAATGAAATCTGCTGGGCAGATGGTGTAAACAACCAGGGATACTGCCCCACTCACACAGACCAGATCACATGATAAAACTGTAAAACTCACTGTCATAGGGAAGCCAAAGAGTAAGTTGATTTTTAAAAACCCCAAACTACCTGAAAAACAAAACTGAAAATGTAATCAGATGTGTGCACAACAGCTCTAGCTGTGGATAAAATAGTATAGATAACAAGATAACAAGTTCAGATACATATTTTGATCTAAGCTTTTAACACTTGATCAGCAGAAGTGTGTTCTACTGTTTATAACGCCCCTTGGCCAAAATACAACGCTGGTTTAGGACCTTTGGTATCATCTGGTCTCCCACAGTCTCACACTATTACTAGACTGAGGAAAAACTGGAGAAAAGAACTGCAGAACTGAATTGTTCATGCCCAAAAATGTCAGGATAGCATCTCTTACATTGACACTTTTTGTTTACTTTTTCCACCCTTATTTTTACAAAGATTACATACAATTTTAAAAATCAGTACTGAAAATTACTGAGAAAGTCCTACTTGTCATGTTCATAACAAGTCAATGAACTGAAACTCATTGTTCTTAAAAGAAGAATAGCCTAGTGGAGAATTTATTATTAGTATACAATATGCAGGGAATTGTCTTAGCAAACTAAAGATGTGCAAGTTCTTTGTGTGATAAACTTCAACACTAGAATTTGCTCCATGTGGAAAAACAGCCTTGATTATATTAATGGATAGAGCCAGATTAAAACGAATTATGAAGCACCTGCAATAATACCCTTTCCTGCAGTCTGAAGCTGTTTTCTGGAGCATTTTTTCATGAGTAAATTCTGCCTTACTCATGTTGAGTAGTACTCACGTAGTCAGTGTACTTCAATCAGCTGAACCTAACAACATTGCCCAAGGTGTAAAATACTAGCACTCTAAGACTGGCATCATCAGGTCTCTGACTCTGATAACTGTCAAGCTTTAGAATCCTCTCAGCCACTCACCCATTTGCCTGGCAGCTTCACCTTTCATCACCGGGAAACCAAACACAGACCCTCATTTGGCTTCAACTCAGCCTAAGGCTACCTTCTTAAAACAGACAATGACTCTCCATGAAAGGGATCACAAACTCAAGTCAAGCAGTAAGATTTATGAACCTCTTCTGAATGAGACAAGTTAGTGTCCAGATGGTTGATGTCCAGTTGTACTCAGTTCACACAACCACACAATGAGACACCACATCAGAAATATGCTCCCCCCACAACACTCCTGTAGAGAAGATCTGCTGTAATACTGGTGTTTTTCTCACACAGTTCAGAGAAGTCTGAATTTCTTTTGAAAACCCATGTTGAATAAACAGGTCTACTGACCAGTTGCTGTGTTCCCCATTTAATCTAAATTAAAGGAACAGGATTATCTGTAATCTAAGGGCCTCCTGAGAGTACAGTTTTCCAGACAACTCTTTTCTGATTATAAACAGCTACCCATAAAGATTAATTATTTGCTTCTCATAATAAAATCAAGTTGTTCTTGCTGCTTACCATTTTATAATGACACAGAGGGGATTGCTACTGTAACATAATTAATGTCTTTTGATGGACTTGAGCAGGAAACATTTCAAAACCAAATTTCTAGTCCAAAAGCTGTAGTATATGAAATGCTGATGTATTTGTACCTGTGTTGTGACGTACCTTTTAACAGGCTACCAAAGTTTACACTCTGTACATGAAAATGTAAGTGAAACATTTTACAAACATCTAAAAATACATACTAAACAAGTGATGAGTGGTGTTCCTCAAGGATCAGTACTAGGACCAGTGCTATTTAACATCTTTGTAGGAGATATGG
>VZTY01003846.1:18310-35810 GCA_013400935.1 Turnix velox
TGTTCAAGACCAGGCTGGACAAGGCACTGAGCAGCCTGATCTAGTGGGAGGTGTTCCTGCCTATGGCAGGGGGGTTAGAACTCGATGATCTTTAAGGTCTGTTCCAACCCAAACTATTCTATGATTCTATAATTTAGTGGGAGTATTACCAAGACAACACACCTCATGTTTATCCTTACCACCTGTCAACAGAGTTAAATAATACAGCAATCACCATGAGTTTCATTTTCTCTTCTATTTGCTAGTCCTCTAAAAATTCTGAAATTCTCTGCTTTACAAAATATGCATGACAACAAAAGATGGTATAATGAACCATCCTTTACAAATTACTACATATAGACAATAACGGCCATCAAAGAAAAGGGATCTTGCTTTTATGATTGCTTGCTCTCCAGACATTCACAACACACATACAAAACTGCGAGAGCCCTACACTTTTAAGTATCAACAATGAAGTTTACATTCCATAGAATCACAGAAACATAGGTCTTTAAAGGTCTAGTCCACCACCTCTGCAGTAAGCAGAGACATCCTGCACTACATCGGGATGGTCAGAACCTCATCAAGTCTCGAATGTCTCCAAGGAACAGGCCTCTACCACCTCTCTGGGCAACATGTTCCAGTGCTTCACCACTCTAATGGTTACCCATAGCAGGTCCCTGAAGCGTGGGGAGGGACTGATGCAAGCATATGAAAACACAAGGCAGAACTAGCAGCTGCAGGATATTTTTTTCACTATTCGTCCTATCATTGAACACACTTCTTAAAGCTGAGCTAGCTAGTCAGAGTGCAGGCTGCCCAGGAAAGGTAAAACCAAACTTAGCATAGAAAATTAACCCTCATGATGGTGATCAAGATAGCCAGAGGACATACCTGTCTTAAAAACACCCTAACTTTTGCACTTCACTTAAAGGAAGCACACACACTATCCGGAGTCAGATTATCAGTCACTATAAAGAAAATACAGGCACTGCAGTTTCAGCACAGCCATGGCAAGGGAGTAATTTTAGTGCAGGACCTATATATCTTCGTGATTCGTAACACAGAATTAGCTACCTACAACAGCCGAGACACAATTATGGGACTGATCCCTCATCATCTTTGCATATTCCTCATTTATTTTATGTCTGGATTATGGAGAGTTACCCCCTAGTAACATTTAGACCTCAGAAATGGCAATTTTCCAGTGACTTCTAACGCGTCTTTTTTCATGCTCACTTTTGCAACTTAATGCAACCTAAAGTCTCTGTAAGTGAGCAAATAATCATAAAATGGCACGCTGCCACCTCCCACATGCCCGTCAAGTAGATTCACGTATTGGCACAGAGGAGCGTTATTCAGCAATAACCAGCGGGCGGCAAGGTGTGCCAAGCAAGCGCACCCCCAAATCACACCCCTGCAGAGACAGAGCTCACAAGCCCCGTCCTCTCGCAACCACCCACCCCGCAAAACGACTCCGAGGACCGAAGCGCTACTGGAAACACTCTGGGAAGTTTTGAGGAGCATCGGCGGGTACCGCACCCGGGAGCGGGAAGGGGCAGAGGAAGAGCGGCCCATGACAGCAATCAAAGGGGAAGTCGGACGAAGTTTGGGAGCCCGCTGCTGTCTGCCGTTACTCACCAGCTTGGACTGGGCGCGCTGCAGGAACTCCTCCATGGCACCAGCCGCCCGGCAGGACGGAGGAAAGGAGGAAGGGCAGGACGGAGGCTCGGCAGGACCGGCACGCCCCGCCGCTCTGCCCCACTGTACCCCACGCTGCCCGCACCGAGCACCGCCCCGCCCCGCCGCGGGCGGTGACGTCAGGCCGTGCCGCAGGGGCCGGCGCGGAGCCCCGCGGGGGGCGGGCAGTGCTCTCTCGGTGGGGCAGTGATGTGGTGTGTACCTTGCGGGCTGCCCAGGCAGCACGGCGCTGAGGAGCTGTGGTTTGTTCTGTCTGGAGTGCGTGGCAGAGATAACGGGCGCTGTGAGACCTGTAGGACCAGAGAATCACCTGGGTTTGGAGGGACCTTTCAGATCTTATAGCCCAAATCATCAACCCAGCTTGGCGCTACTGGCAGGAACTGGTGGCTGCTTAGGCAGGAATTTCTTTGTTTTCCATTTGCAGATGGCAAAATTGGACAACACGGAGTGCCAGGGGTTCCCCTTACCATGGTGACACAAGCTCCAGAGGGATCTTAGCAGGTGAAGTCTAGGTTCCAGACAGGAGGTCTGCCATCTACTTCAGCCTAGGGTTCTTTCTAAGTAGAGTGCAAACAGTCACAAATATATATATGTATCTGAACGACTCACAAAGAAGCTTTCTGAAATAACCTCCATTTTATACAGAAAAAAATGTGAGCCATCGAAATGCTAATGTCCCTGTCCAGGGCTGTAGGAGTCAATGGAAGGTCATGCAGTAAGTGTAGACTAGGGCATAAACTGCAGGATTTGTAGTTTCTCCAATGCTCTTATACCACTAGTGTTCACCATTGTATTTCCTTTGCCAGCTGTAAATTACTAACATGGATAGCAGAGGTTTATTATTCCAGTCAAGTTGCGCCTCACTGAGGAGTTAGCAATGGCTAATTATTAATAAATTCAGTACTGTGAGATCTGGGGTTTTTTCCTCTTGTGTATGATTTCATAACTCATTGGAGATATTAGTGTTACAGCTAAAAGCTCCTGCTTCCTTATTAGCAAACTTCTTTCTATGAGTGTAATTCGCTCCCATTTGATTTGTTACCTCTTTCGTGATATCTTGCAGATTCTGTTACTAAGTTACCTGTCCTTGCTTTGCTGGCCATGTGTTCCTGTTCCAGTGGCCTGAGCAACAGAAAAAAAACCCAAACCCTATTCTTTATCATAACTACGTAAAACGGAACAGTGAATCTTCATTAAAATATTTGAGTGGACAGGAGCACCATGCAAATGACAGGAAGGAAAGTATTTTAAATGACAGTATTCCATAGGAAAAAAAAAATCTACTGCATTTATTGGAACATTTCTTTTTCTGAAACACATTAGTATGTTCCAGAAGTTGGTCTTAATTTGGATTTTCCCATTATTCAGCAAAAAAAAAGTAGATCTCATGAAAGTTTTGCACAACATATTCTCATGTTTGTAACTTAGAAATTAATCAGAAGTATTGCAATACAGGAATTGCTGTGGAATTTGAGATGAAAGTAGAGGTCTACTAAAAATGTTTTGCCAAGTAAGAAATCAATGTGGTCTTGTGAAAAATGGAGGAAAGTGTGTATTTCCCTTGGGCAAAGTCTACGAAACAAGTTAAAAGAACATAATTTCTCTTGGTATAGCAGTTCAACTGAAGTTTAGGAAATCGGTACTTAAAGGCATAATTGTTGCTGCAGACATTTTTTTTCTGTAAAGTGCATCAGAATGCAGATTCTAGACAGCAAATAGTTGTGGAATAAAAGTCTAACTTGCTTAACAGGCATCAAAGTTGTGTTTTGATTCCTGATACCAATAAGCACTCTTGGTCTCATATACTGTAAATGTAGTGTTTTGGCTGATGACTTTGCACATCTGATTAATAGGTATCCATACATGACTGTAACCATAATAAGTATACCCTTACACCATCATTTCCTAGTGGTCTTCCACTGAGCTTGGAGGAACCTTGTCGATTCTTTGTGATCCCCATGCGGGAATTCAGAGACAGCACCAGTTGAGCTGTGCTGAAAAGAGAATGTCCCCACGTTCCACTGGAAATATTCGTAAAACATACTTTTTGAAACTGTTCCTTAAACAACTTTCTTGCCGCTATAATCATTGTATGATTTAGATACTGTATTATTAATTATTCACATCCTATTGTAGAAAACCATAAACTGAGAACTAGTCTTTATATCTGCTTAATATTTTATAGAAATTCCTTAGCCTGATTCTCCTATTTTCTACTCAGCTTGCAGGCACTAAATTAGTTCCACTTGACTGAAGTTTAAATTATAGATGGATCAAAACCCAGACTACTATTCAAATTCATCTTTCTGAAGTAACTTAACAAAAACAGTTCATAGTCATCCACAGGCTCTTCTTAACAGCAGTTCTTTGCCTGATGTGTCTACTATAATCTTTCAGGAAATCTCTCGGAACTGTGTTTATGTGCCAAAGTGAGAATTTACTCCATGTCTCATGCATAGAATTTAAAGACTAAAAAATAGAGTTGTTGAGCACAGCTGAACTTTTGCCTCCGTATAAGCACATTTGCTATGCCTCTTGTCATGCCAAAGAGGTTTAGCCTGTTCTGCTTTGTAAGTTTTTGTGCTTTAAAAAATGTAAATACAAATAGTATCACACTTCTGAGAGACACTATGGTTTAGAGGCTACAGTTTCTCTATTCATATAAGAAAAAATTATTTTTAAATTTCAGCCATCTAATTTTTACCCCAGCTGCTCTGGATAGAGGTTTGGACCAGATAACCACCCATGGAAACAAAGAAGCCCTATATTTTGTGTAGTAGCAGTAGATCAACAGGCATTCGTGCTGCCTCTTGAGCCTTTTATTTTCAGAGTCTTCATATCACTTCCACATAAAACCCTGAAAGCCACTACTTTTTTATTATAGGTCTTACAAACAGGACAGGTACTTAGAGTCACCAATCTTCTGTAACAGCTGTATCTAGCTTCCTAAAGGGAGGACTGCTTTTCAGTATTACTTACTGTTCCCTGGTTTACATGTTTCAGTTAGACTGGTCATCCTATTGTGATGGACAGAAAGCAACAATTTCAAAGATCAGAAGACCTTTTAATCAATTGCATATAGTAAGTTTATTGATTTTTCGAATTGTTTAGAAAAAGTACACAAGGGAACAGTCTCACAAATGTTAGTTTGAATACAGGTAAAAAGGAAATTAAAATGTTTCCCAGATTTCAAATTAGAGGATAGAATGTTAACAGAATATTGGTTCTGTAACAATAAACCTAATTTTGTAATGTATTATGCTGAATACTATGCTGGCTACTATTTGAAATTTAAAGAGTAATAGCAGTTCTCCTCATTTGGCAAGCTGACCAAAGTCATAGATCAGCTGAAAGTAATTCTTAGATTAGTAAGTATTCTTAGATTAGTAAAGTATCTTGTTCTAATTTTAAGCTAAGTCTTTTCATTCCACAGTCAAGTATTACAGCTAACTACAAATACTTTAAAAAAAATACTTTACATTCAGCACAATTTTTACACTGAACAATGAAATTCATACATACTCAACAAACTTGTAGGATCTCTACCTTGAGGTCCTACAATATGGAGTAGTTCATGGATATACTGAGTTTAATGCTTCTGCAATGGTATGAAGAAGATAAAGAGTTTCTTAAACTGAAAACAGAGGACTATGTACTGTGAGGATCCCAAATACCAGTAAGAATTTTCTGTGTGATTAATAAAGCACAATAAAGAGCATTCTACAGTTGAAATTCTCATGCATTTAAGGGAGAAGGTTGTTCATAAGGGGACAAAATACCTCTGCCTTCTTTTTTTTTTTTTTTAAAGTACGTTAGTCATTTAATGAAGGATAAAAATAAAATAGTGACATTTTAAGAGCTATAGTGAGCTATATATGCAAATATGAGGATTTCATGCACAGTCCTGGAATTGGTATTAGACTTCAATGGCAAGTTTTTCTAAAAATCCCAGGAATCTTCAATGGCATCAAACAAATGGGTTAAGCATAAGACATTGGCAATGGCTGACAGTATGTGTTTCAAGGCATACTGTGGTTAGTTTATAAAAAAAAAGTAACAAA
The DNA here is from genome assembly GCA_013400935.1 of Turnix velox. Classification (NCBI taxonomy): domain Eukaryota; kingdom Metazoa; phylum Chordata; class Aves; order Charadriiformes; family Turnicidae; genus Turnix; species Turnix velox. The sequence goes on from VZTY01003846.1 coordinate 24,052, forward strand.
TTGAAGCACATACAGAATATAATTCAAGAAATAAGGTTATCATCTTCTAAAGATAACACTAAAGACTTTTGAATCCATAGATACCCACTCCAAATGGATTGTGTTCTCAATGGCTGTAACTCAACACAGATCCTAAAAATGATGACTTATAATTTAAAGTTTCTAAACAGATCTCAGGTCAGCATGGAATTCATTTAACTTCTGAAGAATTTCAATGATTTACAAAGAGAAATCGCCTTAAATATTTCCCATCACATTTTGATCCTAGAACAAATGTACTAGTAGAAAGGTTTATTCAAGTATTCCAACAGATATTTCAAATTGTAACAGAATAGGTCCTCCAGCACATAATTGTCAATGTACTGCCTTCTTACATGACAGCACTTGAGGTCTGTATGCAGTTTTATTATAGTCCTCTTGGCAATGGACTGATAAGTTGGCAAAACAGAGCAAAAACCTGGAAATGGTGATATTACTTCACAAGAGTCTGTGATTCTTCTTACATCATGAAATGCCGGAGAGAGCAAAGTGGACTGTCAAAGATGCAAGAAAGCTCCCTAAGTTGTCCAGAGCGTTATACTCCTCCTTTGGAGCTTGTGAAACAGTCAATGTCACATAGCAATCCCAGTGTGATGGTGCACTTTAAGACATATTAAGAATGGTTCCAGTACTCCACAGCTGGATGATGTCCTTGATGAATAAAAGCCAAGACCACATTATCCCTCATGTTCTTATCAAGCATCTGTAAAACATTACCCTATGAGAATCTTCAAGGCTTGGTTTATAGAATGCATTTAATGACATTAATACATTTTAGTGATCAATATGTCTTTTCATATTCAAGGGGAGGAATATTGCAAAAAGTTTATCATTCTGTGAGCCACACAGTAGAGCAGACTAACTAAAGAGCACATACTGAAGTGCCTTCTAAGACCAGACTCCTCCTTTGGAGGAGTTTCTGGTGTCAATGCAGGACATGCTGGTGTTGAAACAGAAAACAAATGAAAATACTTGATATAATCTCATTAGTTTATGATAATCCTCAAAGATATGAAACAGAAAGAAAAGACTCCAAATCTTGTGTTTCCTTTGGTTTTGAGGATTATCATAACCAATAAGATTAATACCAAGGTTTTGCATGTATTTTCCATTTCAATACTAGCATGTCAAGACTTAGCTAAGACTTAGCTAAGAATTCATACTGAAAAGATAGGTTGGCCATCCATGATCATTAGTGTCGTCACTAAGAATGCTGGTGTTATTTATTAAAGCATTCCAAATGTACTATTATGTTCCTAATTACAATATTTATTCAAACTCCCCTACTCACCCACAACACAAATACACTGCAGGCAGCTGTTGTAGAAGCTTCCCTGTGCAGCTCTGAAAATTACTTTCTCTTTCAACTAAGGACACTTGTATTCTCAAAGGAAAGGAATACAATGAGTGTAGATCTTTGCGCTTTGAGGCAAATTTGTGGTATTGGAGGCAGGAAGTTGTGTTAAGGATAAATGCTGCAGAAGCAGAGAGGTGGCTAAGAACCAAGGCAGATAAAAAAGTTTTCTCTTCAGGTTCCTGCCTTCAAGGCAGCATAGCATCACAGAAATAAAAAATTTAAAACAAACAAAAATTTGTCACCTGTAATGTCAATCATCCACAAGAAAAGAATGGCATTTCAGAATACTAGAGTATTTTATTTATTCAAGGTTACTTACTTTAAGGAGATAAGGAACAGCAGTAACAGAGATTTGGTATCACAAAGTCCTTCCTGAGAGTTGAAATGAATGGCTTACTTCACTGTTATCAGGCACACCACCAGGAACAGATAAATGCAAACTAGAGAGGCTGTCATAAAACCTATCAAGCAAAAAAATCAAGAGACAAATAGGAATGTTTCTTAAATTTCTTTAAGAACATCTTTCAGAGTATTTAAAAAGCTTTTCAAATTAGTTTAGTGTCTATTGACTGTGTGCTCTTTGATAAGGTTTGAGTAAAATGTTTATTAAGTCAATATTATAGTTTCCAAAGCCAGGTAAGAAGGTGGTGTTCTGTGCCCATCAGATGAAGTTTGCCTTTCCAAACCCAGGAATTTTCTTTTCCACCTAATATCAGCATCACTGCTTCTTTTGTTTTTGAGAAACACATTTTGAATATGTCCTTTATTCAAAGCAAAAGACATGGCTGAAAAATGTTATTAATGTCTTGATAAAGAATCTAAATTATTTCTTGATTGAAAAGGTTGATATTTTAAATGTCCTGAAACACTTAAAAATAGAAAATATTATGTAGGCTACTTGCCTAAGGTGAATTTGTAGCCATGAACAGTTGCAGTTATTGTTGTTTTCCCATGGGCAGAATGCATTTTGTTAGCAACACTGATGTGTGCTTCTATATGCTTACTCCTACTCAGATCTTCTCTGGATTCAGTCTGTTTCCATGTGACTCCTGGTAATTGCTCTGTTCAGTTACTTCAGGAGGGAGTCCAGGATGCTTTTATAATGCCCCATCTCCCATTCTGAACAATAAGACTCAAATATAGTAAAGTATGTTTATTAGTCATGAAAATATTACTTAGCAAGTAATTACAAGTCTGTGATGGGGTAAGATTGCACTCTTTCTTCATGAAAGCAAGAGAAGGGAGGTTAGGTAGTTAAGGATATTATGAAGGAATGAAACAGCATCCTCTATACCTTCACTTCCAGAGCATATAGTGAAACTAGAAAGATCAGATTAGAGCTTGTGCCCTCCTTATGGGCTAAGTCTATATAGACAGTAATTTCATAGTCACAAGATAATTGCAGTCATCATGTTAACAGGAGAGTTAAACATACTCCTCAATAGGCTTTTCCGATTGCTAATATCAGTCTATTTAATTAGTGAGCAGTTGAATTAATGATCACTTTTGTAGGAGTATTTTTTTGTTAGATTCACAACCTGGAGAAAACTGTAAAACGTAAGTGAAGCACATAAAAATGGTGATAGTGTAAGGTAACTAGTGGAAACAGCACTGGGTCTAAAAAGTAACTTGTTGACAAATGCCACTATTGTTGAATAAATAATCACTGAGAATGAAATGTGTAGGAGGAATAGACGAATCAATGGACAAGGATGTCAGTCCTAATTAATCTTTGGAATAAGAAGCATGAGCAAATAAACACATATACTTTTATCTTGACTCCTGGAATATGGTAGTAGATTCAGGTCTCTGTAGATGTCCCTTTTGCTCTAAAGATGCTGAATAATTTTTTTTATATTTCTCCCTTATTTTTTTTCCATTACCTGAAGGTGAATTAACTCATTATGTCTGAATGGTGGATCTTCTTCAAAGGTGATTTATTTTTGTTTTCTTTCTAACAAAAAAATGGACATTATATCAACTGAAGTCAACAAGAAGATTCTCCACCACAATCAGTGAGGCCAAGCTTTATTTCTGGTTTTCATTTCCTCTTCAACCTTAAAAAAAGGTCTAATACAAAGTATTGCATTTTCATAGATCAATAAGGAAGAAAATACAGGAATAACAAAACATTGATTTTCAGGTGAGTCCTTTGTGACAGCCACAATTCCTGTGTTTGGAGTTAAAATGAAACTTGATATTCAGTATTAGTTGCATTTTTTTTCTCTCACTGCCCCAAAATTTACAGTTCTTCACACTGGTTTTTTTTGTGTTCTTTAATCTAAGGCTAAAATTTGCATGTAGCATCATAGCTAGTACTAAAAATTGTGTCCTTTATTTTTATTATAGCTCTTGTTAAGCAATTTTTTTCTCCTTGAGAATCCTCCCTTTTGACAGTATATAGGTATTATATTTGTATGGTGGTAGAGCTGCTTTACTACTTAAAGGCCTTGTAAATACCAAGAAGGAACTGTGTTGTTATGGGCAGAAAAGTGTGATTTCGTTTAATGACCCAAAGTTTCTGTAAGCACAATCACAGACATGGAAATCTTGAAAGACTGCTTTCAGGCAGCTGAACATCTACAGACTTGCTCTTGATAGCTTATAGATAGATTAGAAACTTCGTAATGAGAGCAACATTTGTAATCTAGATGATGACTGTTAGTCACAATAATCACTTTATGAAGGGTAGAACTTCTCTGAAGCCGTTCAACTTTGCAACAATCTCAGCAATTTCTTTCTCAAGAGCAATTACTGAATTAGCATTATTTGCTTCAAATAGGACATAGTACAGAACAAAGAATACACTGTTGATTTTTACAACAAATTCTCGAGACACTCGGGAATTATTCACTTGGTGGGCAACTGATCTACTCACTTTCCTAGCTAGAGTACACTTTTACTTCTCCTCTACCTCTCCTTCAGATAGGTAAATTGAAGATAGGGATAAAGGATGGTATGTTGATGAATCCGTATATATAAAATTGTTTTCTACCTTGGAGAGCCAATTAAACATAAACTGCCTGGGGCTTTTGAGATCCTTTAGAACTCCAAAGCTAATGCCTTATTACATATCATAACTCAGTTTTATAATATTCAACAAAACTGTTTTACTTTACATAAAACAGTTGTTTTTACCATAAATTGTAGCTAATCAGTAATATTTCTGATTAGCTGCAATTTATAGCTAAATGATATTAGCTATGATAATAAATCTTAGCACAATGTGATTTGCTTTTCTTGCTAAGATCACAGATAACAACCACAACAAAAAATTATAGTAGAGCTGACAGATGTTACCCGTGTTTCTCTGGCCTTCACAGAGCTCTGGGAAACGTTTATCTCCCTTCTTTCCATTGACATGAATACAAATACCATCTCAAGCCCTTTGTACAGCACAGCTTTCTGAAGCATACAAGGACACTAACATTTATATAAGTAAGTCCAGTTACTATGTATGTTAAGTAGAGCATATCCTTGTATATTATTTAAATCAGGACCTCAATTTACAATATTATGAAGTTACCTTTTCTCTTTTATTTAAATAGTCTGGGGAATTATGTCAGAATACCCAGGTGATGTGTTTTTCTCTTCTTCTGATGTAATAAAATCATCATAATAATAATGGTGATGGTTATAATTGCCACTAGATGTGAATCATGTCATACTTACCTGAGTTTGGCTAGTCATTTGACTGTGATCCTCCTTCCTTTCAAGTGCAAGAAAAACAATTGTTAGTATTTTAGAATTATTTGTATGATACTCATTTTTTTTCTCAAGATTTCTAGAAGCTTCAGAAACAGCAAGAACGTGTAAACTAAGTGAGAAATCTATTTGTTTCAGATATCTGTCAACTGGTAACAGTGAAGCAATTTTTTTCAGTGGATAAACTAGGAGCAGTAGGCTGAGGGAATCATTATGTCTTCTGTTAAAGGACACACTGCTTCTCTGTAGCTTCCCACTCTCATGGCACACAACATCATGGCCATTTGAGATACACCCGGGAGTCTTTGTATTTCATGGGATTCTGCTGTGGCCACTAGTGAATTAATTAACAAAAGTGATCAGAGTTAAATTCTGTTTCAAGGCTCAAAAGAAGAACTGAGATTGTGATGGAGGGATAAGGAAAAATAAGTTTCTGTTATAATTTCAACTTTTTGGATGAATTAGCTTTGATCTCTCTGTTGAAAGTTTCATCTAGTAACCTCTGATAGAACAAAATTAATTCCTCAGTTTAACAAGCAGCTATTCCAAATAAACCACGACAGAAAGTCTATTTCATTAATAACCATAGTATAATTAGGTAAATTGAAAACATGGGGAATTTAAGTAAATTTAACTGGAGAAGTTAAATTTAGGAAAAATTTAACTGGAGGAGTTAAATTGGAGAAAACCAGTCAGCTCATGTACACTTAAAGATAGGAAGCTACAATAAGAGTATTTATGTGATTACAGAAGTCTTTTTTTTTTTTGCATTATTTCTGTGTCTCAGTAATCAGACCAGTAGTAATGTTGAAGATTCACATATGATTTACACTACTGGAATTACACTACTGATTTCTGCAAGAGTGTCTTCAAGTTGTAATCATCAGCTTAATAGGAAAAGATCAACCCAAACTATTTAAATCACAGTGAGTGTTCTACTATCAGAACATCTTTCTTACTGTGTACATAGCTACATCAATATTTTAATAGCAGGAACTAAAAGAAGGCACCACAAAAAAAGAGAAGAGGGAAGAATACCAGCTGTTTACGTTCTGCAAACTTTACACAATTTTTTGCAACAGGTACCAGGGCTAATTCCTGGTGTGTTTTACGCTAACCCATTTGCAGCATGAAAACATAAAAACCTCTCCTCTGCATCTTTTGAGACCTCATCATAAGCTCTGTCGATTTCCAGTATATATGTAAGTGCTTTTCATAAATAATGAATTGCAAATTGAGACGGGTGCAGAGATTGACTGCCTTGATCAGAAAAGAACAGCACAAAGCCCAGCACTTAAGTCTATAGCTTTAAAATAGCAGACCCAACGCAATTTTTTTAAGTCTCATAAACTAAGAGTGGAGTTTAGTGAGGTACTGAGTGCCAGAAAACGTAGTTCTATAACAGCAAAAAGGAATGGTTTGTTCTCAGGACTACTTCATGCAGAGTGTTCATGAAGGGAAACACTGTAACATCATTCAGCTATGCCTTATGTCCCATTACCTTCAAAAAAGTTAACTGTCTAAAAGGTAGATTTTATTATTGTTTCTTTTGAGGGATGATTTGAGAGGGTTTTGGGAACGTAGTAGGGTGTGTGAGGCTACTTCACACATGGTGAGAGGAATCTAAAGTTAAGACTAAATGAATCCTATTGCAGTAGATTTTTAGAAGGACAAAAAGCACTAGAAAGAAAAATGCTTATAAACCAGAGCAATTATGTTTGGGCTCTAGGAAAAACATGGTCTCCTGCTCCCGAGTAAGCTAAAAAAGAGTAACTATAATAACTGTTTTCTAAAATTCAGGGTTGGGATACATCTTTTCCACCTCAGCAGTAGAAACCATCACTACAGGGAATGGAGAGAACTGGGCTGTATTAAGTCTCACTTTTCATCTAAGACTGGGAGAAGTAAGAGATGCTTCAGTATAAGCTTTGAAAAGCTGCACTGCTGACACAAGTAGTCATTATACACGTGAAATTTATTGCTATTTACTTTCATGATTTAAAAATTTAATTGAGTTAACACCAGGAATTACTTATTTTCTGAACATGAAGTATGAGGGACTGTTCTTACACATTAAGACCTTTGTGTTAATCTTCACCTACTGCGTATGGTACTCCAACTCTGAACCACAGGTTCTTGCAAGCACACATTGTCTTGCAACCCAACCAGGTGGGCTTTGTCCAGAAATAAGATGGTTTCAGATTATGTTCTCCTTACCTAACTTCTACCACTTTCACAAGTGCCTCTAAGATAGCTAGAGACAAGGCATTTTTATGTGAATTACATTAAATTAAAGAAAGTTCCTTTTACAAATGTAGACCATTTACATTCTTATCTTTCCAGAGGCAGAACCATCATCACAAAGAGGAGTCTGAAATAACATCTTGAAGAAATACTTCAAGAAAATAACGTGTAAAAATACACAGCCATTTGTGAAAAGCTACAGCTAGATGATTTGCAGTTTGGCTTTTCTGTAATGTTGATTTCCTTCAAGTTGCAGGTAAGTCATGTAACTTACAGGTTAGGGAACTAATTTCCTTTTAATGAGCCCTTAAAGATTTTAGTGTTACATTTCCCCAATTTGAGATTTTTTTTTTAAATCACAGGTCCTCCCTTTCTTCAAAATATTATTTGAACTTAAAAATGGCTATTCTTTCCTTCCATTGCAGCTGATGTTCTGTCTGTTGAACTCTTTGCACTACCCTTACATTTGCATAGAAACAAATGGAAATATTTCTTCATTAATTGGCTTATTAAAAATTCATTGTGCACCTTGGTGTTTAATATTTGAACACAATGTTTAGTATTTACTAGCTCACTTTTTTCTTAGCAAAAAAAATTAAATCTAATATAATGGAGAATATGGTGCTTTTCGGAGTGATGACAGAGATTTTACTGTGGGTTCACATTCCGGGTAGTTCACATCGTTACTTCAGCATCAGTTTTTCCACATTTAAGAAGTTTAAAATCACACTGCCTTTTGAGTCCCACAAGACAGACAGCCTTGATATACTCCAGTACTGTACTGCATTCTGTTATTTTTTTCTTTTCTTTTCCATTTCTGCTCAAAACTGTTTATGTCATATAAGAGACAATTAAGTATATACATTATTAAGAGTAGACTTGCGAGTTTGATCTGGTGAATATTTTCCATGTCAAGCTTTGAGTCTACAAAGTGCTAAGCTCACAGGGGACGCAACCAAATAGCTGCTCTAAAGATCATTCCATTTTTCCTCACTTTCCCCACTTTATTACCTGGTGTAGAAGCCACAGGATGGAAGCTACCTATATTCTTAAGGATTTGGCAGATGACCCAGTTCATAGCTTTTCACTTTACAAAGAGATCCTGTTTTCTCACCAATGTTCTTTGTTCTGCACTAGTGTCACCTTACTTTACACCAGAAGGGCTTATTAGAGTGTTCTTGGAAACAAGCTTAAGTCCCCCATCTTATTCAAAAAAAACATAGTAAAAGGAGTAGATTTTGGTTGCATGTCCCTTTTCCAGGTTGGTTTTCCACTGCCTTAGATGCTGCCCAGCACAGAATTCGACAATTTCAAAGCCAGCATAGAGAAATGGGAAGCAGGATGCAGCTTGGACCAGATGAGAAGCAATAAACATTATCCAGACTTAACACAAGTGACCATAAAGCCCTTTTTCATCTAATAATTTGTGAGCTTTCTCTACAAATGCCAGTTTTCAGTTGGGAATTAACGCAAGAAGGGGCTGACAATCATGATCAATGTGATCAGTCAGAATCCTTTTATTGAGAGCATCAGACAAGCTTATATACAGCTATGGTTAACCATGCCCACTAGTCACACTCCGTTTGGTCACATGTTACATCATCTATGTCGAACCCTCCCCTTGCGGTTTCTCTCTTTTCTCCTTCCAGCACAGTTGACCACGAGTTCCTTGTTCACTAGTTCCTCAGCACTCCCCCAGGCCTCCAAGGACATACACGATCGTCAAGGTCATCACGCGGCTATGGCTCCAAGCTGGCAAGGTCTGCCTCAGGCCTCGATCGATGTTTTTGTCTTGCTCCGAGAACTTGATGGCAGTCGTTAACTCCCTAGCCTGTGCCCATCCCCCAACAGGGAATAACTCCTATTACTACTGTTGCTAAGGTAGTGTTTCTCAGATATTCTCTTTGCAAACCCATTCATTCAAAATAAAAACACAGAATTCCACATTCCATCTAAGAAACAGACAATAGAAATTCCAGCCTGAAAACCACCTTCATAATTGCACATCTGCAAACAGCTGTGCAATTTTCAGGATTACTTTTCAGGATTACTTTTCAGGATTATTTTACTCTTTTATGCTTAATGAGAGCCTAGGTGTGCCAAAATTCACTAGACTTCTCCTGACAGCTATTGTCATAAATACTGTCTTGTGTTGCAGAACTGAATTCTTGAATGCTTCAGGGTTATGGAAGGAGAAGCTGTTTAACTGGAACTGAAATCGCCAGGAAGCAGTATGTGAATCAGTAGGTCAGTGGCATGGGAAAGACTTTTATTCACTGATACTATCTTAAGTAACTGTTTTGAAATTTTGTAATTTCAAACAGGGTTGTGTTGAAGCAATGTCAAAACCTGTAAGAAACAAATATAGCCATTGGAATTTTAATGTAGTCTCCAACAACTCAGTTTGAACATGGTCTCAAAATACCTACCCAGGTGTTTATGTCAACATAAGCAGTTTCCTGCAAGTACGATTGAGAATGATTTGGTTAGAATTATTGACAGAATAAAACAGTTTGATAGAATTAAACAGTTCAGGATTATTTTACATCCAACACTACATAAAGAGATCTGAAGTTATGAAAAAAGCTGTTGAGTAAATTTGAATAACAGCATATAATCTTTATCCTTTCAAAAAATATTTAATAATTTAACATATATGTAATTATCAGTAGGCATTTACTTAATCCCAAGAAGTGCATTGCACATTTAAGGAAAGATATATCCCTTTATTTTATCTCCTTTATCTACATGTGAATGGGCTTCATTTAAAGACGGAAAGTACCCAAGAATACCAACCTGCAAAATAAAATACTGGTCTTTTGAAAGAACCAGTGCTATCTCCTGAAGAAAGAATGCCCTCTACTGCTTGATTATAGAGCTGCACCACAGCAGAAGTTTGCTGCTCAAAATAGGGTTTACTACTGACTGAACCTTTTGAAAAGCAATTGAATCCTTAAAAAAAGAAAAACAGAGAACTGTAGTTATGGATTCGCTCTCAGAATTATTAGGAGACATGAAATTAATTTATAAAAATAAGTGTTCTTTGAAAACACCATTTCTATCTGCTCTACTGCTCATTTTTCATTATATACCCACATAGCGTGGCCCCAAGCATCTCATTCTAAACAAATATATAAAATTAAGCAGAATATTTTCTCCATGACACTCGAATATATAACTTTTTTATTTTAATGTATCTGATGTCGTTACTTTCCATAATTATTTAACGATGTATTTTCCTTGAACTTTATATATGTGTACTGCCTGTTCTCAAATGTAGTACACAATCTCCTTCATTTAACTTTAGTGGTTTTCCTTTGGAAAAAAAAGAAAAAAACAAGAAAAAAACCCCAAATGGCTACAACTCTTTCACCTCTCAAAGTTTCATTTACAGTATGCAATTTAACAGCATACAGAAGTACTGTGAAGTATCAAAGGCCAGCAGAGATTTTTTTCACAAATACTATTCATCGTGTACAGAGATGTGTGTGCACACAAACATATCTATATAGGTCTGTATGAATGAGTTAGCAATCAAGAATTTAGCAGTGTGTTGATGTAATACTTCACAAAAAGTTTGCAATGACAACAGTACAATTCATTACTGCCAGGAGCAGGTATAATGATTGCTATCCAGGTAAAATGCTTGCTATCCAAACTCTATTTTCTCCAACCTCTATTTCTAGATGTATCAAGAACATTAGCTGTCCCAGAAAACACTGTAACTAAAAAGAATTTTCCACTTTAAGAAGAAAGGATTCTTCTGCCTTTATGAAAAATACTGTATCATTGAAAGCAGTTTTTCTTAAATTGGTGAAGAAGTGTTTGTAACATAAGTTTTTTAAGGGTTTTAATTTTTTTTTTTAATTTAAAGGGGTTTTTTTAGCACAGTTCCCAGTACAAATGAATTGCTGCATTTCCACAGAAAAACTGTAAGCAGTAGTGACAAGGTATTTTCTCCTATACCTGGTCTCAACCGAACATCAAAGGCAGCAACAGTGATTTAGGGTGATGAAAGAGAACCAAGTATGAAATATAAAGGTGGATAATTCCTATAACCAAAAGAGAAAAACTTGTTTTGTAGAAACCATTCAAACGTAAGGGGTTTTTATTCAATTCCTTATTAACAGAATAACAATTTAACCAAAACAAGGGAAGACTGGCAGTCATAATGATCAGGAACATAATGTAAGTGTCATAAAAAGATACTGCATAGTTTTTGGGGTTTTTTTGCTAACTGAGCTTGGAGAATGAGACATAATAAATTTCTCCAAATATTTAAAGGTCATAAACTCCAAAATTCAAATAGTTGTTTCACATTACATGTGTAATATATTTTAGAATAGTCAGATTACCATAAGCAAAATGGGAAAAGCTTCTTGACCATGAAATTTACACAAAACAGAAACAGCTT
>VZTY01003846.1:40810-44992 GCA_013400935.1 Turnix velox
GGAGCCGGCGGACCTAGAGCTGCAGGAGGAGGTGAGAGTCGATGGCTTTTTCTCTGCTCGAAGTTACCTCTCCCGTCGCGGAGGAGGAGAGCTCGGTCCAATCTGTGCTTTGAGGCTGGCAGTTCACCAAACACCGCTCAGGTTTGAGTCCCTCAGTGATGCAACCCTCACCAATTTAAACCAGGGTCACATAAGCCTCCTCTGAAGGTTGAGCCAGGCAGACCACGGTGAAATAAGAAGCCAGGTAGCGCCAACCCTACAAAGAGAGCAAGGGAGTAGTCACCGTGCTCCCAAAAAGCCATGGCAGAGAGTTTCGTTTGTGTATCAAAGGCGACTGAGGAGCGTGAGAAATAAGTTCCTCGGGGTAATAAAACTTTATAATGACTTCTATGGTTGACAAAAGTCTGAAAAACTAGGATATCCGGATACAAGCGATAACTGGAGTAACACAGTGTCGGTGGCTGCCAGCGGTGTATCGTTTGTAAATTACAAACTCCTGAAATCTGAACTGGCCTAGTTGATGTCAGGACCGTCACGGGAGGGTTTTACCTTTGCGTAATTGCCTCACAGCCTTCAAGAAATAGAGCTCGCTTTCACAAATACCGGGATAGACCTCTGCCCTGCTGCGATGCTGCCTGTCAAAAGAGCGCACTCACAGCCCAGCAGCCCACATATCCCATGGCTTGGGAAAGTCTGACGCTAAACTCAGGCTTGCTCCAGCACACCCATGGCTAGCAGAAGGTCCACCTTGGAGGCTGATGGGAGCGGAGGGAATAGCGGTGAAGTCACAGCAGACCCGGGTTTGACGGAGCAGAGACCACCGGAGGATGGTCCTCAGCCATCGGCTTCGTCGACCCCGGCCGGCCCTCATCTGGGCTCTGCTCTCAGCCAGCCCCCGCCACTTCCCGGGGAACAGCCAGTTACCTTTGCTTTGGCGCTTGCTGGAAAGGATTAGAGAAAAGGAAGAGCAAATAGCTAGTTTCGGGTCTCAGTGGACTCTTGGGCTGGGTAGATTCCCACGCGAAAAATAAGATCCAACTGCAGCGGAAATGGCCAAGGCTAAACCCGCTCCCGTGCAGGACAGGGGGGAAAGCGCCCAGTTCCTCACTGCTGAGGTGAGGAAGACAATGACTTGCGGACACAGGACTTGGAACCTGAGGATAGGAGCAGGGCTCTTAAGCACTTAAAAAGGGGGTCAATCAATCATTAAAACATGTACATATATTTGTAGGGAAAACATGCAGTAAAGTTGCCCAATATCAGCTCTCGCTATGGTGAGTATATGTGGAAAAGCTCTTCAGGAAGCAAAGTGTAAATGTTACTGACACTCTAAGTGTGTCCTAAATTCTCAGAGGCAAAGTAAATTATTTGGGTAATAACCTAAAACTTTTTCAAACACGTGCTTCCTCACGAAACTTGTTTTTCAAAAATTTTGGCCACTTACTCTGTTTTTTCTTTTCACTTGGCTGCCCTTGCTCGGGAGTAATACTAGTAAATACACCTCGTGTAAATAAGATATTTAAAAGAATCTTTTCCTTCACCATTTTACAAAGATGATAGGCATTTAAAAGGTTTATTTCCTTTTTTTTCTTTTTAAATTTTTTTTCTCGCTTTCCCCTTCCATACTTCTAACTGCTACCTCTGACTTGCAGAGGGACAATCGGTTGAAACACCCAAATCAGTTCCCTCCGACAGCAGGAGCCTACTGAAGCCACGGAACCGGCATGGAATGATGGGCTGGGAAGAGCGCCTTCCTCGGACCGTATCCTCTTTCTTATATGAAGGCTCTTTCAACCTATTTATTTAGCCAATAAAAGTTGCACTTATCATTTTAGTGTTGACACCTCTTGTAGTATCTCGCTGATTGTGCTCTGGCAGCTGTGTACGTTGAGCAGGGTTTTCTTCCAGCTCTAGCGATAGCAAAGAGGGCGGGCTTCCCTGTTTCTCGCTCAAATCTACAGCCCGCCCGCTATAGCACAGTACGTTCGGAGGATAGATACGAATTGTTGCACTGTTCATTGACTCCTACTAATGAGCCGGTTTAAACCAACACTAGCGGCTCGTTTCGAAGCGCTCAGAGATGCTTTGCCTGGTTCTTTGACTGCTTTTTACGAATCGTGCCGCGGCCACTAAACCACAGCTTGGCCGTAACGGTTTGGAGAGAAAAAGCATAGGATTTTTTTGTATCTCTCCTAATCCTTCTGTGGTAAGCTGCGTGTAGCTTTTTCAACTTAATAAAAGAAATCTTAAGTAATCGCTCCAAAGCGCTCCCGTTTTCCGCTTACAGGTTTCCGGAGCTAGCTCGACGCCCGCTTCCCGACGAGCCACCGGGGCTAGGGAAGATCTCTCCCGTTTTTCAGCTTTCACTGTCCCCGGAGGCCCTTAGGCTACTGAGCCAGGCTCAGTTGGAGTGAGGGATCGAGGGAGATGAAACTGGATACGGGGGCTGTGAAAGGAATAGGTGAGGGAGGAAGGAGCTTCCCTGCTCGGGCTGCTTCTCCCTGACATATGTTCTGGGACCGGATGTCGCTCTCACATGGTGCTCCTTTAGCCCCCTGGCTCCATCTCACCCTACTGAGGAGGTGTGAACGAGAGGAGAGTTTCTTCTCGTTACTCTTCCGTCAGGCGCCAACTCCCCCAATCGCTGTCATGTGATAGCGGGCGAGCAGAAGCTGCGGGGGTCTCCTGGCTCGGGCTTCGTTACAAAACCCCGCCGCAGCGCCCAGACCCGCCACAAGCCGTCTCTCTCGCCTCATCTCTCTGTCGACTGCAGGCCTCGCCTCTGCCCGCCCCAAACTTTTAAGCCGATACCGGACTGAGCGGTGAGAGGAGCTTTTTTATTTTCTTACTCCCCGTCTCTGCAGAGGCCTGGGGTAACTTCGTACTTCCAAGCCCTCGTTGCCGGCGGAGCGTCCGCTACAGCGGGGTGTGCTGTAGCCGTCAGCGAGGAAGCCCGGGAGACTCGGCGGCCTCCAGGACGTCAGTGGGGGCCAAGACTCGCTTCTGCCCCGTGTCCCGCCCAGAGACCTCGCGGCGGGGGTGGCAGCAGCCCTTCCGGCGAGCGGCGAGGCCCGCTGTGGGAGCCTTGCGCGGAGCCCGCCGACCAGAGCGATCGCGATCGCGCGTGGTCGGAGCGAGGAGGCACAGGATGTAGAGGCGGCGGGGCAGCGCCGTCCCCAGCGTCCCGAGATCATCCTGTGTGGGGCAGAGCGGAGCCCGGAGCGGCGCAGCGGGGTGGTGCGGCCACGGGAGGGCTGAAGGGGGCGGCGATGCCCAGGCCGGGGAAGAGCTCGTACAGCGACCAGAAGCCGCCCTACTCCTACATCTCCCTGACGGCCATGGCCATCCAGCACTCGGCGGAGAAGATGCTACCTCTTAGCGACATCTACAAGTTCATTATGGAGCGGTTCCCCTACTACCGAGAGCACACGCAGCGCTGGCAGAACTCTCTCCGCCACAACCTCTCCTTCAACGACTGCTTTATCAAGATCCCGCGCCGCCCCGACCAGCCGGGCAAGGGCAGTTTCTGGGCGCTGCATCCGGACTGTGGGGACATGTTTGAAAACGGCAGCTTCCTCCGCCGCCGCAAGCGCTTCAAGGTCCTGCGCCCCGAGCATCACCTGCCCAGCGGCGGTGGTCCGGGGGGCGCGCCTGGTGGCGGTGGCTCTGGCAAGCCCCCGGCGCCCACCTCGCAGATGGTGCACTACTTCCATCCTCACCCACCACCACCACCTCCGCCGCCTCCCACGGGAAAGGTCCCAGGGTTGTCGGGCTCCGAGGCGGCTGTGGCCGCTGCCGCCGCCGCCGTGGGGAGGCTGTCGCAGTTCCCACCCTACGGGAGCAGCCAGTCCTCGGGCTTCAAGCATCCCTTCGCCATCGAGAACATCATAGGGAGAGATTACAAGGGCGTGCTGCAGGCAGGTGGGCTGCCGCTGGCCTCGGTGATGCACCACCTGGGCTACCCGGTGCCCAGCCAGCTCAGCAGCGTGGTGAGCTCCATGTGGCCGCACATGGGGGTGATGGACTCCGTGGCCGGCATGCCCATGTCCCCCGACTACGGACCCTTCGGGGTGCCCGTAAAGGCACTCTGCCACCCTCCCCCACAGACCATGCCCGCCGTCCCAGTGCCAATCAAGCCGGCGCCGGCGATGCCTGCTGCCTCGGCCATCCCAACTCTGACGG
>VZTY01003846.1:45047-73400 GCA_013400935.1 Turnix velox
GTGGGGGGAGGTAGGGGGAAAAGGGAGAGATCCGGAGGGAGAAGCTGTCAGGCTCCCACGGGAGAGAATGCAGGGGCAGGGTCCAGAAACCCCAACATGATAGTACCCCTGATGGTGGCCGTGTTTATGTTTGTACAGTCAGGTCGCAGGCGAGAGTGTCTGTCGACGTTAAATATCATTAGTGGTGGAGAGGTGATGTGAAAAGTCACAGCCAGGGCCAAAGGTGCTGGCTTGAAGGCCCAGGACGAGAAGTCTCCTCGCCACCCCACCAGCCTTCTCCACGGAGAGGCCCCGCAGCCTGGTCTCCCCGCCTGGGACGGCCGGGCCGGGGATCCCGCAGAACTCGCGATGCAGTGTGAGGGGAGATGTAAGGGGGCTGTAAGGAACAGAAAGATAAAGCCTTCTCCGCAGTTCTTCACGGAGACGAGGAAATTCTGCCCCACTGTAGCTCTTGCTCCTGACAGAGACGGGCAAAGCGCCTGCGAGCTGCGGGGCCAAGGGACTTGTAAAACTTGCTATTTAAAGAGCAGGCTTTAAACAGCTCGATTAATTAGAGGCAGTTTAAACTACAACGGCCTCGACGGGGAAGGACTCCTTTAACTAACGATCCAGTTAGTTTACCCTCACATTTACTCTCCGTCTCAATATTACATATCGGAGGGCAGCATCTTATAAGGGACTGAAGTGTGACCTGGCCCCTCATGCTGTGATCGAATGCCCGAAATCCCTGGTTTCTCATTAAATGAAACCATCCTGGCGACTCGTCGATCTTACTTTTCATATCACTTTCACCGCTCACAGATACCTCTTTTTTTTTCTATGTGTTGCTTGGAGTTTCGTCCACGTGAGTGAGAACACTAAAATCCGTGTGTGTTTGGGGTGGAGGGAGGGCGGGGAAAGCCGAAAGAAAAAATGGTTAAAAAAATTATTCGGGAAGAGCATTTTACTTTCAGTAGACGAGGTCTGTGTGATGCAGGATAGAAACTCGGAGAGAGCAGCACTGGCTGATGAGTCTCGGCTGATTTGCTGCTGCCGTAGCCTGACTGTCCTGCTGTACAGCAACGATCGTTAAAGCCCATCGCTTAATTTGCTTTTGCTGGGGGTGCTCTTTAAAAGCACCGCCTTTCACATCGTTTAAGGAAGGCGTGCTCGTAGCCTGGATTAGGTTCGCACGCCATTCCCTCTTCCCTCCCCAAAAAGACAGAAACACCCCTAAGTTTCCTTTACCTTGGCGGCAGGGCAAGGGGAGGAAAGGAAAACAAACCCCTCACAGGTAAATAGCTCTTAGTAGCTGTCACCGCTCATGGACGAAGCGCCGGCGAGGAGAAGACGGTGTCTCGGATCTCCATCCCAGCTGTAGTTCGGATACTGGTTTCGGCGGGTGCTGGATCCGAGCACCCGCTGCCTGGGGATTTCCTTGCCTGATGTCGGCAGAGCTGCAGCGCGCCGAAAAGGCGGTTGAGGAAGGGCATCCTGCTTCGGGCTGGTCCCTCTTCGGGGATTTCTAACTAGAGAAAATATCTCTAGGAAAAGCAAACCTTTTTGGTGCCGGCTGCCAAAAATTCTCCATGAACACACTGTTGTCTGTCGAATTTAAACGGTGGTTTATTTCAGTTGTCCCCCTGGTCTGGCGGAAGGGGTTACTTTCAAAATCGTAACATCGCTGGTGCTGAAAAAATAGTACTAATAATGTCATGCTAATGGGGCATGGACCGGTATCACATTTTAAAAATAGGAGTGGGAAGGGGAAATGCAAAGTTTTGCAGCTAGATAAACCAATAAGTAATCAGATATGCAAAAGAAAGGAAGAAAAAAAAGGAAAGAAAAAACAAAAGAGAAAATAGTGCTCCACATTTTCTTCACTATTTTCAATTTTAGACACAGAGCCAAGTCAGTATTTCTGCTGATAAAAACTAGTTGTTTATAAAGAAAGCAAATAAACCGTGAGCAGCACTAGCTGCAATACAACTCGACATTGCTAAATACGTTCCACCGCTTTCGATGTGGCTACTGCTTAGGACTCCAAAGCATTTTAGGGAAGCTGGGCTTTCATCTCACATCGATCTGAAGAGCAAGGGGAATGGGAAATACGGAACAGAAGACTAATCCTCCAGGGAAGCATTCAGAGAATTCTGGGCGGTTTTACGATTCTGGTTAGCCTCTTAAATTTCATCGCAGGAAAGCTTTATTTGGTGCAAAGACGTCGGTCCGAGAAGCACCCGGAGGCGGGAGCCGAGCAGCCGGGGCAAGTGTTGTGGCAGAGCCTGGCAGCTGGTGCAGGTGTTGCGACAGAGCCCAGCTTCTGGAGCAGGCAAATCGCGGCAGGAGAAGGTATCTGGCTGCGGCCAAAGTGGACCTTTGCCCAGCGCCGGGGGGGAAGTGACATTCGGAGTCGGAGGGTGATGGTTTAGGCAGCAATTTGTGATAGGCTGTTCTCATCCTCGGAAGCTTAGGCGAACAGGGAGTTTAGGCTACTCGCCCAGAGGATTTACTGTAACTCCCAAGGCATCTGTCTAGACTTTGTATAACAAAAAGACGGTGCCCTTTCCTTTTGCTCGTACAATGAAAATTATAGAGAGTTAGAACCTGATAATTTCAGACTGTCAGAGGGAAAAAATCAACTAATTGAGAAATATTTCCTAACTTGTTTTGACATTTTTCTTTATTTCGGACTCCATCTCTAACTGTAACCTTTGCAATGTTACAGAAATTTTACATGAACAACCAATAATCCCAATATATAAACAAAACTATTCTCAGTCTTGTCTAAAAACATATAATGGTACAAGGTCCAGAGAAATGAGATAGTACTCTTGCCTCTATGCAAAAAGTTGAAGGGTAAAATTTCACCCTGGCATAGGCTTGGCATATCAGACAGGAAAAAAGTCTTGTGCTAATAACAAGATTTTGAGTGTCTACCACAGCAGTACACCTCATGTAGAAGCCGGTTGCCTTCAGATAAAAGCACATATATGTTCTGCATAGGAAAGGCAGATAGATGAGCCTTTTACTTAGTGGATACAGGGCAGATGCTTGTAAACAGAAGACACAGATGCAAGTAGGACAAGCCAGCCTGATCTTCATATCTATAGACTGCCAAAAGTAGTGAAGTAAAAGTTAATGTTAGAAAAATGAAGGCCTACAAAAGAGCATTGATCTACTGTGGTTAGCTCTCGTAGTGCTTATTATTTCTACCTGTGGAAAACTATCCCTAACTGAGGCATTGCTTTGTATACAGTCCATAGGACATGCAAGTCAAGATAGAAAAGCAAGTGCAGCAAGACTTCTAGTATTAATGTGTTTTATGGTCTGAAAAGTAAAAGCAGTGCTTTCATAGATTGGTGTTACAATTGAAACTGTTGGCTTCATTGACTTCCTGGAGCCCTGCCTGCAAGAAACCTGTCAAATCTGCCTGGAATTTTGCTGCTGGGTCTTGTGGGATCCAATGTCCCTTTTTATCATAAGACTAATTTGAAATCATTACCCATAAAATCCATTTTAAGGTACAAACATCCCTGTTGAAATCTGTAATAGTCTCAATTTCAAAAAGTAGTGTTCCACCTCTGCTTCTGGAGTTTTGCTGAACATACGGTTGGTTTAACTAACTTTAGTTGGGTACACAAGGTATAATGTTAGATACCTACATACCAAATTTTACTGCCTAGATAACCCATATATTTTTAAGTATGTTACTATATCGTTTGAAGACTCAGTGGTCTTCGCTCCTTACTCATCCAGTATGGTCACCGCCATGCCTCATCTAGGGATGCCTCATGGATAGAACACTCTTCTCAGAACCCATGAAGGAAATACAAGTTCAAGACACTTTGTCTGAAAAGGATTCACACTCACATCCCTGTACCAAAGTTGGTCAGATGAAAAGTGGCACATGACAAAGAGTTATGCTTTCTGGTGAAGTTATGCAGTAACATTGCAAAAGCAAGTATCAGCTTCATGAGGTGTCAGACAAGGCGCAGGGCCTGGGTGCTTTTCTCCAAAGGCAGAATCTTACACTCATAATAGATGAAGAGGGAAAAGGAAGCATAGAAAGAAATTATGTCAAATTTTCACAGCAGAGTACCACATGGACTGATGCTGAGTGTCCTGGAAATTCATAATTGTGTTTTCAGACAGGCAAAGTGACAAACATTTACTAATATTACATCATTTGGATTAATACAAAAGAATAACTGACAAACTGGGGGTAGCCAAAACTTACCACACTGAGTTATAGGAAAATAAATGGAAAATAAAATTAGTTTTTGATACATGCAAACTGATATTCATGGGGAAAATAATCCTGGTTTTGATACTTAACAATAGGTCTTGGTAGACAGCTCTATAAAAATATTGATTTAATAGTCCTTAGCCATGAAAAAAGCCAGAATAACAAGAAAGGAACAGGACTGTAAAACAGTTCTGTAAGTTACTCACAACCTGAAAACAGGTGTTTTAAAACTTGCAGGATGCTGAGAGAATCATATGGGATACCAAAATCTATATCTGTACAAGTAGCAATCCAGTAGTCATAAGACTCTTCAGCAGGTAAAAGCTAGAGTTGTAGAGATGAGTAACACTCGTTTACAAAATTGTGATAGACTCGGAGAAAGTGAGAAAGGCATACTTGCTCATTCTTTCTCTCCGTATCATATCTGTGAATCATCAAAAAGGATTCAAAGCAAACTGAACAAACAGATACTTCATGCAGCACATAAGTCCATACAGCAATTCACTGTTGCAAGATGCTGAAGGTGTTGAAATTGTATGTGGGTTTGAAGAACAGCTGTGACATTCATGCAAGATAAATCCACTGAGAGTCATTCCCTAAAAAGGTGCTACCTCTTGCTTGGATTTGCTGTGCTAATGATATATTTCTGAAAGTACTACATGCTTTTCCTGTTCTACTCTTTCTAGAGTATCTGTTGTTTCCTTACTGTTGGAAACAAGACACTGGGCTAGATGAACATTTGGGCTGACCCATGACAATTGTTCTTAATCATAACTTACATTCTTAGCCAAATGTCCTAAATCAAAGAAATTCTTTAAAGTAATTTCCAGTATAATACGTTAAAGCAGATGTAATAGATGCATGCAGAGATGCAGATATAAGAATCCAAACTCTGGAGGCTAACTGAACATGTTTGATATGAAAAATGTAGTACAAAGATACTTTCTCTTGTCAAGGAGAGTGCTCCACTGACTGTATTAATTAACTTGTTTTCCGGTGGAATTAATTTTAACAATTCAAACATTTCAGCATGAGAGAGAGAATCTTTTCATATTATGCTGGCATAAATGATAGAGTATAAGTATAGGCATGGATTTAATTACTTTCTATGATGGAGATACAACTCCCAAAGTCCATGTCCTCATCCTACTATACTGATTATGTCTGTGCTATGCTTGTCTGAGGCATCCATGCAGGTCTATGCATTGACAGAGTTGTCAGCATACTACTTTTGTCTATTCCTTCTTTTCTGGTTATAGGATCAGTAAAAAGAAAATGCTTTTTCAAGCATGAAATAATGTAATTATGACACATGAAAAAATAACTCTGATGCTGAGCTTTACAAAGCTTTAAAATATGAGTTTTAAGGCATTTGGCATCTACAGTACTTCACAGAATCTTGTAATATCTCTTCAAGCTTCATATGGATGTGTAATCTACATTGGGAGAGGTATTAGTTTTAAAAGATAGACAAACATTAAGGCAAAACACCTGGGATAGAGGTGTAAGCCTACACTACATTATATATCACTCAAAATAACCAGTGTACAATAGACATTAACATCTTCTGAATAATTGCAGGGACCTGGCTTGCACTGCTTAAGTCAGAGAGCCAAACATTTGGAAACGCAAAAAACCCCTGTATCTTTTATCAAATAATCACCCCCCCTTACTTTCAAAACTTCAGTGTTACTCAGTAGATAAATTATTAGATTCTTTTACTGGTAAGAGCCTCTAATTTTTATTTATTGTCAAGGCATTTAACTCCAAGTACTGTATAACAAACTCCCAGTGTAGATCAAGTCTTCATTTCATGATGATATGAATAATCTGAAACTCAATCAGTGACTAATTCTGGATAAAAATGCAGAAAGGAACAAGAAAAATGTATGTTTGTGTACTGATTGCATCACAGAACAGCTACTGGAAAATGCCAATTTGCTGCAGACAGTGTCAGAAAATTTACTAACGTCATTGTACTGGCCATTTGTGATTTATTAACATGTAGGATGTGTGATTTGGATTTATCCTCTCCGAAGGCTTGCAATTAGCATTTTCTTAATCCTCATGTGGTCTTTTAACTGTGGTTGATATGATTTTGAACCATAGCAGATTAGTAAATATGCAAATTATTGTGATACTTCATATGCTTAATAAAATGTATAGCTGTAACTGGTAAGTGATTACACATTATTTAACTGATTGTTACTGATTGCTCAGGAAAATCTTTCATGGTACATATCAGTTAGGAAGAAAATGCAATTCAATAGTACAATGCTGGCTGATTATCACAGTGTACAATTTTTAAAGCTGAATAGGACAGTTGGGATGAAACTTGGAAAGAGAAAATAATTATTGCTTCTTCTCATTGTGGCAACAGAGATCAAGACAAAACCATGTAAGGATGAATATGATACATCTTCAAAATTAAGTTACACTAATGGCACTAGTGAAACAGATAACAAGTGAATCAAGATTCTCAGTAAGCCTCTGGCACTTTCATATTAGTTCTGTTCAGAAGCTTTTTGTAAAAAACTGCAAATGCCCCAGTTTACTCACCAGCTCCAGTGCTATGAGCAAAAAGATAATAAGCAAATAAGCAGGTTGAAAACATGGGTTTATAACGGGGGGTCAAAATGCAGAATGTGTCAGATTTTACATGTTATTGCATTTTCTGCTTTAAAAAGGTTTCTCTGTGTCACCAGTGTATTTCATTTGCAAACCTCCAAACAGAAGGGAAAAACAGTCCATTATGCTGATTTTATTTTGAAAGAAGAATTGTACAGGAAAGAATAACAAATATGAACAAAAAACGGGCTTAAATGCAACTTGCATGCATCAAGTGCAAGCTGTGACAGAGGAGCTTGATGTTCTTCTTGGAAACTGATTTTTAGTGACAGTAAAAGCAGTGCAATTGACTGAATATTTTACAGAGCTTCAGTAAAGAGTCTGGTATCAGTGCCTGGCAAATCATCACCGTAAGTACAGAGCCTCACAGAATTTGACTACACACTGAAATAATGTGAAATTATGGGACATGATATGTAAATTTATGCATTTTAGCTCTTATATCTGAGGAAGTTTGCTGGATAGAAGAAACTCTGAGGATTCCCTTTCCTAATAAAAGTGTAGAAAAATCAGAGTATGCAGGAATATGAAGGCCAAGACAGAAATGGAAAGTTCTCATGGATTACCTTCAGCACACATATAGTACTTTTATTGTCACAAAGATTTCTACCTTTCTTTCATAGTATTTCTTTATTCAACACTATGAGCTTCATTAATTTGTGATCATGTCACCAGCTCCCTGGTACCAAACTGGAAATTGTCTGCCCCACAACCTGTGCTCACCCAGTGTGACAATGAATTCTTCCTGAGTTCTTCTAGTATATCACATTTTGTAATAAAATCTCTTTTAATTGTGAAGAATTTCTAGCTTAGTAGGTATTATGATGTTATGACAATTTTTTGGCTACTGCCACTCTTGAAGTCCATCAGTGAGAAAATCTTTTGTGAGGCAGGTAAGCCTGCCATCTGCAGCCTTAATTTTCTTAGTCATATTTAAGCTGTACAGACACAAATTTTGGGCTCTTATATGAAACATAAATATGAAAGGGAAATTCAGCGGCTTTTTCTGAATCAAAATTAATATGGCCACACTTAAGATGATACAAATTTGTTGCTGTTATAGTTCCTCTAACTCATGATGTATTTTGATTTTTAAGTTTCTCATTAAATATTTAACCAGATTACAGACATCCAGGTAATAATTCCCCCAGTAGTCACAGAAATGAAGAGGAAGAGTAAATTCTTATGATTTCTGTTTAAATATTTCTGATCAGTACAATGAAATGAAAATGTTAAATTATTTTGACCTAAGACAGCCAGGACATTCAGAGACTACCTTATGGGTTCCCAAACTTTTCAATACCGTTGCTGTAGTAATAGGAACATTACTTTCTAGCCCACCAGGCCAAATGATGAAAACACTGTAGGATCACCTTAGTGAAAGGCACTAGCATAACAAAAGAAGAGGTAAAAAAAAATCCATAATTTCTTGGGAATTTGTAAGTCAGATAAGAAGCGAAGTACTTTTTCAAGAATTCAGGTCCTGCTGAGATTTACTTTTTTTTCATGCTAGATGTTGAATAATGGCAGTTATAAAAGGAAAAAAAGGCACTATTGACTTAATTTACAGATTTAAGGTGGAAAGAAAGCCCAAATTTAGTAAGGAAACTGGTAGCAAAGCCAGAGGCTATATCTATGCCTCAAGTCTCACTTTCAAGCTCCTCTTCTATTCTCATTAATGGGAAAAGCCTTTCATTTTGATATTTTCCTTCTAAATCAATTCCCAGAAACAAACAGATGAAAACAACTCAAGGCCTAGAAAAGAGCACAAAGCATTGATAAAGCTGTGGGGTAGTTGCTAGAACCTGTTCTCTTTAGATGAAAGCAGTGAAGACCACTGGAACTTTAATGAAAGCTTTGTGTTCCAGAATTACTTCAGAGGCAATCCAAATTCAGACAAACCTGTATCTTTTGAGCCTTACCTGAGTAAAATATTTTAATTTTCTTACTGAGCTAGGCTAGCTAGCTTTCATCACTTCAAGCTCCCAGCTTCTAATTTGCATTATCCATTTTCCATGAGCCATGAAGCTTTGGGTCCTTGGAAGAACTGTATCAAGGTGCTTTGAGGTCTTGATGCTGGCAGATGGCAGCATCTGGCCCAGAGCGTGGATGGATGGATGGATGGATGGATGGATGGATGGATGGATGGATGGATGGATGGATGTCAGCGTTTTGTAGTTCTGCACCTAGCCAATTTGGCAAACTGCTTGGTGCTCTAGTATGAGTATTACCCACTTCTTGGTTATGCAAGTCCTTATTTATTCTCAATTACTTTGCTTACCAAACCTTTCATACTCCTTTATCTAGAAGAGACAAAATACAAGAAGATGGGGAGATGAAGGTTGCATAGAAGTAGTAGAAGGTTCTGAGAACTTGTTAAATATTCCAGCAGCTCCTCATCCCAGCAATTTCCACAAATTGCATTGTCATCAAAATGTTTCAGGGGATTCTAAAGATTCAGTAGGACCACCCACAGCTGCCAATACAAAAAGAACCCTTGAGGACCTCTTGCAGGATTAAAGTTGTTTCCCCTTTAAATTCTTTAAGATATTCTATGAAGGCCTTCTCACCATTATCAAGCAATGAGAACCTTTCTTTGTACTTACCCGATCACTTTTGTAATACTGAGCTGCCTGAAATGTACCTGAAGAAAATATCTACCTGTAAGACCGATTTGACATAAGTAAGACCATCAGAAAGCAAATATTCTTGTGGTTTATGTATTGCAGTGAACTTTAATTAATATGCTACCTGCCTATAGAATTAGCACTGGTTTGTCTGTCCTGTGTCATGGAGAAACATTCAAATCCGGTCTGTCAGGGGCTAATTTAACAAAGATGTTACAGATGGTTCTTTCATGAATCTTGCACTAAAAAAGCTTTCCATTCAATGCTGAATCCAATTCTAAACCTCTTACAAATGCAAAGGGCAGGATGCACTTATTGGTCTGAACTCAGTAGGAGACAGGAGAAATTACCTTACAAGATAATAGATATAGCTAGGTGAGGAGTTTGGGAATTAAAAATTATTTGTACCTGGATACAACTATAAAAGCAAGAAATTCAACTACTCTATAGCCATCAAAATAAATAGTTGCATGAATCATACATACAAAACCAGTATAAAAGTTGATTGTTGAATAATAGTATTCTATGTGCCATCATAATTCAAATTAAGTGGAAGATACTTGCTCTGATACTTCTAGGCAAACATAGCTTTTTATCTGAAAGGCCAAGTGCAAGGTCCTGCACCTGGGTCGAAGCAATCCCAAGTACAGATACAGGCTGGGTGGAGAGTGGCTTGAGTGCAGCTCCGTAGAGAAAGACTTGGGTGTGTCAGTTGATGACAAACTCAACATGAGCCAGCAGTGTGCACTCGCAGCCAAGAAGGCCAACCAAATCCTGGGTTGCATCAGGAGGAGTGTGCATCAGGAGGAGGAGGTGCATCAGCAGGTCCAGAGAGGTGATTTTACCCCTCTACTCGGCACTGGTGAGACCCCACCTGGAGTATTGCGTCCAGTTCTGGAGCCCTCAACACAGGAAGGACATTGAGCTATTGGAGCAGGTCCAGAGAAGGACCACGAAGATGGTCAAGGAGCAACTGCGCTATGAGGACAGGCTGAAGGAGTTGGGGTTGTTCAGCCTGGAGAAGAGAAGGCTCAGAGGGGACCTCATAGTAATTTATCAGTACCTGAGGTGGTCCTACAGAAAGGCAGGGGAAGGAGTTTTTAACATAATATCGGATGGGAGGACTAGAAACAACAGACGGAAATTGGAGGGGGGTAGGTTTAGACTTGACATAAGAAAGAAATTCTTTCCAGTGAGGGTGGTGAAACACTGGAACAGGTTACCCAGAGAGGTTGTGGATGCCCTCTCTGGAGGTGTTCAAGACTAGGCTGGACAAGGCACTGGGCAGCCTGGTCTAGTGGGAGGTGTCCCTGCCTATGGCAGGGGGGTTGGAACTCAATGATCTTTGAGGTCCCTTCCAACCCAAACTATTCTATGATTCTATTCTATGATTCTATTCTATGTACATAAGGTAAATAGACAGTAGTAATATATGTAATAAATACATTATTTTAAAAGTTATTGTAAATACACCACTGAGAATCTCTATATTCCATCTGTTAGTGAAGACATGTTGTGGACTAGAAATGCAAAACAAAGGGAGGGCCACATTGCAGGATCATAGGTTGTACAAAAGACACTAGTATCTGAAATTGATGAAATCTTACAGCCATTCCGGTGCATTTTAAGCTGTGTGGAAGCACTGACTTTGGCCTGTTGAGAGATATGCATGCCTGGATATATCTTCTTTATGAAGGCTTGCACATCTTATGATGGTGTACATCTTTACACAGTGAAAATTTGCATTAGTCTCAGACAATTTTTAGAGGCTCATAACAGAAAATTTCCCTAGTTAAGAGAGTAACTGAATGTAAGAAGACTCCATCACTGAGAGGAACAAGTATCAAAGTACAAAAAGCCTATCATTTTGCCTATAATCTAGATTCTTCTTTTAATCATTAGGCAGTGTATCAGATACATTTGAAATGGATCATAACATGCACAGAAGACAACAACTTGTGATCACAGTGTATTCAGATAACACTGTTTCAGCATTCTCTGTCTCATCCTCATATATCCTGATGTTGATTTTCCTGTAAAGTTAGCCAAACAGGTTAAACTCTTATTAAAGGCCAATCCATCTACACACATAATTGCATTCTTCAATCAGAAGAAAGACTTAATAAATTAATTAATAGAACAAAGCTTCTGAAACCCACATACAATCATTTTAGCACATTTGGACCTAATGTGCAACTCTTAGGCTTCTCTGAAATCTTCCTAGTGCCTTGCTGAAACTTTCCTCTCCTGCACCTGGACACTAGCTCATTGTGTTATAAGGAGGGTTATTTTGGCTTGGAGAGGAGAGGACTTTCATGATTTCAAACATGGACATTAGATCAAATTTTTATCTTATAATCCTGTCTTTGGTGTCACCAGAATGAGGCCTCTTGGAATAGAAAGAGAAAGCTGTAGAAAGAGGCTCATTTAATTTATACATTTAAGTGCTGCTGTTCTAATTCGCTAGTGTAGCATTTTCATTGTTTTCTGCTTTGCATCCTAAAGGCAGGCTTACATCAGGCAATTATGAATGTTCCTCTGAAGAAATAATTGAAATTCACTAGTTGTAGGACATGGTTAAACAATGTTGGGATTGGAGGTGTGAGGTCAAATATATTCCCAGAGGCACTACTGAAATTACAGACTACTCCTTTCACTTGCCTTAAAGGATGACTGTTTTTAGTACTCTCATTTTAAAAGCAACTAATCAGATAAACTGCATGAGACAAACAGCAAACATGAGAATGATATTTTGTCTTCAGTTCAGAACTGCAGTCTTGCATTTAAACTAACAAAACTTTTAAAGATAGCATGGAAGACTGCTGTGCAGCATGGAGATGATCTGCTCATAATTAAATCAGTAAAGGTACACATAATTTGCAAAGTCCTCTTGCACCTGCAGCAAGGAGACAGCTGTAAAAATAGGGATTGACTGTATGAGCATACACCTCCACTGAAAAACCAAGCTAATGGCAGAAGAACAGTTCCCATCTACTTTTTAATGTAGCAAAGAAAAAACCATGGTGAAACACTTAACTGCTGGATTGTGAGATGTTATTTCTGCATAATTTATCTTGCAAGGCAAGATATATATATTGCATCTTTCATGCAATAACAAACTCTGAATTATCCAGAAACAAAGTATTTTCTAGTGAATTTTCTATAATGCAGGAATTTTGTGCCAAAGTCCATAGAAATAGTAGACTTCCATGGACCTCATGAACAAAATAAAACTCTGTGTGTTTGTGTGTGTGTGTTTGTGTGCATGGAGAATAGAGGTGTACTGCAGAAACAGAAAACATGACACAAAACATCTTATCAAGGTGTAAGTCACATCTACAGGTCTTTTTGTCTCATAATGAAATGGATTCACCAAAAGAAAATGGGAGCATCCAAAAGTAAAACATACATGCCTTATCTCCTTGGGAATCCTTATGCTTAGTGATTATTGCCATGAACTAAAAACAGAGCAATTTGCTCTTCCACTTTCATCAAAACACAATACAAGAGATATACATTCCATTTTGTCCATTGCCTTGCCACTGCATAATATATACCTGGTCCAAGGCAAAATACTGCTAACTTGAGCCATTCAGAACTCCTGAACAATGTTTTTGCTACAATCTACAAATCTTTCTCTTTGCCTTTTGAAAGCATGAACTGACAAAGTTCAAAGTAGTTTTCAAAGTCCTTTTTTATAATCATAAATAAAAAATTACTCAATAGTGGAAATTTTATAATTTACTACCACTATTCCAGTACCAAAACTCCTCTTTTATCCTGTGTTTAAATGTTGTGCATATTAAGCCCCCTTACTGACAGTTAACCAGTTTGCAGAAGAAGTCTCATTTTTTTCATATAATCCTTTTTTTTCTCTCCAGTGCTTGACATCTATTCCATATTACCAGCACAAATAAATATTATTCATAGGCTCTTTCAAATACACATTATTTATCTTTTTATAGTCCTTTTTATGGCTAATAACATTTATTTCAAGAGAGACATTCTCTGGGTTTTTTTTTTTTCTGCTTTCTATATTGAGGTTAACATGAATTACATCCTAATTTATGTTTCTTAGTGGGTTATGGTTCTGACTACATCCCCATGAGAAGCATTACTGGCTTCTACAACTACCTTCCCAATGATCATAAAACAAATATTGAAAAAAGGAAATACTGAACAACAGAGGAAGCTTAAAAAAAATCTAAAATTGAGGAATGGCTGCCTAAACATTTCCTAGATTCTGCACTGCAGTCTTTCTACCATTGTGTTTTCTAGGTACAGAAACGAGAGTACTAGATCATCTGTGCCAGTCTATTCCACTGATTTCACATCTTTTGGAACAGGCATTCTGCCAACAGTGAAAATACATACTGGTCCAGGCAAGGAGATCTCACAGGTATTTTTCCTAATGACATCAAAAGCAAAAATCCTATTGACTGAACCAGAAATTGAACCAGTCTCCTGTTTTGGTGAAAAACTGTAAATCTGCTATTTCTACTTGCAGAATTGCTATATTCTGTATTTCTGGCACATGGTCACAATTGCCTAGGGATCAAGCATATTGAAGTAGATTAGTCACACCAAATAAGGAGTAAAGCAGGCACATCTTAGTAGGTATAGGAAAACATTAGCTCAGCACTATGCTAATTCACTAGCCTATCCAACTCTCTGTTACAAAAATAAGAGAGATATAGTGCACACAGAGATACAGTTTATTTAATAGTAATTTATAGTATCCATCGTGTCATGACATAATTTGACCCAACAGCAAACCCCAACAATCTGCAGGCATTGCAATACCAGTTCTGCCACCTTAGAGAGGCCCAGAGGCTGATGTCTGTCATACAGGGGGTAGCAGCCCAGGGAATGGAAGATAGACTGGAATTGAAGAGACTGCCTTCTTTCCACTTAATGGGTGAATCTGACCCTTTTTTCTTGACCTCAACAAGGTCTTTTCTCTCTCTCACATGCCCTGGTTACTAGGAGGTATTCCTAAAGAAATAATTGAGTCTGGAAATGTTTTGCATCATGGGGAAAGGATTTTGCGCTTCATTCTCTATGCACATAATAGAAATGGAGCAAAATCTTTAAAGGTGGCAAGAGCTGCGACCAAGCACTTGGCTGTGTCCCTTCATCTAGGTGATCTAATTCCTAGTCAACAAAATTTTAGTCGCTCAAGGAACTTCTTACATGGCACAGGACACCTAATTAACAGGAAGAAGGAAGGATTCTTATGCAAGAATTCAAAAAGGTCTCATGCAGCTTGAGTGACTGCCATATCACAGAACTGCTGAAAACCAGGACTTACATCTAGCCACAGATTAAAGGAATGCAGCTTAATAGTGACTATGTACGGTATCTTGTTGAAGGACCTTTGATGAATCCTGTTTTAAAGCAAATATTTTCTGTGTGGATGCAGAAGACCAAAATACAGAGGTCTGGATTCTGCTACCTGTCCCAGGCTCTGAAACCTATCTATGTTTATTTAATACTGAAGTACTTATACCTGTTTATTCTCAGTTGCTTGCTCCTTTTCTTTCAAAGTACATAGAAATCATGAGAGCAGTGTGAAGATAAATGCCAAGCAGATAAACAGGGATCCTATTTGAGTGAAGACTGAAGTTAGTTTGCAGTTGTCCCGACATATTTGTCATTCTTACTTTGTGCTGCTTATTTATGAGGTAAAACCACACCTACATCCAAGAATCAGTACAACAGTATGCAGGAATTATCACTTCTGGTAGTTCTGCCAGAACAATACAGCTTTAGCTGAGCAACCTCCCTTTTAGACTGAATTTTCTCCGTTCTTCCATCAGTTTCACAGAAAGTAACCTCAGAATGAAAACACTGGTAACCCAGCAGGACAGTACTAGATGAGTGAGATTAAGAGCAAGCAGGCTGTTAAAGCTATTTATTTCAGGATAAATTATGTTACAAAAGGTCATGAATGAAAGCAATTGCAGAGCTTTACTCCATGTGCAAGCTTGTAATTATCCTGCACAAATATAAGCAGCTACTCTAAATGTCAGCAAAGGTGAATCTTGTCCCAGGAAACTATTTCTTTCTAAGTTATAATCACACTTAGGCCTGTATACTTTTGAACTCTCCATGATTAACATTAGATATAGGCTTCTTTTTATACAAGCTGTTATAAACTAGAGATCTTACAAGACCTTACAAACAGCAAACAAGCGTGCCTTAATTAGTTTTGTTTATCATTTGAATATGCTTCTTAGCATAATGGATTTCATATTTCTATAGATGTAGAATGGTGATGTTGTGATTAGATAGTTAAGTGACTTTGTCATTAAAAGGATTCCAGCAATAGGATGAATAATGCCAACTGGACACCTGAGATAGCCTCTGAAGAGTCTTTTACATACAGACAGAGATCTGAAGGTGAACAATAATAATAATTGGCAAACTACATACCATTTATATAGAAACAAGATTATATAATATATATATAAAATTATATACACTATATATATAATTGTAAACAATTAAAAATTTAAATTTATTTAAAATAGCTATAAATAAAAAATACAGAGTGAGTTTTAGAGGTAACCTGAATGTGGATAAGGTTGGATTCTCATGGCCTGTAATAGGCAGTTGAAAAATGTTTTTTATTAGGAAGAATCATTATATCATGAATGTGACTGCTTGTGGCCACGGGGAGAATGAAAGTAAATGGGATTAACATAGGAAAAGAATAAGCAAAGGAAAGTTTGGGATTTGTTACAATGTGTGGAAGGCAGCACAATGAATGTAAGTTGAGATTTTAAACTTCTCTAAGCACAGGTTAGCAGCAATACTGTGCAGAAATTAAAGAAATATAAAGTATTGTGATAATCCATATGAATGAAAAGGAACAAAGAGAAAGCTTCAGAAAGACAGTACCTTGTAAATACTGAAGAGAGAATAAATATGATTTGGAAGTCAATCACAAAGTCAACAGTATAGCACAGAAGTGTTTGCTTAAATTCATGCTGTCCCATTGGGATTCACTGCTATGACACTTGGAGGAGTACAATCAAGCCTTCAGCAGACTCATATTAGTATCCAGTTTAAGTAAGACAACATCATAAATATGATGGAGAGTGCTTTTCAAAAGGGCAGACTCATGAAGTCAGTAGTGGAGACTGCTGAATAACATAACTTTTAAGTACAACACATGATCTTAAACATATGACCCCAAACCCCTGTGGGAAACCATAATTAACATCTCTCAGTTGCCTCACTCACATAAGCTACTTATTTTGATTTCAAAGACTTATATATTGATGAAGTAAATATGTCTTTATAGTAGGGATCTAAAGTGAAATGAGGTATTCTTGAAACAGTTAGGAAAATTAAAATTGGAAAAGATCTACAAGAATGAATGATTTTCTGGTTTTAAGAAGCATTTTGTCATCCCTTCCTCAACTCACACAATTGGTTCAAGCTAAACTGAACTCCTTACATTTTGGTGAAGACTATGTCATAAAAACAAAGATAATGTGAGTTACATTTCAGTGAAGATGGTGGCTTAGTGGTTTTGTCCAATGTAATTTCAGAGACTTCAGGAATTTTGTTCTCTGCCCTGGAAATCTCCTTTCTTAACTTAGCAGCCATGTCCTCTTCTGAAGACCTGCCTAACTCCTTCCTAACTGCTACAGCTGCTGAAGATGAAATTTAGCAAGCCTGAATGTTTACCATATAACCCAGACTAATTTATAAGACATGCTTCTAGTGCAGTGGATGGAAATAAATACACTTTAAAAAGTAACATATCATGTGGAAACATTGTACTTCCATAAACTTCTATCAAGAATTACATCTACTTCTTAAAAACATTACATTAAATTCCTTAACAGGTGTAAACCATCAAATTTGTCCTGTCCCTTTTTTTTAGAAATGGCAAAAGAATTTGTTTTGAAGCTCCGTAAGACAAAATAGTTTTGTGTGAGTACTAAAAACACTAAAGTTGGGGTACTGCAGATTTTTATCCTATATTCTCTAAATCCCATTATTGTCGTATCTTTGTTCAGGTTATCATTGAACCACCAGTTTTTATGAACGTTGGAGAAATTTTGTATTTTGAGACCTACAATTCTCTGGAAAGGTAAAGGCTTGGTGGAAATTGATCAAGGTACACAAAAAAGAAAAGGACAACTACAAACTACAATAAGCAAATAAAACAGGAATATTGATGTGACCAGTAAACCACAGCCAAAGGATGTATGTGCACTTCTTCAGGCTGAATACGGTGGACAAGAATTAACTTGTTCACTGTAAGATCAAATACTGGGAATTACAGGGCATTGGTGACTGTCTGGCCCTTACAAACACTAATCAAACCACAGACCCTACACACCAATTCACAGACACATGCACAGGAAAGAACCAATACAGCTGTCAGATTACAGCCAAAGTACAATTTGCATTGATGTTTATGAGAACTTTGGCTAAATATGTTCAGCTTAAATTAGACTGGCCAGAGAGTCTGACTTACAGGAAACCTTAGATATGAAGAGTGTCATTCTCCTTATTCAAATTGCCATGAAATAGTGGTAACTGCACTGGAAAAAGGGTAATTAAGCTGTTGAGATATTACATCCTGAGCACAGTATCCTGCTTCTAAGAAGAACAAGAGGGTTTGTAACGTGGTGTGAATGGAAGTATTTATTTAAAAAAAAATTGTAAGATTGACTTTTCTCTTGTTAAAACTGATAAATATGAATAAAATACAAGGTCATCAGCAACTGACTCTATTTGATGAACTTTGATCATGTAAGAACATTTGCATTTGTTTCTCAGAAATGGAATTGAAGATAAGATATTAATCATAATTAAACTGACTATAACAGGTCTAAGCTGACAAATTCTTAACAACCACAAAGAATGCTCAGCCATAATGAACTGCTTCATTCATTAATTTCCTCATTAAGAGGACCTCCATTTAATAAGTTCAGTAAAAAGTTGATATATTGTATTTGTATTCTCTTCTTTATCAATTTCCACTTCAGTAGTAAATTATTTGGAAAATGAAAGAAATAATTTAAAACATATAATTGCTTGTATTTATTCATATAGTAATTCCCCAAGCAATGCTGTGTTTGTAAGTTGTCAGTGTGCATATTAATTTGTCATACCCACAATCTCATGTTCATTTATTTACTACTAGCCATTGAGAATCAGATTAAAAAGGACATGCTGCCCCTTCTTTGAAAATTTTATTACGGTCAAGTAGGCCAAACAGTGTATTGCAATTGAATCTTGCTTGTTGCCAGGACTTGAAAATAACTAATTACAGTTCTAAAAATCTTAATATATTTGTATGCATGATTATTTATGAATAGGTGTTAAGTGCCACATAAAGAACCACCTTCTTATTTCAGCATTAAATCATATTAATTATTCCTTATGTATGTATTCATATGAACTTGTTGAATATCATTAATTTACTGAATGTGAGTCATATTGATTAAAATTAGTGCTGACCTTGCACAGAATGAACAAAAAAATGGAATCTTTCTTTTCGTTGTTCTTCCTTCCTTCTTGCCACCAAACCAGATCCTCATACCTATTGCACAGAGAAGTTAGAAGCTGAGCTTCCGGCTTTTTTCAGAGCAATAGCATCACACACACCTACCACATAAACACAACGGAAAACTTATATTTTTCTTGCCTTTTCTAGAAACTACTCAGAATCTGAGAATCACAAAACCACTGTGGTAGGAAAAGATTTACTGAGATCTTCTGCAACCATTCACTCAAGGAGGTTGTACTAGAGTACATTTTGCATATCTCTAGTGAAGAAAACTTTACAATCTCTCAGGACCACCTCTGCCAGAATTACGCCACCCTCACATTGTAAAATTGCTTTCTAGAGTTCAGATTAAATTTAATGTTTTTTAATTTGAGACCATTATCCCTTGTCCTATCAGTGGGTACCAGTAAGAAGACTCTAGTTTCCTTTTCATTCCCTTCCATCAGGGTTAAACACACATGGCTAAGATTTCCTTGAGCCTTATCTCCCAGTTGGGCAGTCCCAGCTCTCTCAGCCTCTTCTTATATAAAAGAAGCATCAGTTCCTTTTTCACTTTTGTAGCCCCACATTGGATTCACAGATTAGGAGTGCTGCACTATATCCTTTCTTTGCACTACACCTAGCACTCCAGATGTATCTCACCAGTCCTGAGCAGAGAGGAAGGATCACCCTGCTCAGGGTGCCCTGCTGGCAGCCCTCTGCTGATTGCAGCTCTGGAAGCTGTTGGCCCATGTTCAGCCTAGTATATAACAGCACTCTTGGGTCCTTTTATGCAAAATTTTTTTCTGATTGATCAGCTTTCACTGTGTACTGGTGCATGAGGTAGTACCTCCAAGAGGGCAATTCTTTTTGAGCTTTAAAATTTAAAAATGTTGTCCCCTGGACCCACCCAAGAGCTTGAAGACCAGCTTTCTTGTTAGAAAAGACCTAACAGCAAGCTTTTTTCTGTAAGCCTGTCCTGGTTTGAGGTAAAACAGAGCAAATTTTTGTGTTTTTAACTTCACTTTTCAG
This sequence comes from Turnix velox, assembly GCA_013400935.1. Lineage (NCBI taxonomy): Eukaryota > Metazoa > Chordata > Aves > Charadriiformes > Turnicidae > Turnix > Turnix velox. Next base: position 65,077 of record VZTY01003846.1, read on the forward strand.
CTAAAAGTGTCTGACTAAACTCTGAAATCAACTGCACATTGTTCAGAAGCTGTTTGCTTTCAGACTGGTAAGACCTGATTATACCAAGGAATGGCATGCAAGAGGCTCTTATTTTCATTTATCACTATGGCAATCAAGGTCAGCAAATTCATCATTTGCCCCACCAGGGGTCGGAATTGGAAAGACATAAAGGGTTCCCACCTGCAAGAAGGAGCAGACAGGGCAGATGACCCAGAATTGACCAATAGGAGTATTCCATCGCATTTTCCCTATGCTCAGTATGAAAGCTGAGGAATCAAAGAGTCAGCTCTCTTTCTTTGATGGCTGATGTCTAGGAAACTCTTTGTCTGTTCATCTGCCTTTGATCCAGATCTGAGCACTCTTGACTCCAGATCTGGAGTCCAGCTCCTGACTGTTCCTGATCCCAGTCTGGGACTTTCCTTGTGTCTGCTGGGGACGTGATCATCATCCTGGGAGCTTGATATGGTTTTGTATACAATGTATACTTTTTAATATTTTTCCTTTTAATTTTATTTATTATTTCATTATCTATTATAGTAGTTTAGAACTTTTCTAAACTCATAAATCTCTATTACTTCCTCTCCTCTCTTTTGTCTGTCTTTTGGAGTGGCCTGTTGGGACTAACTAGGACAAAGACCCACTGCTGGGAAGATTTTCTGTGAACTGAAGGGTACACCTAGGATTTGTCTGAGAGTGGAAAATACTATAAAGCAGTGAACACTAAATAGCTTATCAAGCTAAAAGGAAAGCATGGAATTGATGTCTAAATCTGAAGTGTCCAAATATTACTTACACTGTGAGGAGCGAAGTAAAGAAGCTTCTGTCGCAGCACAGTCTCTGATGCATGACACTATTACTTTAAAAAGTTCAAGCATATCAACACCTGGTAATTCTGCATGAAAGTCCTCATAACCTGTATTATGCAACTCTTCACAACTGCTGGTATTTCTTTACCACAATGAAATGCAGGTGCAGGCACGAAATAAATAACAGTAGCTGTTGGTGGATGGGCACAGGCTAGGGAGTTAACGACTGCCATCAAGTTCTCAGAGAAAGATAAAAACATCGATCGAGGCCTGAGGCAGACCTCGCCAGGTTGGAGCCATAGCCGAGTGACGACCTTGACGATCGTGTATGTCCTTGGAGGCCTGGGGGAGTGCTGAGAACTAGTGAACAAGGAACTCGTGGTCAACTGTGCCGGAAGGAGAAAAGAGAGAAACCGCAAGGGGAGGGTTCGACATTGATGATGTAACATGTGACCAATCGGAGTGTGACTAGTGGGCATGGTTAACCATAGCTGTATATAAGCTTGTCTGATGCTCTCAATAAACGAGATTTGCTGATCATGATAGCATGAGGCTTGTCTCCCGCAACTCCGTTCCTGACATCTGGCGCCCGAACAGGGACCGTCCCGGAGTTACCACAGCGGTGGGCTCACAAGAGCAGCCAGTCCCCCTCACCCTTTTCTTCAAGAGTTGCGTTGGGTTCGGGTCCCGCAGCTAGACGGACAGTGCTTCAGATTCTCTGTGCGCCCNGATAAGGAACTCCCTGCTCTCCTTAATCATGCCTCCTCTTATGGGTTCTTTAGTAATCCCTACACCGTCCACGAGTTAAGTGAATGGTGACTAAATATTTTGGTGGGTTTTTCATATGTGACCTTTGCTTTTACTTATACTGCCTTCATCCTGACCCATGTGTTTTTTCCATCTTACTTTCTCACTCTGTCCTGTTGAGCAGGGTAGTGATAGAGCAGCTTCATAGGCTCCTGGCAACTGAATAGGGACACCCCATCATATTCACACTGTAGAAGTTCATGGAGGACTGTCTCCTGTAGATAGGATCCTATGCTGGAGATGGTGAATATCTCGAGAAAGAAGGAGAGTCTGAAAGAATGTGTGATGAACTAACCACAACCCCCAACCTCTATTCCCTTGCATTGCTTGTTGGGAGGAGGTAAAGAATTTGGAAGTGAAATTGAGTCTGGGAAAGAAAGATGTATGGCAGTAAGGTGATTTAAGATTTGGTTTGATTTCTCATTACCCTAGTCTACTTCTAATTTGCAATAATTTAAATTTATTTCCCTAAGTGAAGTCTGTTTTTCTCATGGTGGTAACTACTCAGTGATCTCCCAGTCCTGATCTTGACCCACAAGTATTTGTATTTTCTTTGATGGGCACCTAGCATCCAGCCAAGGTCAACACATTATATACTAATCTTATCATTGTGGTAGTTCCCAATAGGCTTGTTTGTAACTGTGAGCATTTATTGTCAATTTCAGCATCAATGTACTTAATGGTTATATTTACTAAATGATCTCTTGCCTCGGGAGGAAAGGTGGGGGATTATCACTATATTTGGGCTAGAAGATACAGGTTTTGAATTTACAAAACCCCCCTTTATTCTTGTGCTAAGGAAAATGGATTAATATAAATCTGATTTCCAAAACAATTAATTTGGAAGGCATTTCTGAACCATGAAATTCCAGGATCTAAAGAGGGGTTTTTTTTACTGGAGATGCACCAAAATATATTACTGCATTTTGAAACAACTAGAATCCAGGCAGAGGAAACTCATACTTGGACACTTTCTAAGTGAATACACAACATTCCATGCATTTAATAGTGCAAAGTTATGTCAGGGGTGTGGGGGGAAGGAGAAAAAAGTACAAATTTAAGTTTCTTTTTAATCTACATATTTGTCACAGATTTTAAAACAGACAAGATTTATGTCAGATAACAATCTCTCAAAACTCCCATGTCTGTCTGTTTTATTTGCCGCAAGAACAAACCATAATTTGATTCTTGTTGATATGTTTTGACAGTTACATAAGAGCAGCAGAGGCCAAATAGCCAGATGCAATATGTAAATGAATGCAACATAGAAGACTGTATGTCAATGTAAAATCAATATATCTTTTTTTCCACTCTTAGATCAGAGCATACAGCTGAAACTTTGGAAAACTGAAAGGGTAATAAATATCCTTATACATGCCTCTAAGATTTACTCCATGCTTATCATTCATACTAATTTGTAAGGTTTCTTCATTGGCAAAGAATACATCCCGCTGCCCAAATGCCTTGGAGCCTTTGCACAATGGCATGAAATACATTTATGCTGGTGAATATTTTTCAGCACCAGGTGGTGCAAAGTTGGTTAACTAATTGAAAATAGAACATAATCAAATCCTTTCATAAGCAAAATTATTGCAGGAACTGTCAACAATGTATGCAACCACAGAATGGGTTACAATTACACAGAAGAACTAATGAAGAAAATTGAGGGACCTAGCAAATGCCATTTATTTAATTCTATAATTTTTTTATAATTTAATAACTACCAAGCTGTTAATAAGAAGTTGTAGGATAACAATATTGACATGCATGGAAAATACAGGTGTTGCAAATTAAATGGAATTTGCACAGAAACAGGCTCTTACCTTTTTTCATTGAGAATTTACCATTAGCATAATTTATGCTGTGGTGTCATCCTATAGTTTGACCACACCATGCTTGTCCTGCAAAGTCAGTAGCTGAATCTTCCACTTCCTTTCTAAAGGATCCTTTCTAAAGATCCATGTAAATATGCAAAAGAAAAGTGAAAAGAATTTTGTTTTGAAAATCAAGAAGAGACATAAAACTGTTTTCAAACTTGTTTCATAACTACATGAAGTTCAATTACTGCAATTTGTAAACTGCACTGGTGTTGTATCTACCTCCTTGGATGGGGACATCTACAGTCAAGATGCAGAATAGAATTAAGGAGCACAGCTCCACTCTTGCTTTTGCAGCCATGAATATTTAATGGCATGCCAAGATGAAAGAGAACAAACAAATAAAAAAATGAAAAAAGATACTTGAAGAAGAGATAGAGGGGAGTAAAAATGCAGAGATATTGCAGACCCTGGGCAGCCAGTAGCTGAGGAAAAAAGTCTTCTATGTGAGGACTTGAATTTTGGTATACATGTAATTGTCTGCTGGCTTAAAACAGAGCTTTGTTGAGATGTGAATAAGGGAAATGTACTTAAAATTAAAAATGTGCATTATTAAAGAGCTGACTTTTTTTAAGTTCAAGCTTTAAAACATTTAGTCTGCAGATCTAAGATTTTCTCTTGCACTTGGCATACTTGGAAAAGAAGCAGAAGCTAAAGTATGTACAAAAAGTATGTACAATAGTACTGTTTAACTGTTTCTCCTTACTGAGATAAATTTGGCATAAAGGAAATAAGGAATAGTTTTAAGATGGGCCAAAGAAACTAGCTGAGTTTTTGGTACTTCTCTGGGCTATGTGAACACACAAATCTTGTACAGTCTTTTCTAATAAAGAAGATCGATTTTTGAAAATTACATACATTTAAAGGAGTATCAATATTTGAAAACATTTATTAGAATTATTTTTTAAAATGTAGTTTTTTCAGGCAGTGGTAAAACCAGTTTGCTGCATTGACATTTTAAAGTAACAAATATGCAAGAGCCGTGGTACATCAGTTTACATCATTATCCCCCTACTGATTAAGTAATCCAGCAGGAAATGGTGATATTACAATAGCGAATCTCTCTCAAGAGCCTTTACATTCCACTGTGTATCAAGAAATTAGTTTGAATTGGATTAGGAAAGACCATGCAAAAGAAGACTAATGGTAATGATAGATGAGATAAACTAAAAAAAGAAGTATAAGACAAAAAGAATGAATCATTACCAGACAGAAAAATTCATCATTCATATAGTCAAGAAACCAAAACAGTTGTTCTCATGCCTCACTTATTTGCATTTATTATGTGATTTTTTTTTTGAGACAATATGTTTCAAAATCAAAGTCTAATTTAATTTTTCCATTTATATAATTTTTCAGAGTAGCTTATCCTCAGAATAAGAGCACAGAACCAGAGCAGCTATGACAGCAGTTGAATAATACATATTCTGGTATAATTCATAGGCTGGTACAGAGGGAGACTGTAACAGATGTAAAGAGAGAAATGGAATAACACAAAGAGTTATCAGCTTTATGAACTGAGGATTTTTGACACTCCTTGACATTCATTCTCCATTACCAGTCTGTAGCTTCACCTGTTGAACAGTGCTATAAAATATTTCAAGTAAATGAGTGGATTTTGTGAACCATCATGGTGTTAATAGCACGCTCCACTCTTCAATGAAGGTGAGTTAACCAGCAAAGCACTAAAGGCTAATTTATATTTGACAGAGGCCACAGAGTTTTGAAAATGCACCTTTCCACTCTTTCAGATATTCAGTTTTGAAGAAAGCATTTACTGGATGAGCTAGAGAATCTGTTGATCAAATGTATCAACCAATGTAGCAGAACGAAATATATCACTTTCCTTCTAAATTATGAATTCTCTGGAATCAACACATGAGGTATCTTCCATCATCATTAATACTTACAACTATTGCTATGCCTATTCAGAAACAGTATCTATCTTCCAAAGCATGTGCTGTAGAAAGCTTCAGAGATGCAGAAAAAATACCATTGTACATGTCATTTTGTATTAACAAGGTATGTATTAGACAGATCATTGCATTATTTGCTTGGCATAAATACATTCACAGTATTAGTCTTTTCAAATGGATAAATCTGTTCGAAATAGATCAGTCTTGTTTTCTTGTGCAAGAATAATGGTATGGATGCAAATGTAAATCAGCTCTCTTCTGTAACACATCATATTCAAAGCAAATGCTTGCATTACAATGAATACTGATTTGCTCTGAAGTTGTCAACACTTGCTGCCATGTTTAGTTTTATAAAAATCCAAAAATACATCTTCAAAGGAAAATGCTCCTCTGAGACAGACTCAAAATAAGGCACCACACTTAAAAAAAAATCTACTATTCAATTTCATAGCAATGTTCATATCACAAGTGAAAGTCTACAAAAATCATACAGGAAGTACTGAGATTTGATGACAACAATAAAAGGTAATTAAGGCCAACAAAAATTCAGTTGTGTTTTGTAGGCAATGAAAATAAGAAATTTTTATTGGTGGTACATTAACAGTGACAGATAATATGTCTTATTAAATAATGTCCAATATGATACATGTATATATTCTCACCAATGCATTATGTGCTGTTTTTTATACTTTATTGATATTTTATGTTGATATAGAAAACAGATGCATCATGAATAACAAAAAAAGAAGATTTAAATCGGTTTTTGGCTGAAGTCCTTTTGAAACTAGGAGCACATTGCACTTCTGGAACTGAAAGTCAACCTTAATGCCATACTAAATGGAAGGGGGAATCTGGAGCATTCTAAAGCAATTTCTAAGGTTCAAAACCAAAAGAATTCCACAGAGTTATTAAATGAGAGGCCTAAATTCTGACATTAAAACCATCAAAAGGAGTGTGGCTACATGTGTGCACATAAGAACGGCACACAACAGTTCTGGAATTGGACAAAGAGTTTAATTTCTAGGAAAAGAGGTTAATTACTCTGAGCATATGACTGAAATAGTGTATTGGCAATACACTGTATTGGTGCAGGAGTACTTCTGAAATTATTCACGCTAATTGCACTTATTTGCTGATTATATATTTCCAGAAAAGGCAGGAGCACACCACTATGCTGAGAATGTGCATAAATCCACCAGGTGGTGCTATCTCCAGCTGTGTCCAACTGTAAATTTCCTTAATATTACTAGCTAAATTGCTCAATCACTCTCATTTCTGCAATATCGAGAGGAAAACCAAGTACCAAGTTCGGAATACAGAGGTTTCCCACTGTCATGTGAGCTTTTCCACTCTTTTACTTTCTAATAAGTAGTCCTGCCTTTTACTACATTCCTACCAGCTCATCAATGACACAGGAGAATTTAAAAAATACAGATATTCTAAAGCACTGCCAGCAATGCAAAATGCATGAGAATGAGTCATATTTCACATCGGGCCAATTGGAAGAGAAGAAAACATCTTAGCCATTGCAGAATAGGAAATTCAGGCTTCATTGAAGACTAGTGCTCAGTGTTTAATTGAAATACAAATTGAACACAGCACATACAAACAGAAGCAAAGGGCCACGTGTTAAGCAACACATACAGCATTCTGCGGTTGTTTGTCCCTGCAGCACAGTAGGAATGTAGATTGCACTTCACCCACAGAGGCTAAAAGTAAAGACACAGATGATGATGGACAGTAACTGTCGGGAACGGAGTCGCGGGAGACAAGCCTCATGCTATCATGATCAGCAAATCTCGTTTATTGAGAGCATCAGACAAGCTTATATACAGCTATGGTTAACCATGCCCACTAGTCACACTCCGATTGGTCACATGTTACATCATCAATGTCGAACCCTTCCCTTGCTGTTTCTCTCTTTTCTCCTTCCAGCACAGTTGACCATGAGTTCCTTGTTCACTAGTTCTCAGCACTCCTCCAGGCCTCCAAGGACATACACGATTGTCAAGGTCGTCACGTGGCTGAGGCGAGGTCTGCCTCAGGCCTCGATCGATGTTTTTATCTTGCTCTGAGAACTTGATGGCAGTCGTTAACTCCCGAGCCTGTGCCCATCCCCCAACAAGTAACGGTTATATGAAATAGCAGGTAGTGTACTCTAAGCAGTTCTGTTGGTTTCTTTTGTATAAATTCGTCATGTCAAATACAGACTACTTGGATTTCCTGCATTCACAATTGGCCCAGTTGGTGCCCTGATACTATTTCTACTGGGATCAGCGGTAACAATTTTATTCACTTTTAACTGCAATAAAGTAATTCAGCTAGTAAGAATAGTGATGAGTGAGAAGCCTAAGGACTTCTTCAGATGTGGTATTTAAAAACAACCTTTGCAACAGAAATAATTACACCTACGTGCTATGAGTTCAAATGTTATAAGCATAAATCTGATTTAGAAACATTTTCATGCAACACAAAAATAATACATTAAGGTTATGCTGTCAAATCTCTTTGAGATTCATCACTGAGAAGAAATGGTTGTAGGTAGAATCATAGAATGATCCGGGTTGGAAGGGACCTCAAGGATCATGTAACTCCAACCCCCCTGCCTAGCAGGGCCACCTAACAAACACATTTACTAGATCAGGTTGCCCAGGGCCCCGTCCAACCTGGCCTTGAACACCTCCAAGGACGGGGCATCCACAGCCTCCCTCGGCAGCCTGTTCCAGGACCTAACCACTCTCCTAGTAAAGAACTTCCCCCTAACATCCAACCTAAATCTTCCCTCCTTCAACTTGGATCCATTTCCCCTAGTCCTGTTATTGTCAGCCCTTGCAAAGAGTTTACTCCCTTCCTGGGTGTAGGTTCCCTTCAGGTATTGAAAGGCTGCAATGAGGTCA
>VZTY01003846.1:74562-99385 GCA_013400935.1 Turnix velox
GGCTCGGCAACCACCTCAGCCAGCTCCTTCAGGACCTTGGGATGCACGCCATCTGGCCCCATAGACTTGTACTCATTCAATCTAAGGAGGCACTCTCGGACTTGTTCTGCCCTTACAGTGGGTAAAATGGAAAGAACACAAATATTGGAGATCTGCCAGCGCAACCAATCAAACGTACCACACAAGTACTCTCGTATTTGTATATGCTCCCAGAAAAAGACTGACAAAGTGTGGGCATAATATGTTTGGGCTTAATTAACATCTTTGGTATTACAAAGCTGTTAACTTCCCTACTTTTGACATATGTCACCTCTTTGATTGAAGCAAGAACCTTCTGCTTTGTCTTCCTAATGTAGTGTTTATTTTTATGTTATTTTTATGTTATGTGTCTCAAGAGAAAAAGGTGCTAAATTGCTTCCAAGAACTAAAAATGCAGACACTGTAGTTTCTTCAAACATACACAATCAACTTCAGAGGAAACTAAGTGCCAATGAGATAGTTGGGTTTTTTCATTGTCTGTTAAACTTCAGACTCACTCCCTTCCCTTCCTCACATTAGAAAATTAACAACACCCCTGACCAAAAACGTGCTTCTTTAATATCAAACTTCTTCATTGTAAATGACTAAATTCTTCATGTTGGGTGGCGATGAGCCATTGTTGATGTGGCAGGCTATGGTTTAGTAGTCAAATAACATGCCACAGAGAAAGGAATGTCAGTAGTGATAGGTATAATTCTTTTAATACTGTAAAATAGGATGAAGCAGTGTATAATCTCTGTTGGTTTTCTCATTCCTATCTTCCCCAGTGGTAAGATATTCTATGTAAAATGGTTTAATTTGTTTAACTTGTTGTATTAGATTCAAAGGTTTGGTGACACTGAGAGAAAGGAATATAGACTGGTTCACCGTGGGTGCCTCACAGGACACCCTAGACCCTAGACAATCTGCTTCTGTGTGTCCACCTGTTGTGGCATGGACTTCTGTTTCACTGCAGACCTCCATAGACTGCAGGACAGCCTGCCCCACCATGTGCTTCAACACGAGTTGCAGGAGGGAATCTCTGCTCGTGACTGTAGCAATTCCTCTTTCTCCTTGGTGTCTGAAGGGCTGTTTCTCCCATGTTTTCCTTCCTTCTTGCTCAGCTGCTTCCCTAACTGTGTTTGGTACTGCAGAAATGCCACAAGCATTGCCCAGGGGCCCAGCCATCCCAGCTAATAGGTGGGCTGGCTGCAGCTAGCTGGAACCAACAGTGAAGCATCACATTTGTGGCTGTCAGGCAGAAGAGTTGTGGCGTGAGCTGGGGAGGCCTCAGCCTGCAATTACTCAGGGTAACCCTCACACAGATTTTTCAGTTTGACTCAGCAGATGCCCTGTGCCAGCTCAAGCTACTGGAGAAGTGTCTTACACCCCACTTGGCCTAGTCATGAAGCTACCGATGCTCCAGCCACGTTCAAACAGACAAGAGGAGTAACGATTTCTACACTTGCCCAGCATGGGCGAATCAGTTACTGGAAAAAAAATCTTAGAGGCTACCATACAAACTCCTTAGACAAGCTACAACAAACGGAAGCTCCCAACGAAAGACCTTCCGATTTCCCTCGGGAAACTACTCCACCTACAGCCACCACCTCACCGCAACCTCCAGGCAGCCCCACAAGCCGCGACAGACACACACCCACCGCGCCTGCGCACGGAGAGGCGCCCAGTGCACCTGCGTCCTGCGACAGTTGGGCGGAGGAGGAGCCACGCTGGGCCGGTGGGCTGCGTTGGGCCGACCTCTCGGGCGGGGCGGAGAGGCAGGAGCCCGGGCGGGTTTGTTGTTGCTGCCGCGTCTCGGGCCGGGTCGGCGGCCAGCGGCAGGATGGTGTTTGAGTCGCTGGTAGTAGACGTCCTGAACCGGTTCCTCGGCGACTACGTGGTGAACCTGGACAGTTCCCAGCTGAAGCTGGGCATCTGGGGAGGTACGGAGGAGACCCGGCTGCTCTGAAGAGCCGCCTGGCAGCCGCCACCCTAAGCACCCCCGCGGCGCTTCACGCGCAGCCATTCGGGTCCGGGGCCGCCCTGCCGCCCGCGCAAGGGAGGAGGCCTGGGCGGTGTCCTCCGGGCGTCCTGCCGTGGCGAGCCGAGCCGAGCCGAGCCAAGCCAAGCCGGGCTGAGTGCCCAGTTGCCCAGCCTGCCGCTCTGCCTGCCCGGCTGCTTAAAAATAAGTGGTGGGGGCGGGCTATGGAGGAGCTGTCGGCGGGGGCGTGGAACAGCCGGCTGGGGCTGCGGGGCGCTGCGGGACCGAGAGAATCTGTACAAACAAGGGAAAAGAGAATCCGGCCGAAGCAGCTAGAGTATGTGAACGGGCTTTACTTTTCCCTGTGGGAGCTGCCTTCTCTGGGCTGGGAATGTAGATTGGCGGGAGGGGGCGGGTGTCGGAACAGGGGCGGTGCTAGTGGCGCTGGCGAGGAACTTGAGGAAGGGCGGGCGGCGGCTGGAGCGCTGGGTGGGCTGTAGCTGGCAGCCTGGCCCTCCCGGCAGCGCCTGCGAGGGTGAGCTGGCCCACTTGCGTCTTCCCGGCCCCGAATTAGGAAACTGAATGAGAGCGTCTGGGCTTTTGACAGCATTTCGGGGTCGGTGGGAAGGAGTTACGTTTTTGCCGGCAGCGGCGAGGTTCCCTGCCTCTTGGGTGTTGTCATCTGGTAGGTCTAGAGTTTCAGGATTAAGGAATCGAGATTGTCTTAGGTGTTGGCAGAGGCTATGACCAGCTGTGCTGAGCGAAGTGAGCAGTGCTCTGTAGAAGTAGAATTAGCGTGCTGGTTGTGAGGAGGGTAACAGTAACTGTTTAAATGTACTTTTTTGAGCTTCCGTTGGTAACATATGTGCAAGGAAACAGAAACAAAGTTCTCTCTCTTCACAATACGAATGGGCAAAGTAAGACAGCATCGGAAGAGCCAGATACATAAAATTAACAGAGGAGTGTGCAGTGACCAGTCCTGGCTCAGTGCTGAATGTGCATTCCAGGTATCTGCAGCATGAGCAAAAGCTAGGAGAAAGATGCAAGTTTTGTTTACATGTGAGCTCATATATCTATAGGTATGAAGCATCTTTCAGGTATTCCCTACCTACAGTTCCATTCTTAGGTACTCATGTATGTGAATCAGATTTTGAAAGCTAACTCTGGAGCATCATGGATTTTTTTTTTCCCCCCGTGCTTTTTTTGTTGAAATGACGTCTTTGTTTAGCTGCTTCTCTGCAGAAATCTTTCAGTTAGTCAAGGCATTTGTGGAATCGTTCAGAAGTTCAGTGTCTGTATGGAGTCTTCACACATAAGTGCACATGTGGTGACAGGAAAGTAAGTACTAGACTTTGATCCATATGAGTAAGGCCCAATGCATTTATTACAGACTGTGTATATCTTATTTGGAAGGATGGAGTTATTACCTCTTTCTGCAGAAGTGGGTCAAACTGACTTTTTGACTTGTGTACTTAAGAACTAAAGTTATCGTTTCTTCTGTCTGTTCAGGGAAGGTAAGCAAAATATAGGGAACATTCTAAATGTTTTGGGCAATGTTTGTATGTAACAAGAAGGTAAAAGTTTATTTTTTTCTGTAGAGTGCTGGTGGTTAATCTTTGCAGCTTATGATTCTGTAAGGCAAAACTTAACAGATTTAGGTGCAGGTTAGCTCTCTTGCTTAAAATCCAAAATAGATCTCACTGGCTTTTACTTTGGAGTATTGATAATCAGATACTACAATTTCCTATGTGTGAGGAACTTCGTTTCAGTATTTTTGTGTTATTTCCTCTTCAGTTACATCTAATATCTGTGAGGCTTTGGTGGTTATTTTCATTATATTAAATTCTGTTTTCTCTCTGTACAGTTCCTTTTATTAGTATTAGTATTAGTATTAGCTCTCACTATTTAGTTTATGTATGGCCTGTTTATTTGTTTAATGTGGGAATTGTTCTATGCTTGGAGATGGCCAGAGCAACTGTGTACCACTGTTGAAACATCACATGTAGAGGTTTATTTTTTCCTGGTCTACTGCATGATGCTTTCAGTTATATTTCCAGTTTAAACTGTGTTTGGTAGTGTGTACATATGCACTATCTCTTTCATTCCAAAGCTCTTAGAGAAATTATGTTCCACGATCTAGAAGGTAGTAAATGTTAGTAGTAATAGCAGTAGACTACTGTATTCATATGGAGATTTCATTGGTTAGTAATTCTCTACACTTACAGAATATCTGAACTCTACTGATAATTTTATTGACTTCTTACTTACTGAATAGTGGGGCTAAACTTTTTTCAGAAAAACAGTACTATTTTTTGGTCTTTGTATTTTGTGTAAACTTCATACATTTTCTTGCTTTTGTGTGTGCTCTGGAAGGATATCCATTACAGCTATGGATACAGAGTTTGTATTATGATAAACTTGCTGCATTTTACGTAGATGTAGCTTTGAAATTAAGTTGTCTGAAATTAATTCATCATTTTGGTAGTTATGAAGTAGAAAGTTTTCTCCCTGTAACAAACAGCCAGTGCTTTTTTGTATGGAATTGCATGTGCTACATAAGTGCTATATATCTGCCTCTTAAATTTTATAAGGCATGCATTTGTTTGACTCTGAATGATTAAATGCCAAATGGAGTTTTTTTAAGATGATGCAGTGAACACATTATGTCCTTGTGTTATTTAATAGCTAACCTGTGTAGAGTAAGAATGGTAACCTGTTGGTAGGCTGTGGATGTATGTGTAAAAGCTAACTACATGTAGCTTCAGCTTCTGTAATTTTGGAGACTTTATTAATTATTTCTTAATCAATAGGAATAATAATGCATTTCAGTTTTGCCATAGTAAAGCTATCCAGAATCAATCTTCTCAGTAAAGTTATGAGATAACACTGTTCTAAACAACATACATGAGCCCAGTGATAACTGTGGGAGTGTTTAAAAATCCGTGCTATTTCTCTTTAAAAAGCTCCTCGTATTGAAGGGTAGAAATGCAGACTGTCTCAGTACTAAAGAAAAGTGTGAAGTCTTGAAACAGACTCATAGCTGAGAGAGCTGCAGGGAGTGGATGACCTAAAACATAAAAGGCAGTGCAGAAAGGAGTATGTAGGACAACTTATAGAAGGAAAAAAATTATAATTTGAACATATAAGGCTCATACTGGTAACACTATGGCACAGAAAATAATGTCAGGGAAGGAAATTATATTCCTTAAGAACTCCATTAGCATGATACAGAATAAAGAGCTACTGTGTTAGACAACCATCAAGGAGAGCTATTGGATGGCTGGTAGTGAGAAGGATTGTGTTTTAAAAACTTTTTCTAGACTTCATAGTCTCCAGATAAATTTGGTGTCTTCAAGTGCTCTGAACCCTCAAGGAGTGATTGAAACAGTGTTGGATATTTACAATCACCTTTAGCAAGGAAAGTGTTTTTGAGGTTTCCAAACTCTATGAGAGACTGAACCAAAGTCCAGGATCCCACTGTTTTCTTCTGTGTCTTTATGATAGCTTTTATAAATCACTTTTATATAAATAGATATTTATATATAAATTATATAAATAACTTTTCATTTAGTGTCTCAGTCAGACCATCCATTCTGCTCTTTAAAATACTTAATTCTCTATTGCCTTGGCACACCTACTTATGGAGTGATTTCTTGAACATGTCTTACTTCACACCACTTATTCAAATAGCTGGTGTCTCTTTTTGAATCAGCTATGTTAGTGGGTTAATACAAGCAGGTAATTGACATGTGTTTATGGGTGCACAACCAGTTTTTACATTTTTTCCCCTCTCACTATTCCTGTTACTATAATAAATGCCACTTTTGCATACCTTGCCTTGTTTAGGTGTAACAGGTGCAGTCCTCCAACCCTACATACTAGTAATGTGAATTGACTGAGTCATGAAGGATACTTAGTACTTCCTGCTGCTTTTCATGAGCTGTTTCACAGTGGTTCAATAGAGGAGATATTTGGCAGGCATGCTGATCCTCAAAGACTTTCAATTTGTCTCCAGAAGTTATGCTTAAACAGGAATAATTAACAGCACAAGCACAACTGGGAAATGACTGGCAATGGCACCACTTTCTAGCAAGTGATTAAAGGGTTTGCAAACTGACTTTGCTGTTTCAAAAAAGGAGAAAATAGCTTAAACTATGTAGCAGAGGTGTTGGGTACTAGGCAGATACTGTATGAACTATTTGTGGTTTCTGATTCCTATCATGTTTCATATCTCTTTCTCTCATTTGGCTTCCCTGCCTCCTGTTCTTGTTTACAAGACACCAGAGGTGTGATTAATACATAAGTTAAATCTGAAGGCTTCTCACGTTGATTAATTTTCTTCCCCATCCTTAACTTCTGTTGATATCCATAAAAAAATTCCTGTTAGGCCTCGTCAATGAAATGTTTTACCACTTGTTATTTTGTTTTCTAGATCTCTTTTCAAGAGCAAAGGAAGTAAATATTGGCTTATGGACTTAAATTCACGAAACTAAGTAGGGGACCTCATAGTAACTTACCAGTACCTGAGGGGATCCTACAGAAAGGCAGGGGAAGGAGTTTTTAACATAATATCGTATGGGAGGACTAGAAACAGCAGCTGGAAATTGGAGGGGGATAGGTTTAGACTTGACACAAGAAAGAAGTTCTTTAGCGTGTGGGTGGTGAAACACTGGAACAGGTTGCCCAGAGAGGTTGTGGATGCCTCCTCTCTGGAGGTGTTCAAGACTAGGCTGGACAAGGGCACTGGACAGCCTGGTCTAGTGGGAGATGTCCCTGCCTATGGCAGAGGGGTTGGAACTCGATGATCTTTGAGGTCCCTTCCAACCCAAACTATTCTATGATTCTATCTAAAATTAAAATGATAAACCTGCTTATTCCAGAATTTATTCAGATGTTTGATTTTGTAGAATTATTTACAGTATCAGAAATGAGCAAAGCTTTATAATATAACCCAAATAAATCCTAGACTATGCTGTAGGTGTTTCTAAGCATTCTGGCTTTTATTATTTTGCCTGTTAGCTTGCATGTTTAACCTTAGGTGTGTGTGGAACTCCAGCTGCTTGTATATACAGAATTCAAGGTTTCTTAGTTGTGCAATTTTTAAGCAATCAAATTGAATTTTATCTGGATACATTTCTGTCATCAGGGCAAAGAAACATCCACTTGCAGCCAGTGGGAAGAGCAAAATCGAAAAAACCAACCAAACCGAACAACCAAATTTTGATGTATTTTGAAATTCTTGCTATTAAACCCATTGGGAGTGCTCCAAGACAATAAAATTCAGTAGCTCTATTTTGTCCTGTGGCAGGCCTGGATTTTTCTTCTTCACTAGGTGGGATTGTGTTTGGGCTTTTTTCAGTCAGAATTCAGCGCAATTGCGCTTGGTGCTGTGTTTCATTGCAAGTGAAACAGCTGAGTCTGATAGGAGAGACTGAATGTTGGTGGTGGTCAGTTTGACATGGTCATTCACTGCATTTTGAATCTATTAGAACTGGTTATCAGCAGAGGTGTGGTAAATTTGGAAATATCACATGTTTGCTTGTATTAGTGTTTTGTCACTCATTCTGTTCTCAAGGGTAGGAAAAAGATGTTGCAGAAATACACAAATCAGTGCTTCAGTAGTAGCCTTTTCATTTACTGTGGTCAGATCTTCATCAAGTTTTTTGTAAGTGAAAAATTAAAATGTTAAACTTATTAATTCTAAATTTGTAAGAATAGGAAAAATGGTGAAGAATTATTTATCCCACATCCCTATCCCAGCTTTTCACTGGAAGCCACCTTGTTTGAAACAGTATTGATACCAGGTTTATTCTCTGCTGTTGCAATTTGCTCTGGTAAAGTAAGATACAGTTTTCCACCACAGAGTATTGTATGAAAGTGCTTGGGATAATCCTTGCTCTCTTTGCAGCACCTTGATTTAGAAGCATTAGGGCAACCAAATTACTATAACTTGAGTTGTATATCAGCTGAAATGTGGCACATACCAAACCCTTGATAACTGAGAGGTAATGTTTACTTATCTGCCAGGGAAAGTGAAGAAAATAAATCCAGTTCAACTATCAGCTGCCAAAAAAAACCCCTTCCATGTAGTGTTTTTATGGAGAGGCTGATGGTAGCACGTTAGATGTATAGAATTCAATTGGAAAGCAATAATATGTTGTTACAATGAATGAAAACATTAAAAACTTTATGCTATTTTGCAAGTACTAAAACGTAGGCAGATTCATTTGCCCAATCAGCTTTTTGGCAACTCAAGCCAATGAATGGCCTTATTAATGTTTATAAATATGTAAAGGGCGAGTGTCAGGAGGATGGAGCCAGGCTCTTCTCAGTGACCTCCAATGACAGGAATTGGCGCAGTGGATGCAAGCTGAAACGCAGGAGGTTCCATAGGAATCTGAGAAAGAACTTTATCACAGTAAGGGAGCCAGAACAGTGGAACGGGCTGCCTGGAGAGGTTGTGGAGTCTCCTTCTCTGGAGACATTCAAAATCCATCTGGATGCATTCCTCTGTGACCTAATCTAAGTGTTCCTGCTCTGACCGGGGGATTGGACTAGAGATCTCTTGAGGTCCCTTCCAGTCTGTGTGATTCTGTGATGTTTTTGACATCAGGGTCCAGTTTCCCAGAATTGGTGGTATTTTGAATGGTAGACCAGTTTTGTCAGAACCTTGTGTTGAAGCTTCTGTCTCCCCAGATTTTTGTCCATTTCCAACTTCCATTAACAAAGCAAAACACTTTATTGGGTCAATCAAATCTTCATTTGCAATGTTAAATTGTTTTGCTTTCCCTGCCTGTGATATGCTTTTGATTTCCTGAATCTCATTTATGTCTGCTCAGCTGTATAAGCTTTCTTTTCCATGTGTATGTGTTAACACAATGCAACTAATTCAGAGGTAATCATTGTAGGTGTTCCTTCTGTTAGAATCTGCAGAAGACATTGCTTTAGACTACATGCATATTTTTGAATTTTAAGTTTCGTGCTTGTTTCTTTGTTATAGCGAATACCTGATGTCAGGTGTATTGTAAAACATCTTGGAATTTGTATTTTCAGTGTTTACAGGATACTGAGTTTATTATTGCCTTAGAGCATTTAAAGATTCGTTTTACTGAAACGTTTCCTGCAATCTTTTCTAGGCCTGTAAATATAACATGCAAATGGAAGATGTTTTGAGGGCTAAAAATTCACACAAAATTTAATGTTGCTAGATTTCCATAAGCATTGGAAGCAGATGGTAGAGGAAAAGGAAGCAGACTTTTAATTTCAAAATTAGTCCTTGCAAAAAAGTGACAATAATTCCCATAATTTTTCCTTTGAGGAACCTTTGATTCTTTTCCATGGGCATGCAAGCTCCATGAGAGCATCTCATTTAGTATTTCACACTGTGAATGAACAGTGTGTTCTTTATCTTGCGTGCATATTTGAAATGTACATTGTGAATGTCTTTTACATCAACGAGCTGAAGAGCTACAGGTTAGAGACGACTGTTTCAGACTTTGTGGAGTTTGATGTACACAACTACTGTGATTATTGTAATTTTAATTAATTGCTTCTTTGCTTTTAGGAGCGGTAGCACTAAAGAATCTTGAAATAAAAGAAAATGCACTGGTAAGTTAGTGAAAATAAAAATAAAACTTCTGAAAACATTATTCTTGAAAAATATTTTAGATTGGTTTTTTTTTGATCTTTTGTTTTAGAACAAGCTATCTCTTAAGTGAAAATGTACTGTTTTGTTTTCTCTGCACTTGTTAGACTTGTCTAATTAATTAGAGATTTAATTTAAAGATGAAAGTATATGTGGGCTTCATTTAGCTTTTTTTTCATCCCCTGAAACAACTTTCTTAGTAATTGCTAATGCATTTTGATTGAAAGCAATACTGAAAACTCTTTTTTTTTTTTTTTATAGCTCATGAGGCTAGAAGGCTGCTCTTGGCATAATTAGCTTAGCTCGGCTTAACATTCTATATCACTAAACAAATGCTTATTTATTCTGGTGTATTCAATGGATTTTTTTTAGTGTATGAAAGATATATGGAAACGTTTCACAAATATTACAAAACACTTTGTTTCAGAGTCAGCTGGATGTGCCATTTAAAGTTAAAGCAGGACATATTGGTAAGTTACATTTTATCATACACCCACCTAGAAGTGGTTCTAGACATCCTAGGCAGGTAATATTCCTAGTTTCCTTGATTTGCCTGCTTTGTAAACTGTTGTTCCCCCCAAAAAATGTTATAAACTCTTTTCTTAGTACTGAGATGGTAAAGTTAAAATATACTGTGGTCTTGTCTAACCATTTCAATATTAATGAGACAAGAATCCAGCACAGCAAAGATGAGTGACTGAGTGGTACTGGTTCTCAGCCCTTAGCAAGACTGTACAACAACCATTTCTCTTTCTATTCTCCTCTCTTGTTTAGACCAGTATGAAAGTTGATTGTCCTATAGAAGATAGTAATTTCCTAAATTAGGCTAAGTCTAAAGCTCTCACACTTCTCTTCAATCTACCCTGGAAGTACATATTTTATAGTGACTAATTTTGTAGTGTATTAAAATTGGCATTGTGTGAAGAATGAGAGATGCTGTAACGTTGGGATTCCCATGTTTGGAAAACATATGTACAGGTTTGTCACCCACAGAAAAAGAAAGAAAAGAATATATTACATTTTAGTTTTGGGAACATTTAGCTCCCTGAGCATGTATGAGCTGCTCAGGCTTTTCTTGTTTGTGAAGGTGGTGCAGTGGATTTGCAAGGAAACCACAGCTGTTAAGAAGGAATATAAATAAAGGGAGTAAGGAGATGATCTGTAGACTTAATAGTTCTGCTCATGGAAAAACTTGCCTTGTGTTCATTTATGTGCTATATAAAGCGCACATCCTAAAGGATGTCTGCTTCAGATGCGCTGGGTTTTTTAGTGTCCTACAAAGTAATTGTCTAGAGATTTTGTGGTTAATGTTGATAATCTTTTAAAGCTTTTTTTTCCTACTCAGCTATTTAATTGTATAGCTCAGCATTTTTCTTTCATGTTTGTAGGTCAACTTAACCTACAGATTCCTTGGCAAAACCTTTATACCCAACCTGTTGAAGCAGTTCTTGATGGAGTTTATTTGCTAATTGTGCCCACAGCCAGTAAGTTAATATAGATCAATGGGATTTCAGAAATATCTGGACTGATGTTGTTTTATTTCTAGTAGATGCTCCAGGAAAATACATTTAGATAATCGTTATGGAGCGTCTTTTAGTAATTTATGCATAGCCACCTAATTTTCTGATTTTTTGACATCTTCTGAAAAACATATAATAGCTTTTGTATTGTACCTTTTTACATTGTGTATTTAGGCATAAAATATGATGCTGAAAAAGAAGCGAGGCAGCTCTTGGAAGCAAGACAAAGGGAACTGCAAAGAATTGAGGAAGCAAAGCAGAAAATAGCCGACCAAGGTAAGAGAGGGAAAAGTTAATGAAAGTCATGCTCATTCTTTATTTTAATCCAGAAAGGTGATAAAATTGTCAGTTGAAGTCTTTTGCATTCCTGTTTTCTGTTTGATACATAAAATCCTGTTAGTGACAGAATTTTTGGTGTAGTGACTGTCAATATAACAGAACAGAGATCCTAATTTGACTTCTGATACATTTCAAGAAATGTGTATAAGCCACCTTGAATATCAGCAGATCCAGGTCTTATTTTGAACAGACAGGTTCTTTGTGTAGTTAAAAAGCTGAAACTATATAATCCAAGGATATGACTGTAATAGATTATATTGAAAGGATATGCTTTAATCCAAGTAATGAAACCAGAAACTTGCATATCATAGAATAGTTTGGTTTGGAGGGACCTTAAGGCTCGTGTAGTTCCAACAGCTCTGCCATAGGTAAGGGCACCTCCTACTAGACCAGGTTGCTCAGTGCCTTGTCCAGCCTGGCCTTAAAGACCACAGCCTGGCCTTAAAGCATCCACAACCTTTCTGGGCAGCCTCTTCCAGTGTTTCACTAACGTCACCGTAAAGAACTTCTTTCTTATATCTAGCCTGAATCTACCCTCTTTCAATTTACATCCATTATTTCTAGTCCTTCCTTCACGTATCTTACTAAAAAGTCCTACNGTCCTTCCTTCATGTATCTTACTAAAAAGTCTACTCCTGCCTTTCTGTAGGCCCCCTGCAGGTATTGATGAGCTACTGTAGGGTCTCCTCTGAGCCTTCTCTTCTTCAGACTGAACAACCCCAACTCCTTCAGCCTGTCTTCATAAGGCAATTGCTCCAGCCCTTTAATCATCTTTGTGGCCCTCCTCTGAAACTGCTCCAACAGCTCAATGTCCTTCTTAAGTTGGGGGCTCCAGAACTGGATACAGAACTCCAGTTGGGGCCTCACCAGAGCTGAGTTATTGTAATATGGTTTTAAAAATACTGTAATGTAAACCAAGTATTAAATTGCTTTCTTTTAACTTAGATAAAGTAAAAGAAGAAAAACAAGACAGTTTTGTAGAAAAACTTGTCACTCAGGTCATCAAAAATCTTCAAGTGAAAATTTCCAACATCCATATTCGCTATGAAGATGATGTAAGTATAAGTGGCTGTGCACTATACCATGAATTTATCTGATTTCTGCTATTTATTTTCCATTTTGAGGGAAGCCTAATAAATTTTTGGAAATTGTATGGTCTCAAAAAAAAAGAAAACTGATAAAAAGTTTTACCAAAGTATAGAGATATTTATAGACATACAATTAGGTAAAAAGATTATTTGGTTGTCAGATTGTTGCCATTTATATTTTTTTAATTGTTGGTTGTTTACTTCCAAATCTGAATGTAGAACCCAAGATAATACTGGTTTTTGGTTTTGTTTTTTTTTTTTATATTTTCCCACTTCTCTATTAGATCACAAATCGAAATAACCCCTTGTCATTTGGAATTTCACTTCAGAATCTAAGTTTGCAGGTAATTTTATTTATGTTGATATATATGGATAGGTTAAGTTATGTATTGCTCTGTTATTGTGCTCTCTGGTAGCATACTGTCTAGTGAAAGCATACTAAAATTCATGAGCAGTGCATAAGGGTAACTACTCGTTTTATCAGATTAAATAGTGTTGTGGAAGTGCCATTAGAGATAAATGCCTAGCAGTAAAACAGACCCTTGTAGAAAATTCTTACTCTTCTACTTGGTACGCTTTGTGGTTTTCAAGTACTAGACTTTGTTGTATTTGGGCTGTTTGGAGTCTGCAAATGTTTTATGGAAACTGCCATGAGCTTTTGATGTATAGCTGATAACTGTAGAGAAAATTTGTCAAAGTAATCAGTATTTTATTGAGTGAAATAGCTGTCTCATCATGAATTCTATTTCCCAGTACATTGAAAGATTTTTTTCAGCCTTTTCCGCCCAACAGTTTTAAGTAGTGAACAAATGCTTTGATACTCTTATGACTTAACTCTTGAAATGCATATTAGCCTTGAAAAAGTACAGTTATCTAGTGCTTCTCTGGACTCATACCAAGAAAATTCTACTACATTCTTTTCTGTTTACAAATGGCCTTCCTAAAAATAATACTCTTTCAAAAGGAAATATTTTGCAATACCGAAAACAATTTTCAAGAATCATTCTGTTCCTGTGTGCAACCTTGGTAGTCTGTGGATGTATATGTTTTTCTGGGGGGGATTGGCCTTGTCCAGCTTCCATTTAAAATAATGGCTTAATCATCTTAAATCAGAAGGTGGTGTGACATCACATTATTTTCATTGTGGTTTATTTATGTTGATGATCTGATCTATTTTTGCTGTTTCATTTCAGCGATGATACAGTGTTGGTGTATTACAGGTACTGAAATAACTTCCTTTGTTTCTCATTTCAGACCTCAGATAAGAATTGGAACCCATGTTTACATGATGAAACTGCCAGGTTGTTCTACAAGGTATAGTATGAACTGTACATTGAAGAAAATTTTTCAATTAAACAAAGCTGAATTAGAGTTCCTTCCACATAAAGTGAGATCAAGAAAACATATAAGTTTATAGGCTCTTAAACAAAAGCATGTGTAACCTGCAAGGAACATTTTGAATATTCTTATTCATCCAGTTTTTTGTGAAATCCAGAATTATTAATCTAAATTTTGTAGCTATTAATACCTATATTCTGTTGTATTTTCAGCTTGTACGACTGGATAACCTTTTTGCTTACTGGAATGTGAAATCAGAAATGTTCTACCATCGTGGTTGTGAGGAATCATTGGTAATTAAAGCATGAGAAAATGTACCCTGTATTCTATTTTGTACTGGGAAGCATAGAGCGTAATTCACATTCAGTTCTGCTTCCATTTGCATCAATATGCTGGACAATTGTATTGTTTGTAGTAGCTTTTTTTGGAAGAATAGTAAATGTTAAGGATTTTACATGATAGCAGTACAGTATTCATTTGAGAAAGTTAAAAAAATAGTCCTTTACCAGTTAATAACAAAATTAAACACAAAGTATGGTTGTCTTACTGTTTTTATAATGATGAAGTTTTGTGTGGTTAAAATGTATGAATAGTTATGTGTCTGAGAGTTTATCTGAAACCTGATTAAAATGCCAACATTTTACATTTTAGAAGTGTCAATGAATAAATAAAAATGCAACTAACTTTTAACTCATTTGAATGTGTAGCTTAACTTAAAACAAGGAATTGCCAGCCACAGTGTGATTCCAGAAGGTTATGATTTTGGTAAGTGATATTTTTTTTTTGTATTTGTAGTGTGAAGGTATACTTCTAATATTTAATGTCTCTCAGGCATTGCTACTTTGTTATAGAAAAAATCTTTGTAAAGAATAAAGGTAGTAAGCACATAGTCTGCTTCTGTCATTTTATTTAAGTGCAAACATAATTACACATAGTAAGGATAAAAAATAGTATATAGGAAGCTAAATGCAGAGAGAAAAAGAACAGAAATGCATAAACTGCATAATATATGAAGATAAAGGTAAAATAAGCTTCCTAAGAAGTACCTTTTTTTTAAATATAACAAAGGTAAATCGATGTAAATGTTTTCATCTTGCAAAAATGTCTGTTTTCACTTGTATGTGAATTTGGAGTGTTTGGTATTTAGATGGTCTGTCAGTGTTTCTATTGAAATCAAAGCAAAAAAATATGTTTTACACAAATTCAAGTAAAACACAAATTTTTATTGCTGGATCAGTTGGTGAAACAGGTGGATAAATTGAAGTAAACGTGGCTATGAAGACCATTAATGTATGATATTGACAGATTGTGCAATAAATAACACATTTCTGCTCTGAATATTTTTTTTCACAAGATGTGCTTAACTTTTTTACATATTGTTTTTAATTATGCTTTATTGGGCTTGGTTTTAGAAATGTGGAATGTCTGGGTTTATCCACCGTTGTGACTGTAATTTGTAAATGTAAAACGAGTAACACTAAAAAAAATTCTAGAAGACTAATTATTTTAGTGAAATAGGTACTGTATTTGAAAACTACCTTGTACAACAGATTGCAGGATGCTTCAATTAATAGTCTATATACTTGCAACAATTCTTTTTTTTTTTGCTATAACATAAGCAATATAGGAAATTTTGTGAAAACATCGCACAACTATGTGTTCCACAAATTTTGCCAGAATGAAACTGAAAATTAACTATAGATCATATTATTTTGAATGTTTTTTCATGTTTTGGAATCTAACATTTTTACATGAGTGGTCTGGCTTGTGATAATAAATTGAACTGATAAGCATTAGGTATCAGTTACAGTAGTCTTAAAGTATTTAAAAGGGGTTTTTTTAACGTCAATTTTTAATGTCAATTTTTGGTTTTTAGTGTTCCGCCCAATTTCAGCTAAAGCCAAACTCCTTATGAATCCTCGATCTGATGTTGACTTTTCATCACGAAAAATGGATTTGGATGTAAATTTACAAGATATAACTATTGAATTCAATAAGCCACAGGTATACACTGTTTTTCCATGCTTATATATGATGTGGTAAAAACGTTAGTTTGTAAGAATACCAGGAAAAGCAGTCTGACATTTTAAAATAAACATGCAGAATCAGTTAATTTCTTAGCCTTGTTTTCCTTGTAAATTATTTCCATTTTAAAGAAAATCTTGATTCATCTTCACAGAAAGACAGTAATGCTCAGTTTCAATTTTTTGTTGTTTTTTGTGTTTGTTTATTATAGTATTTCAGTGTTATGGAGCTTCTTGAGTCTATTGATATGATGACTCGAAATCTGCCATACAGGAAGTACAGACCTGAGGTTGCATTGCACAACAATGCCAAGACATGGTAGGCTACCTTAGACTAGGAAAAAATCTCCTAGTCACTCATTTGAAATAGTTACAAAAGGATTATTTCTTCCTTACGGGCTTTAGAATTGATTTCCTTTTGAAACAGTATTCTATCTTGGTTTTGTTTTTCTTAATTGAGAAGTATTAAAAAAACCCAAACCAACATTGGCAAGTACACAACATTTGAAAGCCTGTGTTTTCAGCCTTAAAGACAATTTTCAGATAATACTTAAATATCTAAAATGTTTTAATGGGGGACTCCCCATTATGTGTTGGATGTTACTACAAAATGTTTTTTGTTATTCTCATATACATACATGCATAAAGATATTTGTTTGTGCTTTTTGTACAAAGGTACTGTTTAATTTTTGGAAGTAGCAATCTGTCAACTTTGTAAAAAAATTAAATCCTTAGGTTCCTCTGTTTATCAGAAGTTTGGTATTAGATAAAGCATTTCACTCTTTCAAAACTGGAAGTTTAATTGAGCCTGTGTAGCTCTAGGTGCCTTTCCACTGCGGCAAAAGAAAGTAATCTACATTATTTGACTTTGCTCTTAGGTGGAAATATGTTATTTATGGCATCCTTGAAGTAAATGTTCAACCTAAGCTGCAAATGTGGTCATGGGAACATATTCGACACCACAGGAAACAAGTGAAGAAGTATAAGGACATGTATAAAACAAAGATAACATCGAAGAAGCCTAATGAAGAAATCTTAAAATTGTTAGAGGTTAGCTGTTTTCCACCATGGGCTTTCTATTTTTTTACATTTAAATGTTTACATGTTTTTAAGTGAAATTCTCAGTGGCCAGTCTTGCGTCTTTATCATCACTTTCTCTGTGAGTAGTATTAACAAACATAATAGATAATATTTTAAATTAGCAACTGCAGTGAATAAAAATATAAAATTGTGTTTTTCTTCTCTGGGATTAAGATTTTGGCTTAAGCAAGTTAACTTGGGTTGCATTGAAAGAGCTGTTGACTGTAATTGCCTGCAAAACTAAGTTGTTAAATGAAATTGATAATTTCTCAACTCTTCCCTAGGAATTTGAAAAAACTTTGGATATTTTTAACATCACTCTAGCAAGGCAACAAGCAGAAGTTGAGGTAAAGATTTTTATCATTTAAGAGAGTCTAAGAATAACTGCATCATGAAGTTGTGGAGATTTTAGGCATGTGTATTTTAGTCCTAGTGATTGAATTATGTATAGACTACTAGCTTATTAGTATTCTTCCCAGTACGGTATCATAAAGGCTGAACACCTCTATATGTAGTATTTTGACTATTTGTTACTATTTGCATATGTTATTTGGAATACAACAAATGCAGAATGCAACTAAGTAGATAGTCACAGCCAGACAAGATACTATGGATAATTACACTTGATTTGTTAGCCATGTTTTTCCTAGGTTAGTGTACTGCTTAGTTTTCATTGTGGTGTCAGAGCATCATTGCAGAAGATTGAAGCAGTATCTGTGTAGGTTTTCTCAGATCTGTGAAGTGATCTTTTTCCATTGATAATCTGTATGATTAAAAGTAAACAATGTGAAGTTTAGCATCTGAAGTAATTTCTTGATAATTACACTTCATGCATGTTAGTAATTTCTTAGAAGAATTTTGAGGTTGTTTTTTTTTTTTTTGTAGAGTAAATTAAACATGATATGAATACAATTGCTGCAGTAATAGATATGGTATTTCTGAACCAAGAGATTCATAAATGTGATGTTTTTCTTCTAGTTGCCTATATGTACACTCACATTTGGATACTTGTATCATCATTGCTTAGTCTTGTACAGAACCAGAAGGACCCATTTGTGTCTTTTGGTTGTTTGACTGGACTGGAGTGGTTTTCATGAGCATAATTTTTTTGTTTTGTTTGAGTTCTCATGTAGTTCAACAGAGCAAGCACAGTGCTGTCAGATTTTCTGGGGATTTTGAAGGAAGAATGTTGTATTCCAAACTGTAGTCCAAATGTGGATATTTGAATATTTGAATCTTTATCACTAATGTCCTGAGTGCCAAACACCAGCTTCAGTGAACCAAGCATCAAGTCTCTGTACCTGAATGCTTGTCAAATTTTGTGCTTTCAATCTAGAGAAGAGTGTTTGAGATTGTTCACCTAAACAGAATAGCTTAAAGTGTCACTTTTTTCTTTACTGCAGTTGTCCTTCAACACAAACTTTTTGGTGGCCTAGAAATCTCCAATTTCAGAGGTTTAACAGCCTTTTTTTTTTTTTTTTTTTTTCAAAGATACTGCCCATTCTTGGCTTACTTGCTCTGTAAAAAGGACTTTGGAGGATTTTGTTCAAATTATTTGAGGCCTTGTGCATCATCTCCTCGAAGTTTATCGGCAGTATCAGTTCAGTAGCCCTTACGGTTTTACCATGAGTTCAACCTTCCATTGAACTCTAATTGAATAGGCATTCGGATTTAGACAGCTGTTTTCCCCAATAGTGTTGCAGAGAGATTTTGGGATTTTTGGATGCCTTGTGTCACTTTTGCTGTTGCCTTAATTGGAGCAGCTCTAAATTCAGGGCTTGCATAGAAGTGTTAGTGCCTTTTTGAGATCACATTAGTCATGAAGAAAAATAATTTCTGTTGTCCAGGATGATTTTTGAGAACCCCTCTGTGTCTTAGATCTCGTAAAGGTTTTGCTGTGTTTTAAGCCAAATTTTCTGCAGCCAAGTTAGACTATAGTTTACTCTTTATATGTGGACCCAACACTGGAATCATCACTGGCATCGAACAAGACACTCTCTAGTTACAGAAATAATGAATGTCGGGTGAGGGAAGTCTTCGTTAGTGTTGAAGCTATTTGTGCGTGTATGTATATGTATGTATTTTATATATATACATCAGATCCAGGAACAAGTGTTCTATATTCTTTAAAGGAAGTATCCTGTTACAAAAGCAGTGATCTATTTATTTAAATATTATTGCTTTGGATAGGGATTATGTAAAATTTGGCCTGTGCTGGCTATATGATTATATACGCATTTCTAATAATCCTTTAAAATGTATTGTTGTAATGTATTATATAGTTCTGTGAATTTTCTTTTTTGATGGTGAGAGCTAGAGAGAAAATCTGCTCTGTAAGAAACATTGATTTAAAACTTCTTTGCTTGAAGTTTTGCATTTAATTTTATGCAGGTGAGAATCAGCCTGTTCATGCATTGTGTGCATGAGAAAGTTATTAGAGGAAAAAATAAGTATTGCATTTTCATTGGCTTTCTAATGATATTTTGATGTGTTAAAGATTTCACAAGTTCCTTTTTTTCTTGGGCAAATGGAGAAACAAGAATGAAGTGGCTTGAGTGTGCTTTTTTATCTCTTAGGCAACTAAAGCTGGATTAAAAATCTACAGACCAGGAGTGAAACAAGATGATGAAAATTTTGGTGGCTGGTTCAGTTGGATATGGAGCTGGTCAGGTGAAAAAAAGGATGAAGAAAAGCAGGAAGTAAAAGGTTCAAGTATGTTCATTTATTGGTATTTTTTCAGTTATTGAAAAAGACTTATTACAATAAGATGTCCCGAGAAATGGAATGGATTTAATAATTTGACAATCAGATTGTTGAAGTTTACTTTTTTTTATTTTTTGCTTAGGAAATTGTTAATCACACTCTACAGTCATAACTTAAAATTCCTTCCATAAATCTTTCTGAACTGTCCTCAATTTGTGCTTTCTCCTGACTATTCTTGCTTCATTTGCCTGTGCTGTGTATTAGTATTTGGAAGAAGTTCTAGAATTACAGTAGCAGTTAAAAGGATGAAACCCGTTTTTCTTCCATTCATTTTATAGTTTGATGTTTGTTAGAATTTGATTCACTTAAGCACCAGACACCTAGTAAAGTTTGTATTATGCAGAAATTAAATAAGGAAGCTGAATTCTATTTTTATCAGAGTCTACGTTTTAAAGCATGATTTAGGAGACACAAGACTTTGAACTTCAGTTTTACTAATTCAGGGGAGTTTTAATAGTATCTACTGTATGCTCTGGACCTACTAAGCACTGGAAATTTTATGGTAGTATTTGCATTTTTTAGGATTCTATTTAAAATTTGACTAACCTTTTGCAATGTGATAGGTCTCGAAGAGCTGTTGACATGTGAAGAGAAGGCTAAACTTTATGCAGCAATTGGTTATAGTGAAACAGCTGTGGATCCAACCCTTCCAAAATCAGTAAGTTATAATCAACTATGATACCAAACAATTAGTAGATGTATCTACTAATAAAAATCGAAAAGTTAGAGGAATGTACCTTTAAAATTTAAGAGGTGTCCCTGTATTTGAATACTGTTGTAATGCTTTTTCATTAGCTTGCTGCAAGTTGGCTTCGTGCAGAACAGATCATCCTTCGGTGTTGTTACAGAGTTTGCTTTGATTATTCTGAAGATCAGAATGAAATTTTGCCCACTTAAGCTAGAATAAAATCATATAAGTAGTGCATTGTTATCTAAGTTATGAAATAATTTATAGATCGTCTTACAGTATTTGGAAACGTAAGAAAATGCACTGGGTGGCTCACTGTGATAGGAAACAAAAGCAATGGTAGATGAGGTAGAGTTAGATGAGTGATTGAAAGACTGTACTGGGGAAGAGCAACATTTATGACCGATTCAGAAGTGGTCTAGTTAAGTCATCTTTATGCCTGGTACAGAAGACTGCTTTATGCTAGAGGCTCTTTAACTCAAAATGTAATGCAGAGACAGCAAAGATATATGTTCATTTGTGTAGTCTACTCTTACTTCTCCTCCTTGTAGTAAATACTTTCCCCAGCCATTATACAAACAATTTATAACATTAGGAAAAAATGAGTATGAAACTGACGTTTGTGGTTTTCATCTTCATAAACTGTATCAAAACCTATATGGTTCACTTCATGATTCACTGTTGTGGTTTTTTTCCTGCTTATCTAGTATGAAGCCATGAAGTTTTCTGTAAAGTTGTTAAGCATGTCTATATCCCTAAGAGACAACAAGCAATCTCCTGAACTGGTAGTATTTGCATTGACTGGCTTGAGTACGGTGTTTACACAACGACCAGGTGCACAAGCAATAAGGTGAACTTTCTCTATTAAAATGTCTTTTTTTCCTCATGGCACATGGATGATGGCTATTAGGTTTTTAAGACTGTGTTACAATGTTTAACTTCTAATTTTTCACTGTCATTTTATGTGAAGTTTGGGAGCAGAATCATGTAGCAACTAACAAACGAATTGAATGGATGTTGTTTCCATAATTAAGTGCTCTCAATCTTCAGAATTTTTTGTACCATGCAGAATTTCTCTCCACCCCACCCCCCGTTTTTTATTTTCAATTTATCATGGTTACATGCAAGTAATGTAGTTACCTTGTTTCTTTGAGAAGTGTCTGTTACTTCTTCAGAAACTTCTGGGCAAGGTGATCCCTGAACTGCTTGTGTATAAGCATTTAAAATGACTGAAAAGTTCTTGAATTTTCAGTCTTTTATATTTGCAGAGGATAACCGAAACTGACAATTTTGAATTGGTTTTGTGCTTTCAAAGATAGTGAAGAAAAACAGTGAAATTAAATTTTTTCAATTCAAATGTGATGGCTTAAAAATTCTTCCAGTTTTAGACCTTGTGCCCTCTACTGTGGGAGATATTAGTTTAGTCTAGGTATGATATTAGGATAGATCTTGATGAATATTATGTGTAATTTCTTTTAAAGTTTTTCTTACTAGCTGAGAGCTGTTAAAGAGGTGGATAGAGTATAGAGAAAGGAAAAATCCAACACCTAAAAATACTTCCCCAGAGTAATGAGGCTATTAATGCTGTTCTCCTCTCTGCGCTGGAGCCCTTCCCCTACTGTGTCTCTGTTCCCCAGTATGAACTGAATCATCTAATTCCTGAGCTCATACTACAGAAGTTCCATTTGCATGTCTCTTATCTGCCCTGATGCCCGTCCTCATGAAAAGTGTATGAAGTGACCCCTTCCTTATTTACCCAAGGGTGGCTAATAGATAGAAAAGGTAATGAATTAGAAAGCAGCTAATATGTGGATATGTGTGTTGCCTTTAGACTAAGCTAAATATATCTGAAGTATACACAGTGTATATTTGAGGTATATGTATATATAAGATATATGTATATACGTGTTGTTATGATGTTGGTCTCATTTGATAGTTTTTTCCTATTAGCTTATTCCTTATACTCTTACCATCTAATTGCACCTATCCATTTGGATATTGCATCTGAGCATGTTGTTTACCTTTCTTTATAGATTTGAAACAAAAATTGCCTCACTTGAAGTTACAGGCATGTCCCGAGAAAAGTGTACACCTTGTCTTCTATCTTCTCGAACAGTCTATTCGGATGAGAGTACCTCACTCCTAAGTATAATGTTTGAGACTAATCCTTTGGATGAGACAGCAGATCAGAGACTTAGAATTGAATCACAGCCACTGGAAATTGTATATGATGCTGTAAGTAAATAGTTAAATAAGTTATAAATCTTGAAAGAAATCTTAATAGTAAGTTTTCAAGGCATAATTTTTGCTTTGCTTTAACAGATGACAATAAACAGCTTAGTGGATTTCTTCAGGCCTCCAAAAGATGTACATTTAGAGCAACTTACATCAGCAACTCTGATGAAACTTGAGGAGTTCCGTGAAAAAACATCGACAGGCAAGTGCCTCAAACTCAGATGAATTTATAGATTCTAGGAATACAGCAACACTGTATCTTTCCATATATACAGATCTGAGTCATAGCTTTCTAACACAGCAGCTAAATGAGCTGAATTATTTGATTTCATGACAAAGTGTTTGTTCTAGATATTGGATAATTTTCTGTCTATCGTCTCCATCTTAATTCTTTACATCTTTCTTTGTAAAATACACTCCACACCTTGTATTTCATTATTTATTCTGTTGTACTCCCTGTGAAGTTAAAAACAGTTTTGCTTCCAATATTTTTTTTGTTGATCAGAGTACGTTAATGGCCTTAATTGTTTCATACTCTTTAAAAACTGATACTGAGATACTGGTCTTCTTACAAGTGTAGAGAGTTGTTGCTTTCTAGGACAATATCGGCCTTTGTATAGGAGCTTTTTGCTTTCTTTATTGCTTGGTAAATGTTGATTTTGATCTTGATTGACTTAGATCAGTTTATATAAACTACAAGTATCTGTCGTTTCAAATTTGTATGTGTTATGTTGCTGTCTCTATTTATCCATTAGTGTTAGTTTGCTGTCATAGTTTCATTTGGTGGTGCTTTCAAGACTGCCTATAATTGCTGCTTCAGAAGAGCATCTGTACCTGTGGATAGTTATCTACTATTCACAGCTCCTTTAAAGATAGACTTGAGTTTCTTTTTTTTGCTTCTATTAATTCCATAGGTTCTGTGTGGATTACTGTGTTTATATTTACTAATGATGTTATTTTTCAGGTTTGTTGTATGTTATTGAAACCCAGAAAGTTCTTGACCTGAAAATTAACCTCATGGCTTCATACATCATTGTTCCACAAAAAGGATTCTATGAGTGTACATCAAATCTACTACTTCTGGATCTTGGTAGTCTTAAGGTAAACATTTACCTAATGAAATAACTTACTGAAAATGGTAGTTCAACTTTTACGTGCTTTCCAGTTACTTAATTTTTATTTTGTGGTACTGGTTAAATAAATGTTTGTTTTGCAGTTTATGCAATACGTATTTAGTTTAAATTGTCTTCCAGTCAAGCCAGAAATTACTGAACTCTTTTTGGGTTGAAAGAACCCACAGAGAATTGTTAGAAAGTAATCTTCTTCATGGTACTTTGAACTGTTACGTTGACAACGTCAAACAATTTTTTACCTTCGAATGAGGGGTAGTGAAATTTTTAATTAAATACGTGGTCTTCTTATTATTAAAAGTATTATTCTTGCATTTTATCATCCAGTTTTCATTAACAGGAGAAAGTAAACATGTTGGGGGTTTATAAACTAACCTGGATACAATGAGATATGTTTGAGATACCTCAGGAAAGGGAAAAGTCAAAAGAATAACAATGTTGTATTTAAAATTGTAATTTAGTACTATGAAATTGTACAAGAGACTGAACCTACATATTATGAGCAGTCATAGTTACTGGTGTTCTTTTGGAACAAATTATCTAGCATGTTAATACTTCTCTTTATTTAGCTTGTACTATGAGAGTGATTCTTCTGCTTTTTTAGTAAGAATTCGTTTCAAAGATTAAATTTTTGCTAAAATTAAGGAAGTTTTTCATGTCTTTGCCCCAGACTGACTTTCTGAGGTGGTTTTCAGTTAGATTCATAGAACAGTTTGGATTGGAGGTGACCATTGAAGGTCATCTAGTTCTCTACAGTAAGCAAATACGTCTTCAATTAGGTCAGGTTGCTCAGAGCCCTGTTACACCTTACCTTTACTGTTTCCACAAATGGGACATCTACCATCCCTGGGCAACCTGTTCCAGTGTTTGATCATTAATTTCTTACTCTATTTCAGTTCAGAGATGTTGCCCTTTCACAGCAAGCCCTCCTCAATAGTGCATATCCCCCTCAAACCAAAGCCCTTCACAGGTGA
>VZTY01003847.1:0-13501 GCA_013400935.1 Turnix velox
CACCAACCACTCCCCAACAGATGTGTGCTTTATTTTTAACTTGAATTTGTTTGACATTCTTCCATTAGTTCTTGCTATGATTTTCTCAGATAGATGAAGGAAAATTTATTACCCAAGATTTTCTCACTTTGAAGTTTATTAACTGTAAATCATTCATGATGATTGTATAGTGTGAGGATACTGAGACAAGGATTGACCTTGGGCGTAAGATACAATGGTGCTTGTTGGAGTGAAGCAGTGAATGGCACTGGGAACAAGATCTAAGAGAAACAAGAAGGAGGACACCTGATATTTGTGCAGATAGAGGATATGTTTAGTTGGTAGGTTTTAGGATGGGAAAGTAACTGATAAAATATAACTAGTAGGATGGAAAATTACTGCTTGCTAACAAGCTGCTATATAACAGCACTGTTATTGCTCAATATAACAGCTTAATAAACTGTTATTGATCACTACTTAGAACCCATGCCTTAATACGCCACAGAATAATACACAGAAAAAAATTACTCAACTTTTGAAAAAAATTGAGCATCAAGAATAACGAAAACCAAACAAAGGCTCTTGGACATTTTTTCTACCTGTATCTAACAATTGTAACAGTCAGCATTCATGATCCTTTATCATTTTGGGGACAGGGTGAAGTTTTCTGTTTGAGGATATCACACTATTATTGAAATCAAAAGTGGTCTAGAATCTATGGTTCAAGTAGGTTGGAAGTATTACAAGAAGCCCAGATCTGCTTATTTGAGTATGAATGTAGTGTTACTAAATTGCCACAAGAACACATTTCATATTCAGCTGTCTCCTATTTTTATCACTTAAAACAGAAAAAATGTTTT
Source organism: Turnix velox (assembly GCA_013400935.1). Lineage (NCBI taxonomy): Eukaryota > Metazoa > Chordata > Aves > Charadriiformes > Turnicidae > Turnix > Turnix velox. The sequence goes on from VZTY01003847.1 coordinate 840, forward strand.
TCCTTTTTCTTCGGTATGTGTTCCCAGGAACCTAATTCTGTTCAGTATGTTTAGTTTCAACTTCCCCTACTCAGCTTTTAGCAAATTTTAAATATTGTGATTTTTGTTTCAGAAGATAATGATACATTTTCTAGTATTATTATATGGTGACACATTATCCTAGATATAAACAGATCAATAATGAAAAAATATATCTCACTTCTGAAACCTCCTAAACTGTAGTATTACATAGAAGTCAGACACTCTATTTAAGATCACCACTGTCACTGTGCTCCAGGATCTCACAGGCTAGAAAGATAGAGAGTTTGAAGAAAAACACATTGGTTTGGGGTTTTGGAATTCTTTTACTGGGGCATAGGCAGACAGAATAAAAGCTAATGTAGTGTCATAATAGAAAAGGCTAGTTATTGCACTTCTTGGTTATATTTCCTGAATAGCCATTTTGTTTCAATCTTACTCAGAAAACCATTTTCTCCAAGTCTTATAACAATGAGAGACATCCCCTAGGTAAGTAGATACCATAGATAAACACTGAGACCAAATTCTAAATATACCCTTGATTCTTTATGCTTACCAAAAGCTTTCCTTATGGATTAATATTTCTGGTCTTACACTAAAGAAAAAGTAAAAGCAAATGTTTCTGCTTGAGTTCCTACAGCGTAACATTGACCTGGTCGGATGTTGTAGAGCGTACTGAGTTCTTGAATGTATTTATTATTGGAATCACTTCACAATGATGGATAAATGCATTTAAAGGCAGGAGTACATGCAGTCACTGTTGCATCTACTTTCAAAGATGTTGGTACATGGACAGGTTTTAAACTGTAAGTATTCTCATTCAAATTTCATGTATGTTTGAGCTTTCTCATTTTAAGCAATTAAGTAGCAGCTACTAAACTCTCCAGAACTAGTTGTGCTCACACTGAGAAAAACTTATTCTGCATTTAGAAAGTTCTGAAAACAATTACACCACAGTAATATCAGGACAGATGGTTTAATAGAGAGGATATTTCAGATCTTGTAGGCTTAAGTTTCCAGGTTGTCAGTGTTTGGGCTGCCCTGGCCAGTAAAACTAACAACAGATGCCCTGCTTGACTGAGCTGTCCAGATTTTATATGGTCTGCTTATTAACTCCCTCTGTCAAGAGATAACCCCATCCCAGACTGAAAATTTTTCCTCGATATATTAATGATGAAAAGCTACCAAGATGCAGAATCACAGACGCAGTAAGGCACTTAAACCTTACTGAAATCAAAGTGGCTTTGGCTTTTCAATGCTAGCCTCAAAACTGAACAGAAGTTAAGAAATCCTAGCAGTTACAGATCAATTAGACCTTTGTCTTTTCTCCTTTTGGCTGGACATGAAAATACATTTATTAAGGACCAGTAAGTAAAATCAAACTTCTTGAAGTATTTTAGCACAGAGGTGCCTGAAGTACTTAAAGGAAATCGCAGAAACTTTTCCATGTCCTTCACTGATCTGACTGAGTTTTGAAAGCAGCCGTAAGTAATTTCAGGCCAGAATCAAAGTAAAATTTTATGCTCCTACAACACTTTGATTCAATCATTGGGATATTACTTCTGCTCCTTAATCTTTCTGCAAACATGAAGAGGAGAGACAAAACTGTACCTGGAGAATTTCTCCAGGCCTCCACTATGGTCAGATCCATGAGGAAACACTCCAGCTACTCCCAAACTTCCCAGAACAGCCCAATTTATTACATTAGATGCGTCACATCTCTCTCACTCTTCCTACTCTTTCTCTGCCTCTTATAAATGGCTTTAAACCAGTGACAGTGAATGATCTTCTGCAAACAGAGTGAAAGCCAAGCAGCTCTGCTATTGTACGGGGCTTCTAAGCTCTACTGTAAAATATAGTAACAGTAGGATGGTTTAGAGATCATACTAATATTTTACATAATGATTCCTGTTACTGAGGCCCAGCAAGGTGTTATTGGCACTTCACTATATTCAGCGACATGTAATTAATCATTATGTCACTAACTAGAATCAATGGATCTTCTTTGAGGATCTTCATCCTTACCACTTGCACTGGCTTTAAGTTTAACCTAACAGAAGGCTATTTAAGCCTAAAAGCCTCAGTGTTGTATCCTGGGTTTTCTGTCACTGCAATGTTTACCACAATGCAATTTTTTTTTCTTTTAATTGGAAAAACATCCCTGATAAAACATGGACATATAGTACTACTCAAAAAAACCATTAAAGGAAAATCTGTGACATTTTCTTTCATTCATCCAATTGCTGTGGATGACCCTCTCGACAGTAGCAACCTTGTAATAATACTTTGCTTTTAGAAACAGGGAAAGCAAAATATCTGAAGAGAACTACACTTACCTACTGATATTATGATATCTTATTTTTCCCTAAATCACTAGGTATTTGATTTCTGTGTTAACAAAGTGTAGTCGCTCAAAAAAAAAGTAAAAAGAAAGAAAGAAAAAAACAAAGGAGGTAATAAAAAAGGCATCAGATCTCCACCTCGTGTGATAGATGGTGACTGACTGTATAAATACCCTGAGGATCTTAGATGAATACTCTTTTAATACTCTTTCAATATTGAGATGTGATTTCTTATGCTTGTATTTATTGTCCTATTGGAGCATTCCAGCTTTCACCCTAATGTTTACTCTGTCTTCAGCATCCTGTCTAAAGTGTGCCTCTTAGACCCCTTCACAAGACAATATAGGTGTAAGAACAGGATTGTGACAGTCAAGTCCTCAAGGAGAAAATTATAGTAGCCAAATATGAGTACTATTGTTTTATTCCTATGGGAACATTACAACTAAACAGGAATAGCATCAAAGTAGCATAATTCAACCAAATACATAAAGTTTCCTGACTGAAGTATAGCATGACAAACAAAAATCATCTGCATATGTATCTTCTGAGTAGTTAGTTACTAAAACCTCTGGCTTATGCTGGGCCTGATATTCTGAGAACTGTCTCCATCACATTCCCACTTACATCAAACACTTCCGTTTTCTAATTAAGTTAAATTTTCTGTTTCATTTAAAGGATGGTTCTAGCCTGGTGCTTTTTGGCAAAAAGGCAGCTTAAGTTTATGACAGTGAAATCCTGTCTATATAGATTCCATAATTAGACTGTCAGTCCCAGACTTGCTTCTTTGGATATATAATCCTTGCTCATCTTACGTATCAGAAGCTAGCTGCTTGTTTTCATACACCAAACTACCATTTAAAAGGTTTGCTTTGTTTTTCTCCATTGTATCTTATGTCACTAAGTAGCCAGAGGAGGCCATTTTGGTTTATTAGTTAAAGGTATATGAAAACACAGGAGAAAACACGATTTAGGAAAACATATTGAAAGGCTAAAATGGTATGAAAACGTAATTAAGACCAAGACAACCACAGTGCAAAAGAAACTTGAAAACTTCAGATTGAAGAACTATAGGATGAGAGCCAAAGTTCAGTCCATAATACATTTATCACCATCGTGCAGAACTCAGCAGTTAGTTGGATGAGGACCAAAAACTGAGCTACGGTTCTGTTTCTGAGCAGACATCATTGAAATCTAAAATGGAATGAGAAGGAATCCAAAGGATTTTAATAAATCCACAGAAGCTAGGCATCATCAGAAAAAAAAATTAAAGAGATGGGAAGAAAGGGGCATAAAGCCATGTCTGAGTCAACAAGTCCAATGCTGGCACCAGCAGTTAAATCAGTTTCCCTTGTGCATTCAGATGACCTGGGCATCCGTAGATCTGACAGAAGGAAAATACAGATAATCAGGTGGTTTCAGATAGTCAACCAGAAACAATACCAGAAATCTAGGGCTTTACCTTAGGGCAAAGTGAAAATAATCTTTAAAAAATGTTGAAAAGTTTCTCAATATTATGTCCTAGAAGTTAATAAGGACCAACATTGCAATAATTTTTTTTCTCTGAAATCGTGCTTTTAAAGCAGTCTTGGCATAAACAGGATAAAAATTTCTCTTTTTACTATGCAGATATTACACGCAAGAAATTTTATCTTTTGTTGGAACTTCTCATAGATACTATTGAACAAGCTATAAATTAAACTTCTGGTAAATCAATGAGCAAGTTAAGCTGAAACTATGCTTTTGAACTCCTAAAGTTTGGAGATTTTAATTTCTTGATTTTTATGTTTAGGAACATTCTTTTTCAATTTATTTCTAAGCTACAATAGTCATAGCTAGAAGCTCTATCTTTTCCTGTTTGTCTTGTTTCCCCAAGCTGATGAAGAAAAGAAAAAAAGAGTGAAAAGAAGAAGACATCAATAACTGGTTTCTTTCTCATACTACAACTTTCCAAAAAAATTACAGGTGAATAGAATGTAGAGAAAAAAGCAGAAGGAAAAGTCAAGAAAATGAGTGAAGAAAGACAGACAGACAAAGAAGACTTGCATAGCACCTCCAGCAGCCTTGATTTTTCACCAGTACAAACTATTACCAATATAATTGGCTTTTTATGTTTGCAGTTGCTGCTCTTCTGGCAATAATAGGCAAAGAGCATAATATTACTCTGGTTTATCCATTACATTAATTAAACATTCAGCTCTGTATCATCCACGATGATTCACTACCCCTGCATAGTGTAATAAATATACATTCCTAGTTCATTATAGAGGGTAAAAGTGAAGCAGAGAGTGCATGACATAACAAATCATTTTGCAAGCAATTCCACTTCATCCTTTACAGCTTTACCAAAGATGAAAGTCAGCAAAGCATAAAGGGTTTTCATAAGACCATCTCAATCTCCACCACAGGCAAATGGCTTCAGAAATCTTAAGAGTTTCCTTTCCTTTCAAAACCAATTGAGCACAAGCTGTTGAAGAAATATGGCTATGGGAGGCAATAGGATCCACACTTAGAAACAGTGGAAGTGATTAAAGTCCAATGAATGGATCTGATACAAAGCTTATTAACTTCACAAGAAATATTTTTACTATCTTCCATCAGCATTCATCCATCTTCCATGAGTATGGAAGCTCTCCTGTTCAGGAACCAGTTTAGGGGATAGAAAATGGTTTGAACGAGGTTTTACTGGACTGCTAGAAAAATGAAATGCACATTACACCTGAATGTTTAAGCCTACCATGTTTCTGAAAGTTTTTGAACTTAAAGATACTCATGCCAGTGGATGAAGCACTTATAATACTTTTATACATTTACTGTATGAATTTCTATATATGCATTGAAATGAATTTTTAAAAGTCTAGCAGATACCAAGTGAGGATTTAGCCACCTCTCCAAATTGCATAACATAATTTTATGAAATATTCTATTTGTACATGTGATTACAAAACTGTTTCCAATACATAATCATCCTAGGAAGCATCATCCTGCAGCTGATTATTTGAAAATGTACTGGTGTTACAGCAAGAGCTATCCTAGCTTCAGTTTCCTTACCATTGATCACAGTAGGGTTCATTCCAAAATGATATCTAATAGTAATATGCTGATAGCTCTATGAGGATTTCTTTATGATTCAGCAGCCAGTATAACTCCTTGCTGAAGGAGCAGAGGTAATATTGAGAAAGCATATAGGCTTGGGCTCAATTTTCAGCAAAATCAATGCTTTCAAATTATTTTGAAGTGCAGAGACTAGGAAGCCTATGAAATATTTACAAGAAAGCACATCGTGTCTATAGCTGTTCTACTCTGTGACTGCAACATATGGTTTATAAATTGAAACAGGTGTGGGAGAACAGGTGGTCAGAGCCATTCAAGGGCATAACTGGAATTTACCATGAGGGGAAAAACAAAAAAAGAAACAAAAAAGAAAAAAAGAATTATTAAGTACCTCAGCTTGCAGATTTAATGACAGAAACCAGAGCTCTTCATTGCAGCAAGACTGAGACCTTGTGTTACTGTTACATGCTAACTTCCCAGAGTAAGTTTACAATTGCTGTTTTCTGTCACTGCTGTTAGCTTGCCCTAACTAAATTTTTGTCATAAATGTCTCATAGTAACAAAAATAAATAGAGTTTCCCCATCTTTATTTCCAAAGAAGGTAAACTGATACTTCAGAAACAGATGACACTGGGAGTTGGCTGACTTCATACAGATATCAACAAAAATCCTACTGTCAAGGGGGTCTTTGGTTGACAAATTTTTAGAGCCTAATGCAGATACTGCCTTGCAATGACATTACCCTGGGTGTAATGCTTGATGTACTCTGAATTTACAGTTAAGTCAATATGCTTCAGCTGTATAAAATCTGCAGTACATCTAAAACAAGGAACTAGGATGGCCAGTGCAGCTCTCACTTGAGTACATCTTAAAAGATCATCCATATTGTACTGTCCTCTTGTGTAATGATAGCTTTACTGTTCTGTATATTCTCAATATTAAAAACTAAGCATTTCACAGATCTTTAATTAAACCACCAGGGTCCATAAGTTACATGTCTAGATGATTCAGCACTTGAACCTTGGATCACAAAGACAGGACACCTTTTAAAATAGAAGTTTCATGCAGTTTAGCACTGAGTACAGTAAATAAAATACACTCAACTTCAAATATACCTGAAGTCTGCATTTCTGTTTGAAATACTCAGGAACTGTTGGTCTGACTGTGGGAGCAGCTGAATTCTCATTGTCCCATGACATCAGGAGGTTGCAGTCATTCATGCTTTCTTAAATGGCTTGGACTTATGTATTAAGATGTAAGCATTTAAATAAATTGATCATTTGTTTTTTAATATTCCCAAACCACAAAAATTCAAAATAAAATTAACTTGTTCTAAAATCTGCTAGAGACCAAATTCTTCTAACACTTTTTTAGCTGAATTGCTATTTGCAGGAACATAGGAACTGACATGCCAGAGGAAACCAGTGGTCCATCTAGATAGTATGTTAAGTGTGCTTATCGACTCTCACAGTTTTCCTCTGAAATTTCTAATTCAAAAACTTTGGGCTTATTTTTAACCATGTAGGCAACAATCAAACCAGGACATTAATTCCAGGGAGCAATTTGCCATATGTGCTTCAACTTCTTTCCTATGGATTTCAAAAACGCTAAAGTGCGGTGCTTAAATCAAGTATTTAATATGCTTTAACTAAATTGTGCTGTCGCATGCAGTCAGAACAAGTATTCTGCCAACAGTGGACCAAATTCATTCCTAACAACACTCCACAAAAAGCCAGTGGAGTCGCACCAAGGATAAAAATGGCCAGCTATGCTTCATATTTACTGCTTCTTTCCATATATCTGCATTTTTTAAAAAATAAAATAAACACTGCTTTTTGCTACTTTTAAAGCAAGGCAGCTAAAATTACTTTAAAACAGTTAATTTACCAGGCAGATACAGTAATATAGCTGTAAATTTACAGTTCAAGCTTTTTTCTATAGTCTACTTTTTTTTTAAAAATCAGATTTATAGGACATGGTCTTATTTTTTGAGGGTGCTTACTTGTGTAATTAAGTCCCATTAAAGCTGATTAAATTTGAGCAATGTTTAAAGTTAAGCACATCTATAAGTACTTCTCTGAATTAGCCTTTAACTGTCAAATTGTATATATCATACCAGTATGCGACTTAGGTGTTTCTCTCTCTAACACTTTTTTAGGTCTTCAAGAATGAGTCACAAGGGATAGCATTGTTATGGATAGTGTATTGCTGCAGATTAAAAAATCTAAATTAAAATACTAGATCAATAGTTTATTTTCTTGTGCAGTATCAGGTTTTTTTGTGCTTTTCAGGATCAATTTTATGGGAAAATATAGCTTAAGAGTAATTTTTAATGTTCCATTCAAAAATATTTTTAATCTTTAAAGCCTTGCAGGAGCTTCACTTGATCCTGTGCTTGCAACATACATCAGATTCTAGGATGCATATAATTTGGTCCTTTGTTGAAACCACTCACAAGGAACTAAATATTCAAGGGTTCCCATCTGTTGGAAATACAACTGCTTAGAGTGTTAAAATGTAAGCTACTCTTTAAAACATCTTCAAGCATATTTTTCATTAAAAATCATTCTCTGCTTATAATAATATGTCAATAAGTCTATTACTCCATTTCTAGAAAATATGTTTTGGCCATCAAATGAAAACACTCACAAAAGTGAGATCTTCCCCAAGGAAGAGCTGTCACTGGCATAAAAACATAACAAGAAACACTGAAAAAGAAAGTTTGCATTGGTACATTTTTCAGTTACTCATTTCTGTCACAAAATACAAAGTAAGATTAGCCTGGCCCTTATAATTCCTGCATGCAGAGTCTGTAAGCACGCAGTATATCAGTCACAAGTTATTTCACATTATGCTCATTCTGCCTGAGACACTGAAATCATCTGTAGTGAAACAGGAAGGATTTGTAGGAGGTATGGTACTGATCTGGTGCCTCTGCAAATACATTATCAATGCAAAACTGAACAGTTTGGGTGTTTGTATATAAGCAGGAGTATGTTTTCCATTAATATTATGAATCTGTTTTTAAAATATGACATGTATTTGCATTAAATGTGAAAGAAAACAAAAAATTGAGCTCAACAGATGTCTAATGTAAGCCTAATATGCAGCTGTGGCATATTGAAAGGCAGCATTGTCAAAAAAAAGGCAGCTTTGCCCTACATAATCTTCTGAAACCGCATAGAGATTGTTCTAAGTGAACCCAAAGGTCGAATCATAATTATGTCCCAACCTGTTTTGGAAGATGAGTCCATTTTTTCTTCACATGCTCCAAAGAAATGTGTCTATCTAGTCTTGTTTTACAAAGCCACAAGAAGAGGAGCCATGCTGGACCTCATTCTCACCAATGATGAGGGCTCAAGGGCAGCCGTGGATGCAGCGACCATGAAATGGTGGAGTTCATTATCCACAGAGCATCCAAGAAGGGGCACAGCAAGCTCACTACTCTGGACTTCAAGAGGGCAGATTTTGACCTGTTGAGGAATCTTGTAGGCAAGGTTCTGTGGGAGACAGACCTAGAAGTAAGAGGGGCCCAAGACAGCTGGGCAGTGTTCAAGTACCATCTCCTCCCAAGGAAGAGGAAGATGGGTAAGAATGCTTATGAAGGGGGCCTACAGAAAGGGGGTAGGACATTTTAATAGGATATCTGATGGCAGGACTAGGAGTAATGGATACAAATTGGAAGAGAGTATATTTAGGCTGGAGATAAGAAAGATGTTCTTTATTGTGAGGGTGATGAGACACTGGAACAAGCTGCCCAGAGGAGCTGTGGATATCTCCTCACAGGATGTGTTTAAGGCCAGGCTGGATGAGACATTGAGCAGCCTGATATAGTGGGAGGTGTCCCTCCCCATGGCAGGGGGGTTGGAACTAGATGATCTTTAAGGTCCCTTCCAACTTAAATCATTCTATGATTCTATAAAGATATTCCTTATTGAAAAAAAACACCACCAAAAATCAAAACCAAAAAACAAACACAGACAAAAAAACCAAACCAAAGCAAACACACTAAAAACAGACAAAAGAAAAACAAACAAAAATCCTAAACAAACAAAACAAAACATCACAAATCATAAAGAATGAGGACATTCCTCATTTTGGAGCATTCTTCATCTATATATCTCTGCCAATATGTTCATATATGTGTGTGAATATACATACAATAACACATGAGATGAGCTTGCTGACAAGGTACATCACACTATTAATACTGCAAGTTTGCACAGTGCCTATAGTGGGGGGTTTTAATTGAATTTCTCTATTCACACATGAATAGTATTCAAAAAAGTAAGTCCCTGAGGACACTGTTTGATACTGGATGATTTTCTTCAACACCACATATTTTTAATTTACATTGAAGGAGAACTTGTTAGAAGAAGGCTGCAGTTGCTTAAGCTTTAAATGTCAAGTAGGGTCGGGAATGGGGGAAGATGTTTAGTTAATGTAAAAGATAGTTTCCTAAGGAGAATTAAAGAGCATAATTTGTCAGAAAGACTATTTAAACAACATGGAGTGTCCTTTTCAGCTCACAGCCTATTAAGGAAAAAAAAAAAAGAAAAAACAAGCCTCAATTATCACCTGCATTTCTGCAGACTACAACAAACCTCTAAAAATATTCTGTGAAAGACCGAAACCTGCTTTGCACCCCCAAAGAGTAAGAAAAGGGAAAGCAAAAAGAAAAGTAATTATTTGCAACATAAAATGAAAGATGGCTATTATATTTAAAACAAAAATTTCTACAGTTGTTACATTGAATTTGGTTCTCTACATTTGGATATTTCATTGCAGTCTCTGAATGAAAATAACTCATTATTTACAGTAAAGAAATGACAAAACTGAAGAATACACAATGTGTTCTTCTTAAGTCACTCTAGTACAGCCTTTTTCTTACCTTTCTCTTAATTTGAACAATATAGGGGAGACCATTTAAATATGATTAATAGTAAAGCTTCATCAGATAACCACTTTTGGCCCTAGGATCTCAAGATGTTTCAGAATTTTAGGTACTTCTTTCCAACACAAAGCATGGCAAAAATACAGTCTGTCTCCTAATTCTTCTCTCCTCATATTTCTTCCCAGTTCCTGGAGAAAGTGAAATTATTGGTGCATTTACTCAAAAGCAAAAAAATAAAATTAATTCAGGACTTCACATTTCATTACATCAGTGTAGAACGGAAAATCAGGGTTCCCATTTCTCTTTCCAAGACTTCACAGGTGGAAGTGTGCCTTGGATGTCTAGTATATGTATTTAGTGAGTTTGATTAGTCCAAGGTCCATTTCAGTCACTGCACATCATAGTCTTTTTTCCATTGATCTGTCCATATAACCTCAGGCACAAATATCAGGTTGCCTAAGTGACTTCAGTCTGTTCAGATATCCCAAGACAAGTGCTCATAGTTTTCAAATTCTAGCTGAATAAGACTTCTGAATGAGAGAAATGAGCAAATACTGATAAAAATAGACTTATGGTTACTAAGTGAAATGCATCCATTTTCACTTATGGGAGTTTAACAACCTTCCTATGCATGACTATAATTACCAAGCCACAAAATTCACTTGTCAGAACTTGGGGAGAAGTCAGAATGCATACATTTCAGTTTTTTATTGTGCCAATCATGTTCCCTACTGTTCTTCTCCTGACATCATACATCCACAAAGAAAGCCAACGCTCAAAACTCAGCATTGCAGACAGCTTAAAAATATCTAGCCATAATTTAAAATAAATATTCATTACAATTAACATTTTAAACAGCAATAACATCCAAAAATGTGAATAAATACACATATGCATTAACTTCCTTTGGGACAACAGCTGCAGATCCCAGACTTCCTAGGACTTACTAGGGCTCCTTGCACAGGTATTCCTCCACATTCAGCCCCAGGACCTTCATACTTTCCAGCTCCATCAACATAACTTCTTTTTTCAGCCCCTTTATTTCCCACTTATATTGCTTATACTGGGGAGAAAAAAGAAAAATAGTAAGGCCTGGTGGGAATGTTGAACCTTTCTCCCTGTGCTTCACAAATGCTTAGGGCAGCTTCCCTCTTTTATGTCTTTCTGCTAACCTCCAGATGGATACTTCCCTTCATTCTCCAATGTCTGCAAAAAGCTTTATTCCTTCCTCAACTCCTATAAAGTGTGACAGAAAACCACTTTTTAGTTTTCAGACAGTGTGAGAAATCACTGGCTGGAGTGTGTCTCATTATTTCTGAACTCTGAATGCAATAAACTGTGCTTGTGTCCTCTCATCTACATGAGCTGGGATCCTTTTTAACTCATGGACTTTAACAACAATGTAATTTATGATTAAAAAATTTTACACTGGTTTTACTCTAAAACAACATCTGAAAGAAAATGCATGTATCTCCAGTTAATTACTTTGCTAAAAACAAACCAGAGTGGCTTATTTGAACATATTTATTAAAGGCAGTAGACTCAAGCTGTCCTTAAAATAAGAAAAAGGCTAGAAGACCCAGTTTAGCTCTGAAGTATGTGTTTTAAATTCACTGTGTCCAGGTGTCTGTTAGAATTAGCTGTCTGATTAGGAAACCCACTGAAAACAAGACACTCAAGTTTAACAAAAATTCCCATTAAGGGTTTTCTACTACAAGTATGGCATGGAATATTTTAATGTAGCCGAAACTTTGCAAACTCTGCAGAGCTTAATTTGGCATCCCATTTTTTGCACAGCTTTGCTACCATCATAGTGCAGTATTCATATTCTCTTTCAAAGCTCAACATACAAAATCTCTTTTTTGATGGCTCTCTAGAAAATGCAGCCCTTACAGCTCTGGTAATAGGGAATGCCTGCCAGTAAAATCCCTGCAATGATCATAGAATCATAGAATGGTTTGGGTTGGAAGGGACCTTAAAGATCATCTGGTTCCAAACCCCTGTTGTGGGCAGGGACAGACCAGGTCGTTCAGAGCCTCATGCAGCCTGGCCTTAGATGTCTCCAGGGATGGGGCATCCATGATCCATCCTCTGGGCAACCTGTTCCAGTGTGTCACCACCCTCATGGTGAACACTCATATCCTTCCAGTTTTCCCCCCACTTTGCCTCTAGGCAGGTTCCACATACCCCTTTTCCCCTATCTCCTGCCTCTGCCCCACACCAACCCTTTTGCAGCCCGTTTTCCTCCAAATCCCCCACACCTGGGCTCTACTGGAGACTCCTCCCCTCCCCAGGTGTTCCAAATCACCCCCCTCCACTCCCTCTCCTATTTAACAGCAGCAGGGAAGGGCAGCAGC
>VZTY01003847.1:22758-59724 GCA_013400935.1 Turnix velox
CTCTTTCTGACATCCCCTGCATGAAGCATGACACAGCCTGAAAAGATCCTGCATCAAAGGAAGTCAACATGGAGAAACACAACATGGAGAATTCAACACGGAGAATTCAACATGGAGAAAACAAACCTAAGTGGTAGGTAGGACACCAATGACGCATAAGGTTCAAAAAGCCTGGAAAGGACTATGTCAGTTCAGACAGACCCACAATGGCAACTTGCTCAGGAACTGGACCTGATGTGGCTGTGATTCTTCAGACTTTACAAACAGCCTTCCAGAGCATCCAAAATATTTCTAAAAAAACAAGGACTTTTTCACAGTGACCATGTAGTCAAAGGCGGGGGGGAGGGGGAGGGGACGGACATGTAAATATGGCAAATAACACAATACCAAAAAGAATTTGTATATATTATTAAAAAAAAGCCAATATAAAAAAATCAGATATGGCCAAATAAGATGCACATGGGAACCTAAACTCACATTTTCTTATCTTCTGAGTGCTTGACTTTGCAACCTTAATACTACAGGTTTTCAATGTGTAATTTCCTTGTTTGCTTTTAAGAACACTTCAACCACAGACGACATCATCATCAGGGTCAGAAGTTGTATTATCACTTAATTTTACATTTTCACAGAGACTAGCTGCTTCTTAAAGTGTTTGATTACGTTTGAAAGCTAAAAAATACCTCAAACGTATGAAACCATTAATAGCCTCCCCATTTTATTTACANGATCAGGGTCAAGGGCCCTAAATTTCTCAGTCAGAAATACTGAACAAGAAACATCCTGTAGGTATAGACTATTCAGCTTGACACATCAGTTTAAACTTGTTCGTTCCCTGTGCCAATGCTTTTGGCCAGTGCTAGATTATGACTTTTTAATTTCTAAAAGTGTGATCCCTGTTTTACCACAGAAGAAAACTGCAGAAACTGAATATGGTGCTTTAAGAGTATCTTTAAGTGGAGACAAGCTATATTTTGCTGAGAGATTGCAGAATAACAAAAACAGTAGAAAATGAAGTTGTTTGTTGGTGGTGTGGCAGAGTCAAAGTGAAGCATGTTGCTTACACCCCATAGCTTCACAACTCAAAAAACTCTTAAGTCTATAGCTACATCCTGGTTGCCATCCAGACTATCCTGCCCTGCAATCTCTCTCTCCCTAACTCTACTTCTTTTACTAGCACATCCCTCAGCTTTCCAGAGTGCAATAAGGCAGTCAGCATCATTCCCAACAGCACAAAAAGCTGGAACTCCAGCTCTTTCTGACATCCCCTGCATGAAGCATGACACAGCCTGAAAAGATCCTGCATCAAAGGAAGTCAACATGGAGAAACACAACATGGAGAATTCAACACGGAGAATTCAACATGGAGAAAACAAACCTAAGTGGTAGGTAGGACACCAATGACGCATAAGGTTCAAAAAGCCTGGAAAGGACTATGTCAGTTCAGACAGACCCACAATGGCAACTTGCTCAGGAACTGGACCTGATGTGGCTGTGATTCTTCAGACTTTACAAACAGCCTTCCAGAGCATCCAAAATATTTCTAAAAAAACAAGGACTTTTTCACAGTGACCATGTAGTCAAAGGCGGGGGGGAGGGGGAGGGGACGGACATGTAAATATGGCAAATAACACAATACCAAAAAGAATTTGTATATATTATTAAAAAAAAGCCAATATAAAAAAATCAAATATGGCCAAATAAGATGCACATGGGAACCTAAACTCACATTTTCTTATCTTCTGAGTGCTTGACTTTGCAACCTTAATACTACAGGTTTTCAATGTGTAATTTCCTTGTTTGCTTTTAAGAACACTTCAACCACAGACGACATCATCATCAGGGTCAGAAGTTGTATTATCACTTAATTTTACATTTTCACAGAGACTAGCTGCTTCTTAAAGTGTTTGATTACGTTTGAAAGCTAAAAAATACCTCAAACGTATGAAACCATTAATAGCCTCCCCATTTTATTTACAATTTTTCAGGGAATGGCTGTGAAGGGGCTTTTTCTGACTACTTGAAAGCAGCATTTACATAGAGATTAATACACTTGAGACATTTCATGGGACACAGGTCTGTTTAATTGTTTTTCTTGTCTGTAATAAGTCTACCTAAGATTTTTCCTTCAACACTTGAAAAATTACAGACAAAAAAAAAATCCAGTTTGTAATCATCTTGCTGAAACATGGACTCATTTTCTTTTGTTACATTCTTTGCTCATTGGTTGAAAGTGCACTCCTTTCTGTGAAGTTATAATATGAGCAGACAAGTAGGAATAACATCTACAAAACAATGGCTGATGGAAAAGCTTGCTAGCTGCTGTGCAAACCTCCATGCTGGTAACTGCCACCAGCTGACTCCCAACCTGTCAAAATCTTCTAATCTGCTTCACTTTTGCCTCATTTGCTCCTGCATTTTTGCTTGATGGTGAAATCTTGACAAGGCATTGCTGTGGCTTTGTTTCAATTTAGTTTATACACTGATCTAGCTATACTGCAGTTTTGGCAGCTACTAAAATACACTTCATTCTCCCACATCCTCAGTGATTTTAGAGTCTTCATTATGTTCAGATCTTATCTGCCACTGAGCTTCACTGAGATAAGTGAAACTTTCCATTCCTTTCCTCTTTCCTTACTGGCAAACATTCATTTTTTATCACAATTTTCAAGCCTTCATCTTTGGAGCATTTATACTGAGGTCAGTGAATTTGTCATGTCTCCTTCCACAGAGATGCTCTTGAGCATCACAAAGAGACTAACAAACAGTTCTCAGAAGAGAAAACAGACTAAATCCCAGCTAGAAGAACTTTTTTTGCAAGATCATTATTCTGTGAAACTTCTTACATGACACTGTATTCAATCAAATTATTATTAACTTCTCTTACCACATTCCCATAAAAAATAAAATATTAAAGCGGAGAAATCAAGTGAAAAATAAGAGATGGTCTATAATGATCATGCATTTTAAAATTAATTGTTAATCTGTCAATAAAATAAAGACATGTTTTTAGGTTTTCCTGCCTATGGAAAGACAAATATTTGACTGTAAGTATAAAGAAGATAGATGCAAATTTTGTTTGCCGCTGCAAAAGCACATTGTATGGTATTAACCTTTCAGCCCATAAGCATTTGTCTATGTACTGGCACGAACTGACACCAGCAATCACATTGTGTCAAAACCAGAAATAATTTGTTGCTGAATGCATGATGAGGCTATTCAAAGGGAAATCAGTTATAACCACTTTCTTCTTAGCTTGCCTCTTAGTTAGACTACATTTTCAAAACTTTCTAACTGAAATATTCACGATACAAATAATAGTCTAACTAGAAAGCATTCAGAGAAGATGATTTTTAGCATATTGTACTATGTACAGCTGCTCAGTTGTGCAATCCACATCAGGTCTTCTTGCTGAATTTTTTGAGAAAATCCAGCTCAGGTAAACCAGATTTTTTTCAGTCTTCTTTCAAGACACAAGGAAAGTGAAGGAAAGTGTATTCAAGAGAGATGTTTGAAGTGGCAAGCAGAAGCCAAATCCTGTTAACAAATAATGAAAAGTGTGTTTAAATCCCATAAACCTTACTCAGTTTCTTTTAATGTTTATAAACTGTTTACTGAAATAACAGTGTTTCTGTTTAGTGATGAATGCAACAGCAAAATATTTTTTTCTTTAAGGGAAAAAAGGAAAGGTAATGCTTTTTTTCCTAATAAGATTTGTATTTAGTTATGGCATAGCACTGCTGAAGTTGGAGGTTTAAAGCTGAGTTACAGTAAGATTTTATTAAGGTTTAGTAACAACGTGCCTAGCAGAAGGGATGGAATTGATGGATAGTCATGCTTTTTTACACTGCTTGTTCTGTGACTCCATTATCCCCATGGAGCACAGAAAAAAGCACATAAAATAAGCCCAAGTTTACCAACACCAGAAGGCTTGTATAGCACTTTCATTCTGTACATTCAGTCCTCATTCCTCACATCACAGGATTTTTAGGCATAGAAGTAATCGGTTTTGTTGTAGGGGTTTTTTTTAAAGTCAGATTAGTTTCCTAACTCCCAATTCACCTAACATGAACAAAGGCTTGCGCTGACACAGCACAAAGAGGCGGAGGTGCTGCATAGAGCGAGGAAGAAAAAATAGAAGTCAACAGGCACTGAGACAGAACACTTTGAACCATGAAACTGCTGCTTAAATCAGGAGCAGCTTAATTTCTCCAGAGTGGGGAATGAGGAGCAGCTGTAATTACTGCCTATAAGTGCAAATACTCACTCATTCCCTTGCCTGGGAGAGGCTGAGCTGCTGCTGGCCATTTTAGACAATGCACAGTTCCCTCGCCACTGTAACTGTAAACAGTTATATCCAATAATGCTTCTCACTTCTCCCTTTTTAAGAGGAGTTTCTATTTTAGCCTGCATCATCTCAGTGATGTGGTTTACACTGGGCCTTCGCAAAGGCACAGACAAAACTAACTTGGCTGCAAATTACAAAGCAGGCACAGAAAAAGCATATTTAACCGATAGCCACAGAAACATAGGGTTAGAAAGGGCCTTCAAAGGCCATCTAGTCCAATCCTCCAGCAGTGAGCAGGGACATCCTGCACTAGATCAGGCTGCTCAGAGCCTCTTCAAGCTTGGCCTTGAATGTCTCCAGGAATGATTTTAAACAGCATGAGCCTAAGCACAGCACTCAGCACACCTTTCCACTTGGGCATTTAGCCATTGACCACAACCCTCTGGATGCGACCATACAGCCAGTTTCTTATCTACTGAATGGTCCACCCATCAAATCCATATCTCTCCAACTTAGAGAGAAGGATGTTGCAGGAGACTGTGTCAAAAGCTTTGCAGAAGTCCTGGTAGATGGTATCCATAGATCTTCCCATGTCCACTGATGTAGTTTCTCCACTGCAGAAAGCCACAAGGTTGGTCAGGCATGACTTGCACTTAATGAAACGACCTCCCTGTCCTCTATGTGCCATAGCATAGCTTCTAGGAGAATCTGTTCCATGATCTTCCCAGACACAGAGGTCAGACTGACTAGTTGGTAGTTCCCAGTATGCTCTTTTCTACTCTTTTTGAAAATGGGTGTGATATTTGCCTTCTTCCAGTCACTAGGGACTTCATCTGATTGCCATGATTTTTCAAATATCACAGAGTGGCTTAACAACTACATCAGCTGAAGCCCTCTGGACTCTGGGATGCATCTCATCAGGTTCCATAGACTTGTGGACATTCAGATTCCTCATGTCCTCATCACAGCAGGAGGGACTTTTCCCCCCTGATGCCCATCTAGCATTGCTTCAACTTGGTCATGAACAGAGAGCTTACCAGTGAAGACTGAGGCAAAGTTGTTAAGTGTCTTAGCCTTCTCCTCATCTGTTGTCACAAGTTCACCATTCTTGCCCAACAGGGGAGGTACCCTTTTGTTAACCTTCCTTTCATATACCAATAGAAGCCCTTGTTGTTTTTAACATCCCTTGCCAATTTAAGCTCCAGCCAAACCTTGGCCTTTCTGACTTCATCTCTACATAAGCAGGCAGCATCTCTGTACTTTTCCCAGCAAACCTGACCCTGCTTGAGCTGTCTGTGCAGTTCCTTCTTGATTTTTCAGTTTTACATGCAGATCCCAACTCAGCCACCTTGATCTCTTGCCAGGTTGTCCTATTTAATAACTCCTTGAAGAACTGGAGGTTTGCTTTTCCGAAGTTCAGGGTTCTGACTACTCTCCTTGACTGACATGCCTTCCTCATAACTGTGAATTCTACCAGTGCGTAGTCACTGCATCTCAGGATGCCTCCAGTATTGACATCCCCAGTGAGTGACTGGCATTGGTGATTAGCACGTCCAGGCACCTTCTTGTGTAGCACTGTCTATTTCCTGCCTCATGAAGTTCTCTCCCTGTTTGTTGCCCATGCTGCATGTCTTTCAGGTGGGCTGCTGACCATGCAACCCACAGACTTGCTGGACCAAGTATCCCCAATGACCCCCACTGAAAAGGTGCTCGTGATAACCTTATCTATCTTTCCAGCATGTTTTTTTTTTCAATTGTCAGAAAATCTTTCCTATTTTTATTTAAATATTTCTGTCTTCAGAATTAAGCATATTTAGTGTACTCACTCATTGGACAGTACTTGCCTTCTAAGGGGATTTTGAATGACAGATCTGTCTCTGTGGGGAAAGGGCACAGACCCTATCAAGCAGATTTGGTCATAGGCCTCCTGTTGCTTAGTCCAGTGCACTCTTCACAAGCAAGTTCAGCTCACATTATCATCTCGTTACAGCTGGTTTCATTTTTCTATACAAGCAACAAGAACACAGATCAAAACCCTAAACTATCTTTATTTCCAGTCCCTTTTGAAGCCTCTACCAAAAATCTACTTGTTATTGACCAAGTGGAAATTTCTACCTCTGTGGAAATTCACATTTTGCTAAAGATAGTTTTTTAAGTCTGAAGGAATGCTTTTCATGCTGTACGACTAGAATGAGGCAGATTTGGTCCATTTGAATTTGAAAAGCTAATTCATTAGCACATTATGCCTACATCAAAACATTCTTTCTCAGAGGTGGTAAAAAGTCATCTGTCAGTTTTCCAGAATTTTTAGTTCCAAATCATCATTACCCATATTAAAGGAGAATTATCTTTCATGCCAAAAATGATAGCTGTATTTTGCTTTATCTGCATGAACCCAGTATATCTTTCTCTCCATGTCTTAACTATGTCTTAACTATGCCTTTCCTTAATTCTTAAGAAGACAGACTGAGCCGCTTCTTCAGCTAGCAATTCCACTGATGTTACGCTACCCAGGTACTGCTGAGCAGGTTTCTTTTGATAGAATACTCAACACAGCAAGGGCATAAGGATAATACTCTCAAAAGAGAAAACACAGGCAGGGCTTCAAGAGGGCACAGAGGCAGCTCCCCATCAACAGCTGATACTTCAGCCTCCTCAGACAATTCTGTTTTCTCTCTAGCAAGGAGTTATACGCACAGCTCTCAGTTGCATTCTTTCCTTTGTCCTCCTTTTATCCTCAGATTCCTAAGGGAATAAGAAATGTTCCTGAGAATATTTCTATTCTCATTTAGCCAATTAAATTCTCTAGTGGATGTGCCTTACATAGACCTACAGATGCTCTCTCAACAGTAAATCACTATTCATATTGAAGCATTTTTCAATATGAATAAGCGGGGCATACTCAGGTTCCTAATGAAGAGGATTTTCTATATACCTTTTCTATTTTTTTTTTTAGCTTGGTTTGCTTTATCATCATTATAAGCTGCAGCAGGCTTTAGGAGCCTGAAGGACAGGTGAGCAAGCAAAAGGCAGATGAAAGACACTTTCTGAACAAGTAATTTCTGGTAGCATGTCAGAGGTCGACCTGAGAGGATAGTCGGAGGCGGAGAAGATAAGAGCTGTGTGTGGTCTTTGGACAAGTTCCAGGACAGCCATATACAGCTACTCTGGAGGGGGCAGGCAACCAGCAGGAAACCCAAGGAATGCTCCAGTCACCCTTGGGATGGCATCTACTGTAAGCAGGAAAGTGAAAGAAGTGGACAAAAAGAAAGCTGCAGTTATGTTCAAAGCTTTGTTGAAGTTTAAAAAAGGTAACAAGAGGTATTATTTAATGCAATAATAGAGAGACAGCCACCAAGAAGAATTATGTCTTTGTGTCAATAGAAAGGAAGATTACTCTGGTAACTTCACTTTATCAGAAGGGATTAAGGGACTGGAGACCCATTTTAATTAATAGATTCGGAACTCACATCTCAGACATTAAGTTTAATAAACAAAACAAAAATAGTGCACCACACATTCACCCATAATTGTTATATATTTAGCTTCTGAAAGTATTTGTTGATCCTTCCTCTCCCCTTTACTTGCCCTTATGCCCACAGATGACAAAAACCTTTTCTTTCCAATTCTTTTCTCAAGGGAGAAAATGTAATTGCTATTGAAGATAGTACCACAGTATTACTTTTCTTTAATCACAGAGAGACATTCAGATGAACCTTTACCAATTGAATTTCAGAGTGTTTACATAAAATTTGATGTGGATACAATTCATTTCTGTGTGTTGTAAAGACAATAGTTTTTATTCTGCAAAATGCAGCACATTTCTGTATTTATCATTGTAAGCATAGAATTGCCTAAAGGCAGCACATCGTTAATTAATTTTTACTGCAGTGTGAAAAGAATCCTAAATCATTAATCATTTGCCTTTCACTATAAACTGAAAGAAAATTTTCTTGTCCCACTACACACACAAATCTTGTTGAACTTGACTTTCCAACAACCTGGTTAGAAACTGAATCCCTTTCAACCCCTTGATCTAAGCTGATCTACCAGTCAGAGTAGTCCTCCAGTAAGACTGGGGTAGTTACAGTTACCAGTGTATGTCCAACAATTCTCACAGATTCTGCACCAGTTTCAACAGGCACAGATACTGTATTGAATTTAACATATAATGTATGTTTTCTAGCAGACTGATTTTAACTCTCATTCACCTTCCATATTGTCTGACAGTTATTTCCCCAGCCCTATCATCCTTCTGTCTTCTATTGTTTCCCATTACAGGGGGTGAATAAACAGCTTTCCATCAGAGAAGGCAGTTGTATTTCTTTCACAGAAGAATTTTATCCATGCATAAATATCAGCATATAAAATGTAACACTTCAAATTCTCCAGTAGAGCAGGTTAAATGAATGTACCTGATCATTCCATCTGCTGCCTAAACAAAGCCTGGCAAACAAATTTATCATACATTCCAAAAACTGTATGAATGTTAACTAATCATTCCAAGAACCCTCTGGCACTGGCAGTCATCACTGGCCCCATCTGAAAGATGTAATAATGAGGACAGAAAGAGAATAAGTTGTTTCTCCTAATTACTTCTGTGACTCAAGATTCTAAAGATTTTCTTATAGAACTAGTGAACACTACAGGGCTCCAAAAGAAATTATTTGGTGGGCAAATTAAAGTCTAGATCATATAAGGAATTCAGAGTCATATGCAGACAGAATGAGATGCATATGTTGAAATTTCACCAAAACCATTACATGCATCAGTCTATGACCCTTAAAAACACATCACCCTCCATATTAATCAGAAGGACTAACCTTAACTGTTATGGTGTTTGGGGGTTTTTTTAAAGTTCAAAATTAATAGTATCTTAATATCCTAAAATTGTGTTGTACTCAATAAGTTTAGTTCCCATATCAATGCATCATCAGAGTCAGAAAAAAGGTGGCAAGTCATAAAAGTTTTTCTCATTTAGAAAAGCAAGTTTATGATAAGCCTTTGTGCTGCATTTTATGCCCAGGTTGAGTGATTTTTACTCAGGAAGACTTACAAGCAATCCAGTGGAGGAGGCTAGCCCACACACCAAACCACTTGATCCACAGCTCCTATGAGACAATAAAGAGAGATTCAGTTTCACATCAAAGCCAGCTGAACACATTTTTCTGATGATTTTTGACAGCTGAAAATAAATCTCCTTAATACTGAAATATAAATAGTCTTCATTTGTGTGTTGCAACTAAGTGCATAGCTATATTTTAACCTTTCCTAATCACATTTTTTTCTGAATTCAGCATTTTTCTTACATTTCATCCAAATTCAGCATATAAAATACTGTCAACAGATTTGAATATGACACTGGATCAGAATTTCTATTTTCAGGTTGTATTAGCACACTTGCTTTAAATTGATCTTCTGAACTGCATAGGGAGATTCTGAAAACCATCTTTTGAGTACACTCACAAGCTTGTCTAACACACACGTATTACCCTCAAGGTTAACATTTTAGGGACAAATGCCAAATGAACCATTTCAGTGATGACACACAAACTGAGACTACACAACATTCAGCTATGGACAGGCTGTGGAAGATAATAGTTTTATTTTCCCTTCCTTCATTGCTAACATTCACTCTGTCTCATACCAACAGATTCAGGTAGACAGTTTCCAAAAGTTATTGCTAAAATGAAATGCTACTATTCGTACTTTCTTAAAAAGACTGTCAACAATGGTTATGCAATAAAGAGATGAAAAAAGATATGAATTCTCATCAAGAGGCATGTATTTATCATGTAGAAATTTTAAGGAATTTTTAAGGTACTCAGTTCTACATCATATTAGCTTCTGCCTATATATAACTTTCTGGGGAAGCTACTCTTTAAAACCTGGTATTTCTTCTCTCTTGGTAAGGAGATTTCAACAATTTTAGCATCTGAAGTGGATTATAGATATAGTTAGAGCAGATTGTTTTTTCCCTATATATTGTGAGATTATTTGGGCTCTTCCTCAAACAAGAATGAGCTGATCTGCTTTGAAATTTGAAAAACATTTTTTAAATATTTTTTTCCAATTTCTCTAAGATGGTATTATTATTTCATATACTTAAAGTATGTATTCATAAATATAAACAGAAAATGTGTTTTGCATTCTGAGTGCAGTTTTTATCTATTCTGACTATATACAATTCAACAAAATTACTGCTCCTTAATAAGAAATAATTCCCTGCATGTGAACAGGAATTAGGAAAACATAATCTCCATCTGATAGTTAGGGGCAGACCATTGTTTAATTGAGATCAGAATAACTACATCATATGGCACCTCAGATCTGATCAGCTCTATGTCATTCAACATAATCCTTCATGTCCAAATCGGAGATCTTAAAACCTATATATCACTTAATTTAAGTAAAGCATGCAAGGTCCTGAAGATGAAAGTTTCTGGAGCTGTCTGAAATTACAGAACACAGCTTTGAAGTGTAATAGAACAAATAAAAGATCACAAACAGGAAAAAAATCCACTTAAATTGTGTCACAGAATGGGTCAGCTCAGCAGGAAGTATTCATTTGTCTGTTAGACAGTTTAAAGCCTGCTTGCATTACTTATGTTCAAGTACAGATGATTTAAAAGTTTTTTTTTTCCCTTAGATTTCCATAACGCTTCTTACAAAACTGCCTCACCACCAAAGAAAAGCGTTTTAAAAATGCTAAATATACTTTCATGGTGAAGGCTTAAGAATAACCCATTTAAGTCTGTTATAACAAGTGCAGCAATTGGCACAGTAATAGCCTGGGTGTTATTCTCAGCTCTGATATTTTAGCCAGTTCTTTTGACTTCTACCCAAGAGAAGTTTAAATCATCCTAATGACCTTCTGAAATCCTTAATGTGGCATGTAGTTGCATTTTTTATTTCTTAGCAATATTCAGATTTTTAAATAAACTGAGTTTTAAATATGTTCAAGGAAGAAAATGTAATTAATTTAATTCTTTCTCTGTGTTCTTGTTTCATGGGGTTTTTCTCTGAAAAAAAAAATCTTGCATTTTTTTTAATTTACATTATAATGGCATCTAAGTATAAAAGATAAGAATGAATTCTCCCTTTTCCAGACAGAAAACAGAATATGCATAAACTATGAGACACAGACTAAATCAACAAAGTAATATTAAGAATACAGAACTGTCAACTAACTTTTTTGGTGCAATAAGATTTTTAAGTGCTTTGCAGATAGATACACTTGATGAAACATAATTAAAGAAGACTGAAGTCTGCATTTCAAATACTATAGTACATGTAGTTTACTTGTTACTCAGAAGCGTTATTTTTCCTCAGTATGAAACCTAAATGTAAATGACTGAAAAATAGTATCACCTATTGCAACTTAGGTTAAAAACCAAAACCAACACAACAATCTGATCAAGGAAGAAAACCTGCACTTTGAAATAAGCAAAGATAATCTTTCTCAACATCTATAATGGAATAGATAGCAAAGGATAAAAGATCAGAAAAAAAACACCAACTACACTGCTGAATTCTTTCAGAAGATTGTCATTATTGGTATCAACTTATGTTTTCTCTTCAGAAAATTCAAATCAAATCATGACACAAAGGATTTAATTATTTAACTGTGACAGAGGACATGCTTTTAACCATGGAGATTTTACTGGGGCACTCACTTCATCTCAGCACTTTCAAAGTTTCTTTCCTTATGGCAGTCATTTTATGTATCACAAATTCATCCTTCCAGCATCACGTTACAGTCATTACCTTGAGGTTATTTCATGCATATTTCAGAGATGGGCAATTATGATGATATCACAGGTTTGAAACAAAGGCATAGACAGGAAAGGATGCACATCTTTTTCTCATATCACAGCCTTGTGCAAAATCCAAAGGACTGCAATGCATGCACATAAAGGAATTGCTTAATCATAGAATGCTTTGTGTTGGAAGGGACCTTCAAGATCATCAAGTTCAATCCTGCTAACATGGGGAGGGACATTTCCCATTAGACCAGGTTGCTCAATTCCTCATCCAGCCTGGCCTTAAACACCTCCAGGGATTGAGGGGGCATCCACAGCCTCTCTGGGTAACCTGTTGCAGTGACTCACCACCCTCACAGGAAAGAACTTGCTTATCGCCAGCCTAAATGTCCCCTAGTCCCAAGTGCATCCATTCCTCCTACTCCTGCCGTCCTGTAGCCTAGGAAAAAGTCCCAGGGAACGGGCCAAAGACAACAAAATGAATCCCCCAACTCTGATTTTTATCTTGTTGCATATGGAGGTCACACCACACACCCCCAGTCGGGCCCGCGTTGCCTGGCGCCATGGTCCACTCATGGGGGATGACATCACAGGCGTCACCAGGCACCCAGCTGTGATGTCACCGCGGGCTCCCTATAAAGCACAGGCCACCCCAGCCTGGACAGCAGGACACGAGGGGCAGTGGTCTGAAACTAGAGCAGGGCAGGCTTAGATTAAACATGAGCAAGAAGTTCTTCTTGCCCATGGGGGTGGTGAAACACTGGAACAGGTCGCTTTTGCCTGAATGGAGCAGCAAAGGATCAAAGTGGCCCCACTGCTCCTGCAGTGCAATGGAAGCCTCAGCAGGAAAATTCTCTTCCCTTTTTCTTTCCCCTTTCCCCTTCTGTTCCTTTTCCCCTTGCCCTATCCTCTTTTCCTTTCCCCTTCCCTTTCCCCTGTCTCCTCTCAAGCCTGTCAAGATCTCATTAATGCTGATTGTTTTTCTGTATTAGGACCTTGGGAGATTCAATTATTTCTGTAACTTTTTCCCTCTCTTTTATTCACACAACTTAATAGAAGCAGTACCATACCCTTCTGTATTCCTTTATATGTATTTATGCAGTAAGGAGTATTGCTTGCAGAGGTAGGTTAAAATTCTAAGTAGGATGGACTGTAATCAACGTTTCATACTCACCTTGAAACTATTCAGCGTCTCTAAAAATTCATTCTTTACATAGTTTTAATAAGCAGCAGCTCTGCAGCACCATTGCAGCACAGTGTCTTCAACAAAATTCCTGTCCGGTCCACTAACTTCTCTGACAGCTGTTTTCCTATCCATAACTGAATTATTTCCATAAAACTTACTTACTTTTCCTATTGGGGATTTTTTTCTGAGTAATTAACAGCAGAGATAAATCCCAACAGTTAAGCCTTTCTATATGCAATTCAACATTAATTACTCAACAAAAAGTCAATATCAATTACTTAAGGAACTATTCAAAATGGTGTATCACTGAACCTAATGTGATCTTTAAGATCTAATTCTCCTATGTCTTAATTTTTAGTGCTATCTCTGATAGTCTACAAGATTCATGCTTTTTTACCTGTGCACTCTCTTACCATATACTTCTCCTGGCACTCCTCTCTCTCTTCTGACATGTCTTTTTTTATTCCATTGATCATCATTCATCATTTACATTATTTTTTGCACAATATCAATTTGAATCTTACAGCATGCTAATTTTATTTTATCTATAGGGAAGATAAGAAATTATTTCCTAAGGGACAAAATGGACTTTGTAGTACATACTCATGGGTGGTTTGCTTCAGCTACAGTTGTCCATGTCATTGTATAAATATCTCAGTCAAGCTGTAAAGGAGTTTGTCAGTGTCTATAACAGTCACCTGGACGATGTTTTAGGAATATAAAATGACACATCCCGGTAAGTGTAATAAACTTGTAGTCTATTGATGCACCTGTTTGTTTTTTTTATATTGTATATTTTATTTGCTAATTGGCTGGAGTAGATATATGTTTTTTACCTAAATTAGAGCAAAATATGGTTGTGGACCTCCCATTATGAGCCACTATAATTACTTACTCATGGTGAGTAACACTAAAATAATGCAGCCTTATCCTCCAGATCTATATCCAGATGAAAAGGAAAAGATCCACAAGGTGTAGCCAGAATACTCCAGTCCACCATTATCGGATACAATGAACCTGAGCTAGAAAAAAGAACAGAAAATTCTGTTAATACACAATGCTATCACACAAATCGTTTTATAGCAAGCTGTTTGTGTGGCAGTACATTGATGGGTGACACATGAAAAAACGAGGCTTGGGTCCAGGCTCAGTCACTGTCTTGCTGAGCAGCTAAATCAGATGACAGCCCTGGAGTCTTCTGGACCTCAGCTTCTCCATCTAGGAGGTGAAGATGAAGCTAGCTCTTCAGTTGAGTTTTTTAGAAGCTATTAAAAACAGTTCAGCATCATAGCTATCTATTATACCTCAGTCTTTATTAAAAGCAGAAATTGTTTGGTTCATCAAACTTTTACTGCATTTTACATGCATGATTGATTCATCCTCCCCTTAATTATATCTTAAAATTTATTGTATGCACAGAAGCTCTTATTTTTCTTGAAAAATAAATTCTAGTGTAACAAAATGTTTCAGTGTGCCTAAAGCTCAGCACAACTGTAGCCTCTTTAAAGTGAACAGAACTAGTCTCATGCAAAGATTATGCCCACTTATGTACATTGAGAATGTACATAACAGGAGCTGTTGAATGAAATATTAAATTAAATGGACATAAAAGAGTATTAAATAATAACTGATATTTTAAAGATAACTGAAGGAGTTTGTGATAGATGAACCTTTAACCCCATTATGATGCATTGTGAGTCCCATCCATTTTTACGAGAACTGGAAATGGAAGCTAAGACTTCATTTTATAAGCCATGTTAAATGATAAGAAACAGGTTCTGTAGAAGTGCTGCAAGTATTTCTGGTGAATTCTGAGGAAGGGCTTAGCATTATGGGAACATGTGCAATTTACAGAGCAGTGCAGACCTACCTGTGCCAAGAGGTTGAATGGAGCTCTGGAGCTCTTATTACTGTATCTACTCCTCATGGTTATGTCAGTCATAGGCGGAGCATCACCAGCTCTGGCCTCACTTTATCTGGGCTGCAGCTAAAGACAACATTGTGTTCTGTGTTAACACACAGATAAAGAATTGCCCTGCACTGCAGCACACCATTTTGTCATTGTAGTAGACAGTTACTTTATGCCTTGTGCTAGGTTGGGCTTTGGACAGAGGAGGTCAGGATTAGAGACCACCATGCATGTGCTGTGTAAAGCAGCATTAACAGAAGAGGAAAGGTGTTATTCCATTTAAGGAGAACATATAATTTTATCCTTGATCATCATCCAAAATTCATGGCCCTCAGTGCGTACCACTGTGAAAAAAACCTTCATGTTTTTTTTCTAGGTAGATCTCAGCATGTCAAAGAAAGCAGCCTTCAAGGGGCTGCTAAATCCACACATCATGGGTCATAAACACATGGTGTGAGGAGAGGAGCAGCCAGTACACAGAAAAGGTCTCTTTCCTTAATTACCTCCCATCTCCTTCAGAGTGAGTATGAATCAGAGGTGCCCTGTATTCACTAAATCCTATGTGCTGCTAAAGCATTAAATCTATGGTCTAGCCTTTACTCAAAGCTTAACCAAACTCCACATTACTTGTTGGAGGAATGTTATATTTAAGTATTAATGCCACACTTGCAGATCTCAACTCTCCTTGCTGTTACTCCTGGTAGGCCTGGAAAGTATGAACAATAAAAAACACTTCTGCAAACCATTTTTAGTATAAGGAACTATTTTGAATATTTGGGTATTATTATTTTTTATGAGAATTGGGCATCATTGCTGTTTATACCTGTATTGACAGAAAATAGCTTTTAAATAAGAAAAGCAGATTATTTATAACCACATATACAAGTACTGACCACCTATTAACCACAGCTTTAAATCTAATGCTGAGCAAATTTCAGTGATTAGATGACAAAGTATTTCATCAACATGTTTTTCTTTTCCATTATACTACCTTTATTTGCTAAACTTGTTGTCCATAAACAACTTTTAATGCACACTTTTGATTTAAAGAACACTAACATTTCTGCATTTACTGCAATAATATTGTGTGAATCATAGCACCGTAAAAAAAGACATAAAAGCAATTTGTTCTATGGTATTGATTTTTAAACAAATGAATAAAGTTTGTATGTATTCTATACAGAAAGCAATAACAAATCCAGTATTAATAAAACTATACATATAGCTTTTTCAAACTTACCTAGTTATGGAAAAGTTTTGCTGATACATCTTTTAAAACCCATGGAATAGTGTCACATCTTCACTGAAGTGCTTCAGAACTTCTGTTATTCTAATCATAGGCCAACATGGCAATCTCTGGATAAGTCTGAGATTAATGTTTGAAAAAGAAATATTTACATTTGAAATTATTGTTATTATTTGACGCTTCACTATGAAATCCTATGTTCATTCTGGTATTATATTTCTTTACCAACTTCACTGAACCTCCTATAAATCACACCATCTTTACTTTTTCTGATGTGTTTTATGGGTACAGCATACCAAGCATTCTGAGTCAAAGAGAATGTGTTTCCCAATTTTTCCAAACTATAGTTAAAAGAGAAAAAACCTCAGAGAAAATGTGGTCCAATTTTTTTCCCTGAGATCTTCCCTGATTCATACATCTGATATTAAGGACAGACAGAGAGAAATTTTGTGGCACTAATTGACTTCTCATCTATCATTGATGGAGATGTAGCTGTAGAATGGATTAAGCAGTTCAGTCTGAGTGACATATGGAACACAAATTTCTTCCAAGAAATTTGTGGTAAAAAAAGAAAAAGATGACAGGTTTTAAGATCAGAACCAGGTGAAAAACAGCTTCCTGAGTTTAGCAGTGAAAAACAAAAACATACATATGTATAATCCAGTTTTTCTTTTTTTTTTGCAAAATTAAAAACCAAGTTAGATATAGAATGTCCTGTCTCAAATTAAGTTTGGTGTTTGATTTTCTTGCACTTGCAACAAAGTAGATAATGGGCCAGATTTCCCCCTTCTGCCTAAGAGCTGTGGATGATCTGTGCATCCTGGGCTGTATTAGAAGGTTTGTAGTCAGTAGGTAAAGAGAGGTTCTCCTCCCTGTCTACTCTGCCCCGCTGAGACCAAATCTGGAATATTGTTTCCAGTTCTGAGGCGCTCAGTTCAAGAAGGACAAAGAACTGGTTGAGAGAGTCCACTGCAGAGCCACGAAGAAGATGAAGGGATTAGAACAGCTCCCTTATGAAGAAAGGCTGAGGGAGCTGGGTCTCTTTAGCTTGGAGAAGAGGAAACTGAGGGGTGACCTCATTAATGTTTATAAATATATGAAGGGTGTCAGGAGGATGGAGCCAGTGTCTTCTCAATGACATCCAGTGATAGGAGCAATTGGTGCAAGCTGGAACATAGGAGGTTCCACATAAGAGACTTTTTCATGGTGAGATTGACAACACTGGAACAGGCTGCCCCGAGAGGTTGTGTTGTCTACTTCTCTGGAGGCATTCAAAACCTGCCTGGATGCTTCCTGTTTGACTTGATCTAGGTGTTCCTGCTCCAGCAGGGGGATTGGACTAGATGATCTCTTGATTCCTTCCGACTCCTGACATTCTGTGATTCTCTGATATTGAATAAATTGAGAGAATGCAGCAGATAAAATTAGCTGACAATAAGTGATAAGAATTGTACATGGAAAGAAAATCCTAAGTGTGCCCATCACATAATGTCTTTGAATGAGCTACTACTTTAGAAAGAGTCCTTGGAGTCAATGTGGATAGGTTTCTGAAAACTGAACTACTATAGATTGCAGTGGGGAAAAGGGGGGAAATATAGCATGTGCAGTAAGGGAGTAAAAAAGCCACATAAGCAATTACACCATGGAAAAACAGGGTCCATCCATTCCTTGAACAATATATAGAGTTTTGGTCATCCCACAGCAGAAAGTGTAAGTTGCAAATGGCTACCATTGATGGGCATGCATTTGAAAGCCTTTTGTATGAGAGGTGAATAAACAAAGTAATATTTTTCAGCTTGGAAAAAGAGTCCCTGAAGAGAGGATGATTTATGACATTTTTGAAAATTGTTTTGTAAGGAATGAATAGTTACAACAATACATATCACTGATCATTGAATCATGAATATTATAAAGAGGGTGAATAGGAAATTACTTGTCACTTAATAGTTACTAATAATAACAATTAGCAATAACATTCAACAATAGATACGTACATCAATTAATTATATACATAATGATGTAACCATAAACTATAACAATTCGTTAAAGGCACTTACTGCAAAGATTATTAATGTAACATTATTAAATTGTGGAACAGTGCCACATAATGCTCAGAAAGCTGAAAGTTAAAGTGACTTCCAGAAAGTACTAGAGAACTTTACAGGAGATAGCGTCATCAATGACTAGTAAATTATGCTTTTTGGTCTGATATAGGCTAAAAAAATTTCACTGCATTTTTAAACTATTTTGATAAACAACCAGTGGTGTTCACCATCATAGTGCCAGTCTAGGTGGATCTTCAGTTTGAACCCAGAACAGCAGTAGTTATATTCTGTAGAGTATGAAATGACTTATGTTATTAAAAAAGAAGTGTAACCCAGGAAATATGAGAAAGTCTTAGGTTGACACTTGATCTTATGTGTTAGAATTAAAATATTTCAATATTATGTCTTGCAAATTTGAAGGTTTTACACACAGCAGTGATGCAAAGTGTTTACATGCAGGCAGTATTGGAGTTCCAACCACTTGCAATAAACAAAAGATACATTCTAGTGCTTCTGAAAGTACATAATTTCATTTAATGTCTCCTA
Organism: Turnix velox; assembly: GCA_013400935.1. Taxonomy (NCBI): domain Eukaryota; kingdom Metazoa; phylum Chordata; class Aves; order Charadriiformes; family Turnicidae; genus Turnix; species Turnix velox. The sequence continues at coordinate 41,742 of VZTY01003847.1, forward strand.
AAAAGTTGTTCTAATGTGAAGAAAACTGTCTAAATTACAGTATCTACCATCCAGCAGGTTATACAGATGTCATTTGCCTTTGAAAAACAATAAGTTGTATTACTAGATAATGTTCTCTCACTTCCTTATTACTATTGATTCCAGAATATCACCTTTCCTTAGGGGCAGCTCTAAGGTTTAGAGGGCATCTCACTGATTATTTTACCTAGTAAGAAATAACCCTCAGAAGATCAGGACATACACTGGTCTGTGGTCCAGACATTTCCACAGAATTCCTCTTACTTATGCACTGTACAGTGCTACTGTAGTAACCAACTCCCTGCTAAGTGAAGAATGTGGGAAATTAAACATTGCCACTATCTGTATAATGTAAATAAACTAAATTCTTGGTTTGAGTTTTTAATAATAGAATAGAAGCTGTTTAATCAGCTGCAGTCTTCCGCATTTTTAATTCTGAAATCTTGTTGGTCGGGAAGACACAGACATTATTTCTTTTCCTTTGAAGCCACAGAGTATTTTGTCACTGTTGTCAGTAGGATTAGGTTTTCACCTTTGATATCCAGGAAAGAAATAATTCTCTTAATTGGAGAGAAAATATTTTGCAACAGATAGGAGAGATGATAACTACATTTTCAGTGTTTACTCATGCATTCTACTATATGAGAAGTATCTCAGATGTAATCAGTTTGAATTACTAATTTCAAGTCATATTTACAGCTGAATTCCTTTCTTAGAGTCCCTGACAGTTCCTGTTAATAATACAGAAGCCTAATATTTACAGACCGACTTGTTTTAGAGGATGTAGCAACAAAAATGTAAAATTATATTAATTCAAGCAACCAAAAAGTAGATTTTAAATTGTTATATAATATTACTGGGTTGGGTTTTTTTTCTGAGAAATTTGGTCATGGAAATTTCTGAGAAAGTTACTCTAATCGACTTTCTGTTGTCTTCTCTCTTTTCCTCTTTCTTACCTTCCTAGCTGTTTTGTGACCTTCCCCACAGAGAATAGCTGCATTTCCTTGACTAGTAAAGCCCTAATTCCTGTACCTAACTCCCTCTACCATAAAGTGATTGAAACCCTGGCCCCATTGCTCCCTGCTGCCAGCTGCACAGCAGGCATCAGTGTTCAGTGCTCCTGGAGCCAAGGCTCTCCTTCTTGTATTTTATCCAAACAGCTGCATATTTCCAGAGGCACCTTTTCTGCTGCTTGGTAATCTCAAAAAAAATGCTATTTCTGAGCCTAACTCTTGCCACTGAGTTGTCAGCTCACTTTCAAATTATCTAAAAGCTTTATTTTAAAATTTCATATAAAAAGAAATGGAAGGTTCTTTTTTGATATAGTGTGCTAAGAATTAGTTGTTTCTGCTCTCATGAGATGCTGCTACAGATTTTAGGTATACTTTTTAAAAGAACAGTGTAATTCTGAAAATAAGGTTTGCATATAAAAATGGTAGTTATTATTGTTACAATCTCCTTCTCTCCCCCTGGTATTATACCCAAAGAAAATCAAAGAAAAAGAATTTACATCGTTTTTTTTCATTTTATTTTTGCTTTGGGCTGTGTCTCAGATGCCTAGCTTCTGCTGATTTAAGTGGAATCTCTACACTGCACTTTTCTTATTTTCCCTCTGAGCCCATCCCTAGCCAAATTTTCAAGCCCTCCTGGAAAGGAAACTGGAACAGGAAACAAAAAGAAAGGGAAAACAACTAGTTCCAGGAGATGTCAATGAAACCTGTGAGAGAATGGGAGAGTTACAGAACTAAAAATAGATTAAAAGGATCTGGTGAGCGACCCACAGCAGAGCAATCCTGACAGCACTCACTGGCCCAATAGGTGTCCATGCAGCTGGTGAGTGCCACTGCACAGCACTTTGCCTGCAGGGATAGGAGGACCAGGAGGGCTTTCCAGCAAATGTTCCCAGAATAGTCCATCAAGAAATTCAAGAATAAGCTGTCTCATTAGGATTGTTTACCTTCTCAAGAGGGCAAAATGGCCTCTTGTCTTGTGTTTTCATTGCAGAGTTTCTAAATAGCATTGCAGAGTTTCTAAATAGCATTGCAGCTAATTTGATAGCCCTATAGTTATTTTGTCATTTTTTGTGAATTTCTCATGCTGTTTAGCTCAACTGAAGTTCTGCAAACCATATCCAACTTAATGTATAATGTAACTATACAGATAGGAGTATAGTTGCTTATAGATTTCATGTAAATATGCACATAGATTCCTCTTCAAGTACTTGCCTTTGGATAAGCAGAAATGCATAGATTTCTGCAGGCTTTCACCATTTCTGATCATCAGGTTCCTCCCCAGAGTCTTTGTGAATGCCCAGCTCCTGCTCCTTATGGTACTTATCTTATGTAGTGCAAAACACCACAGTCCTTCCAGTTTTAAACTAATACATTGTGTGTGATTCCCTCTCCATTAAACATGCTAACACCAGCTGGTTTGATAAAATTTGTGACTTACACTTTTCCTTCATAGAGCATGTGATCAGGGATAATTACTGGCCAGATGGTCTTCTTAAAATTGGGCTATTCTGCTATATTAATTGCCAGATAAAGAGCATAATTCATGAAAACAAAGATTTTTGAAACTCCAGAAAGGACTACAGAATGTATTTCTACCTCAGTCTGTAACTAAGACCTTTCTCAATGCTAACAAAAAGGAAAACAATCATTAAGCTTCAATAATTGGCATTTATAGTATTTTACCTTGTTTTAAAGCAACTGCATAGTTTTGTCCTGGTTTAGGCACAAAAGGCCCCCTCAAATGACAGCTGCCCCCTCCCTTCCACTCTCAAAAGGGAGGAGATGAAGGAATTAAGAGATTTGTGAGTTTAGAAGAATTCCAAACTATTATAATAGACAATGAAATAATAGATAAAATTAAAAAGAAAATATAAAAAGGTATACAATGTATACATGTCCTNGCTGGGGCCAGTTCAGTCAGGAGCTGGATGCCAGATCTGGATTCAGGAGTGCTTGGAACGGGGTCAAAGGCAGAGTCTTTCCTAGATGTCAGCCATTGAAGAAAGAGTGAAGACACAGGAAAAAGGTCAGAGTCCTTCGATCCCTCAGCTTTTATAATGAGCATGGGGCAGATGGGATGGAATACTCCTCTTGGTCAATTTTGGGTCACCTGCCCTGTCCGCTCCTCCCTGCATGTGGGCCTTCTCTACAACTTGCCGCTTTCAGCCCCTGGTAGGGTGGATGACAAACTTTCTGACCTTGATCACCATAGTGAAAAATGAAAATAAGAGCTTCTTGCATACCATTCCCTGGTATAATCAGTTCTTATCAGTCTGGGAGTGAACAGTTTCTGAACAATGTGCAGTTAATTTCAGAGTTTAATCAGACAGAAGAGGCCTAGCTGAAAAGTGAAGTTACAAACTAGAAAATTTACCCTATTTTATCTCAAACCAGGGCAAGTTTTCAACCATAGTTTGTCACTACCCAACTTCATATTTCATGGTTACACTAATTTTATGCAAACAAATTCTAATTCTGAGCATTTCACTTGTAAGACTCCAGGTTTTTACTAAAAAAGTTCATCCATGCATAAACCCAGATGATTATAATCCTGAACAAAAAACAATATTAGAATTTCCACCTGCAGTTTGTCAGGTTTTGAACTGTGAACACAAGTGCACAATAAGTTACAGCAATTCTAAATCTTCTGCTGTTGATAGGGTTTTATACTGGCATGAGAACTTCCATGTACACTGAAAGCAAGAAAGAGGGCAAAGACCAGATAGCTAATTTATCCCACACTGACTGTGTTCCTACATGTACATCAGCGGACTTGTCACAAAAAATGTTCTTTTGTCTCAGAATTATGAGAATTGGTGCCCTAGACTTCATCCCAGGTCTGCTTGATGGGTTCTTAGAACTCTAGGCCACTTTGGGACCTTAGAACCATTTTAGAAAGGTTGGAGTGACCCGACATTATGAACTCCTATTGACTGTTTTAAAATTTCATTATATAGGATTTCAAGTTTTGTTATCTTAAGATCATTATAGTCTTCTTGAAATGTGGTTTTCCATAGTAAAGTTTAAGATATCTCCAACTGTGACTTATTACATTAACCTTTGATTATTCAATTGCATTTCCTTCCAGAAGGACCAAGATCAATCATTTCTTGTAACAAGCTCCCACTCTTCTCAAAACTATTCTTCCACATAGAGGGAATTTTTCTTAATATCAGAAGTTTTCCATTCTCTTTATATATTTTACTTACAGAAGATTCTAATCAGGCTTCTGAATTTCATTTAATTACTTTAGGACTGACTAAATAAATATCTTGGTTACAGTCACCAATAGTTGTCATAGGATCCTTATTCAGTGCTAATCCTAGGCTAGAAACAAAAGAGATTATCCTTCAGGTATTACTGTATCTAAACTAGAAACAGCACTCAGAATTTAATCCTGGATAGTAGTAGAATCCCATTATTTTGGTATGTTACTTTCTATTTGTTGAAGTAGTACATGTACACTCTGACTTCATGAATAATTTTCCTTTTTTAGAGAAAATAAGCAGGAATTGTAATCAAGGAGTTGGACATTGCAATGCCTGATTCTTATGCTAATCCAAATTCATACTTCCGTAAGTCAGTTGAACTTCACAGAGTTACAGTGACTCAGAAAAGCAATAACATGACAAATTGAGTCCCGTCTAGTTTAAAACAAGTTTCACCTTGTCTTATTTGAAACAGCACTACTCAAATTTGATTGAGGTAGTTCCCATGAATGGCTAGAAAAAAGAATCTCAGTACCACACACTGAGAACTCTAGGAATAAGATTTGTCTGAAAATAAGTAATGCAAAAATGCAAGGCTTTACATGTAGGACCTTACATTACTTACATTCCATGAGTTTACATTATACATGAGAACCTCTGAGATGGAAATGGGAGAGATAAATTTGTAATGACTAACAATCAATAGGACAATGTACCCACATGGAAAAGCAAAGTCATCTTAGAAAGGTATTGAAATATTTTTAGTAGTAAATTCATAGAATTTACTACTAAATCAAATTTTGTTTTAAATATGCCATCACAATTCTGGTTGCTCATGTCAAAGAACAATTACTCTCTATCTAGAGCAAATAGACAACAAAGCAACCAGAATGGTCATAAGTTTGGATGACCTGTTTTGCAGGGAGGACTAAAGAATGCTTGGCTGCCTGAAATTCTCAGAAGAAATGCCAAGAAGAGATATGTTTGCTTCACATAAACATCACAAAATTAAATATTAGAAGTAGAAGAGCTGTTCAAACAACAGGCAAGGAAAAGGAACAGCCATGGAATAAGCTCAGAACAAGAATTATTAAAAGTTTTTGCCTGTCAGATGAGAGCACCTTTTGTGAAACAGTTTTCAGTAGCAGTAGAAAAACAGGGAAGGAAAATCTCATGAGGCTCAAAGTAATCAAGTTGTATAAATTACTATGAGTAATAGTTGCTTGCATGGGTAGAACATTAAACTCTCTAGATGTGGAAGATTTAAGCATGGATTACCACCTTCTCTGGTTTGGGATATGGACAGTAACTGCCCCCCCCCTGACATATTAACAGTGTATTCCCACCTGCCAGGACAATTCCCCAGCTGTCAGACTTTGTGCAACAGAGGGAGAGTGGAGCAAAGACATGAGTGTCCACTCTGTCTTTTGCAAGATGTTCCACCCTACTTGAAGTGGGTTATTTAAATACCTGCATGACTAGATGGAATGAAGTAAGTGTTTAGCCTATCTAGTTTTGAACTTAATTTTTAGAAGTGTTATTTCTAAAAGCACCTTTGCTCATTTATGAATCCATCTTCTATATGCAATACATTTCAGCTAACTAAATCTGGTTCTAAATGGCAGAGTGCTGGAATTCAAGCCAATTTAAATAAGATTTGCTTCAGTGATTCTAAGGAAACATGTTTTATACAGAAAGGTTTTCAGCATGATAGATGCAATTTTGCACACATTTTTTAGCTTATTATCAAGTTATGGCAGTATATTGTGTTATTATATTGTCAAGTTAAATAAGAATATTTTGGTATTTCTCTTGAACAGATTCATTCCATTCCATGAATATATTTCATTTAGGGAAAAGGGTTAATTAGCTTATATTGACTGAAATGTTTTACAGAAAACAATTTTACTTTATTGCAAAATGAAAACATCGTTTTTGGGAACCTCATTCTAGTGCTTTAAGTATTGTCATTATGTTGAGCGTTCAGTGGTAAAAGCATCTCACTGGAAGTGAGAAAGAAAGTCTATAAAGTCAATATGCTGTCATGACAAATACGTTCCCCAAAGCAAGATGGGCTGCCAATTCCTCCTAAAGAAATCTCAAAGGGAATTAAATTATATTCTTCACCGCCTGAAAGTCCCTAAACACAGGTTAGAGCAGGTTTTATGAGATGCTGTACTTGCAACTGTAAGCAAGTGTGCCTAAAAGAGCACCTTGCTATGCTTGCAGCTGCCTCACTCTCATCAAATCCACATAGTGAGCAGTGACCAGTGATGGAGGTGGAAAAGTTCATAACAATAAACTATTAAGTGGCCTTATACAACGTGTATTAAAATCAACAGAAAACATTCCAGTCACTTCAGTAAAAATTTAATACTATCTTATAGGAATAAGGAAATAGCATCTTGGAGGATATTAAGATGGTCTGGAGTTTTATGATGTGGGCTTTTTGCCCTCATTTGGACATTGTAATTTCCATTTATATGACAACTACAGTAGAGATCATAAAAGAAAATACAAATATCAAGCATGTAAAGGGTCAATTTGATTCCTGATCAAGCCTGAAGAAGGGAATTTTTTGGTGCATAAAAGTGATAATGCATTATATTAGAACCTATTATACCCTCACTTAAACTCCTGGCTTTCTTCCATTAATTTTTAAATGTACAAGAATAGGTCCATGACTGCAAGTGCATAGAGATGGAACCCTAGACCTTCAGGCTCAAGAGGCCAAGTTCATTTTGTTATTCACTTCATTGCTTCAAGGCAGGGTAAGTTATACCTGTGTTATTCCTTGAGCATGAAGTAACACTCAATCAAGTACTAGTTGTTACAAGACTTTGGCCCAAAGCAGTTGCAGATTCTTTTTAAATTGAACAAAGCACTGTGACCTAACTCTCACTGATAATGACTGGGATGACTAACTACTTTCTATGATCTTCCTTTAATTGTCTTTTCTTTTCCCTATTAACAACCACTGTGTGTCCTTGTAAAACAAAAATACTTAATCAGAGAAAATAATGCAAGTACCTTTGTTTTAGAAAAACACAGAAAACCCCTCTCCATGTAAAAGTGTATCTTTGACTATAGTCTGCTGATATATATGCACACCAGTGCAAACAGCCAATTGCCAGTTTACGTTTTCAGAATCACCGCCACATCCCCAAGCACTATTATTTGTTATATGGCCTCAGATTCTTGAAATATTGGTAGTATATTAAGAAAATATTTCTTTATCCTACCTACTGGTTTCATCCCAAGGCAGCAGAGTGTTTGGCATAATTCACTCTCTTTTCTGTTCTGTCCATGACCGTAATAGGATAAGCCAAATAAAAAGACCATTTCACTAGCTCCATGAATACTACTTCCATTTGGTGGATTGACCAGGAAATGTCCTCATTGCTTCTTTTCTTTCTGGAAGATTTAGAACAACATGGCAATTTACAGTTGCCTGGGGATGGGAAAAGAGACTCTTAAAAGGCTGTGCAAAGACAGAGAATGAGAACATATGAGGCACAAGGAGCCTTTCTTCATTATCTGTTCCTTGCTTTGAGAGGAATACTCTTGTCCATTTAAATGGTAACTCTTTACTCCAGAAGCTGGCTACAATGAGATCACTAACAGCAGCCCTATGGCATATTCAGACCTATTTTGTCAAGCTTCAGTGTTCTGAAGTTACATCAGGTGTACTATTTCAAAGAGGTTAGCAAAGACAACAGTTATTATTAAAGGCAATCAGACACTGATCAGAACCAAATGCTTAGGAATTTATTGAACACCTCAAAGTTTCCAGACATCCCTTCCACATAAGCCTGAGTTTTCTAAAAAACCTTTGTTTTTGCAAGAGCACCATTTTACACTTTGAAGAATTCTTTCCAGTTCATTACAAACTATTAAATAGAAATACCACAAGCTTCTGTACAATTTAATGATGTTAAAATGTAATGCAAAACAATTACTTAGATAAGGATCAGTAAAGTCTCTTCAGAACAATTCCCCTCTACAACATTTTTCAAATTTTACAAATTACACATACCTTGAAGATTCACCTCTACAATGTTTTTCATTAAAATTAATTTTTCCTTTTTCTGTTCTTAGCTGTGGGGTAGATGAGTTGGTGATCCTATTACTAAGGGCAATCAATGCTGCTCAGACAACCAGTATTTACACTTCTCAGTCTTCAGTCCTAAATTTCTTGCAAAATAGAATTTACGAATCTATAACTCAATCAGTGCAAATTCTTCCCTTCTAAGAAACCCATATTCTAATGCAGGCATACATGTGTTACACAGGAGATAATTCAGATATGGAGGAACTGTGTATCACTTGTGAAGAGATACATGATAAAAGCCTTTGTGAAATCAAATCTATTTCAAGCAGTGTAGAAAGGATCCTTTTTTGATCTAAGTGGTTATCCAAGGGCTATTTCAGGTAGGAAGTGAAACTGATAATAGTCATACATTTCTACAGTGTCATACTGTTTATTTACAAAGAATTCACTAAGTCTGGTTCCTCTGAACACAGCAGAAATCAAACAGCAAGAACTACAGCTCCTTTGCCCATGGGGTCAAGACTCTTTCTGGCTAGCACCTGGACCAAAAGATTTTTCTCTAAGCTTTTCACAAAGCTGTTCTCAGAGTTTGTTCTCACTGTGTCCTCAAATGCTTTGCCTCCACTTCTCTGCCTTTTCTCTTGTTTCTCTCAGAGAGAGATAGATTCACTTTACAAGCAAAGTCACCACAGCATGCTCATCTAAGAAAAGCTCACACATTACCTTTTCACTGGGAAGTCACACGTTTTCAGTGGGCACCTCTATTGTTTCAGCTCTCTAGTTCCACAGATGCTTGGACTGTGCACACATATATTTATCAGTAACGGCTGTCAGATTGACTAGATTTCACGCATCTCATAAACAAACAAGTCTCTTTCTACAGGAGAAAAGACAGTTCATTTCAATCACACAAGGTACTTAAAAACACAGGAAAAACAATTACTGGATTTTATTACCCTTAGGCAAGTTTGTTGGCATTTAATTGCATAATCTCATTGGGTGAATCTTAAAAAGGCTCAGCATACAGTTGGCAGTCCTGGAGCAGAGAAAGACATATTTTTAAATCTTTCCAATATTAAGCATTTCAAGGGAATGATTCCTGACATAATGTAGACGGATGGAAGGCATAGCCTAAAACTGCAGAGAGGCCTCAGAACTCTGTAGCTCCTCTGCTCTCATGCTCTTAGCAGGTTTTCCCTCCTAAAGCCCCATTCTTGGTTAAGGCAGCTGTTCTGAGGCACAGTGAGTACAGTTGTTTTTCCCAGATAGAGATTTCCCCTTCCCAAACTACTGCTAAAGTAAACAATGTGTTTTCAACAATCATTTACATATGAAACATAAGCTGTATTGATTCTATCTTGGCTATTTCATGTAAAACGTATTGCTGTAGGCACACGGAGAGAATGCAATTCATTGTACTTGTACATGATTATGTATTAGAAATTAAATACATAGGCATTTTTGTTTGTCTGTGTATTTGACTTTTTGACTGTTGCATAGCATGACGGACATGGACCAACCAAGAGACACAATATGAGGGACAACTACACAGCACGTGATTTTTGTGCTGTTATTCCCAGCTGTCTGTTTGCTGTTCTCATTTGCTCTGCTGCTTGTTGCTAAACCAGACACTTACGCTTGAAACAGCATTTTTACAGGCTTTTTCTGTGTTACTCTCTGAACTAGAAATCATGTGGAGTTTTTGGGCAAAAGATAATTCTTAGCTTATAGCTAGGAATGTTCATACTAAAATGGACACTCTTCAGTATTACTGTTTGTCAATGGTAGGTGACAGAACATATTTGTGCTAGTTTGGCCATAATGATTAATTTCTTACTTCACAGAACTCTGTGATTATAGAGCAAAATGCAGAAGATATTGATCTTTTTTTATTTCACTTTCCTTAAGGCCACATGAAAATAAATAAATAAAACTATTTATCAGGCTTATTTACCACCACAGGGCTCCTTTTGAAAAGCACTGGTTTTATGATCACATGGTTAGTAAATGACAGGAGGTACCATTAGATAAACAGCAAAGTTAATTGTCTTCCAGTCTTCCAAAGACTTCAGGATTTACCCAGCAATGCAGAGCCTATTAAAAAAGGATGAACCAAAATACAGAGGTGAAATTCCTTTCACTGTACGAGTGCAGAATGCTAAAATAATTAGGTTCAACTTAATACCACTTCAGCCCCACCTGCAGAGATAGTACTAGGTACAAGGAGCTTGGTAGGGAAGCCTATTTAAAAACTTACCATACTCTACCTAATGGCACAGCAGGTACTCAGGCAGTAACTGATTTGAGACAAAATAACCTATTTTTTTCCTGTTCCAACAAGAAGGCTAATCCTAATACAGGCCAGTGAAGGAGTAGGAATGAGAATCTTAGACTACTCCTAAAACATATGTATCCAAGATCTACAAATTAATTCTCCCCTCTGCATTGCAGCCTTGAGAAATTAAAGGAAATCATTCAGCTGACATCCAAGAAGCAGATCTACAAATAGAATTGGTTTCAATAAATGGACAGATACAAATCTTTCTCTTTTTTCTCAAAAAAATACTTCTATCAGAGCAGAAATCTGTTTACATGTCTTATGTTGCTCTGTAGATTATTATCCTCTTCCCATAGTTACAGGTTGATTTCACAGAATTTTTTTCTGGTTTTCATAAAGGAAACAAATTAGATACCACAAACAACAAACTTGATCTATCACATTTGACTCTGTCTAGCTATCTGCCAGTTCTTCCCTTACTCTTTGCCATACTTGAACCCTACTGTTTGTATTCAGCTACATATGAAAGAGAAGTATTGAAGCTAATTAATTTCCTTCAAGCATTGTCAAAACCAGCAGTTAGAGGGAAAGGTAGGACACAAACTGCTGTCCTGCTGAGAGAAAGACAAAAAGATTTCTGCCCATGTGCACTCCATTTGGCAGCAGCTTTCTATCGAGTCAGCAAGCATATCCTGGCTGGCTGATCAGCACACAGATAGTTCCAGACTAGGTATGGCATTGCTGTCTCTTTCCTGAAAGGAATATCATAGATGACATGAAAGATAATTCAGCCGGAAAAGGTTAGAGACAAAAGACACAAATTATAAGGAAAAAAAAGGCTTCATCAGTCCAGCTCTTCCTGGAATAGCCAATTGTCTTACACCACATGAATTACATCATACAAGAATATATTTTCTGGAAGATAAATTATTTGGCATGGTGCCAGTTATGTTGTAAGGAATGTTAACATCGGGAAGCATGAAACTTTTCAGCCACAGCAAAGTTACATTGTAGAATATGATTAAGTTAGACTTTTTGTCCTGTTTCTCCTGCCTCTTTTTTTTTTGCCTTTTTTTCTGACTTAGAAAGTTCTGCTCTTTGCTCAGCTGCTGCTGCATTTTTATTCTCTCAGACGTTTTGTAGGTCACAGGGGTATCATTCTGACTGAGATGTGGTCAGAGAGAATGAGAAAAATCGATTTTGGAAAACCTCTGTTAGCACTCTTTCATGAACATTTTGTTATATCCATTGTGAGCTTTTAAAAGACTGAACCTGTGAATTTGCTATTGCCATGTCTTTGTATGATTTTTGTAGACTTACAAGCTGAGAAAGAGCAGCACAGCATAGAAAACACCCTAGTCTTCATGTGCACTGGGATAGATTCCCTTTTGTGTTAGATGGTAATTTAATATTCTGTGCACAGGCATGCAGAATTTCTTGCTGGGCACTGAATTATGCAGAGAACTGTAGATCTGCAAACAGGAAGCCAAGCTTAGAAAGGATAATGTATTAAAAGTGGCAGTGAAAAGCCGTTCTGCTTTCTGTGTTCTTTAGCTCCCCTAAAAGTCCTCCATCCTTTACTAGATCTACGGGAAGATACGTGGTACAGATGTGTTGAAAGGTAAAGTTTTTTCAAAGACTTGAAAACTACTGGTCCTATCTATATGCCAAGCTTTTATATGGTTCCCTTCAGCATAATACCTTGGAATTTCTACTGATCAGGACTCTGAAAAATCAATGCAGAAGATAAATTAAACATATATGAATGCTTGTGTGACACTGAAAGTCTTTTGATTCACTATCTCAGCACTGTTTTTTAGTTTTGTTCCACAGCAGTGGAGTGGACGAAAAGAGTAAGGACTTGTGATTAGATAAACTCTTTTTAATTTTTCCTTTCCATCTTAGCCAGATGGAAACACATGGACAAGTGGTTTAGAGAGATCTTTATCCTCTCCCCTTCATTAGCACCACAGGGAAGTTTCTATAGTGGCTAATGCACTTACCAACATGGTTTCAACAATTTAATCACCCACAAGCCTCTCTGTAAGGTCAATGTTCTCTACATTTGTTCCAACTCATTTACTGAGTAGAAAGGTGAACTTTTTCATTCCAGGTATGTAATTATGGAAATCATGTTAATGAATCAAGACACTGGAGGGCATATGTATCTCTGTTAGTGCAAGATTAATGGAGACTTTATCAAGGAGGATTTAGTCTTAGATTCTTCTGGTAAATTAGGGACTGAAGTTTAAATGTACATTAATATACTTTATACTGGCATAGCAGCTTCCATCTCAGAGCAACTTAAAACATTTTATATGCATCAATATAGTACACATAAAAAACACTTTTCTATTACTGAAACACAAATATCTGAGAGCACAAAGAAGTTGTAACTCACAGCATTGCACAGTAAACTGGGAGGAATGTCAGGACATACATACTAAGTAAACCTGTTCTGGACAGAAAAAGCTTTTGGTCAATTAACGGCAAGTGATATTTTTATAAATATGCATCTCAGATATATACTCCATATTTTATTTTAAGCCTACTGNACACAAATATCTGAGAGCACAAAGAAGTTGTAACTCACAGCATTGCACAGTAAACTGGGAGGAATGTCAGGACATACATACTAAGTAAACCTGTTCTGGACAGAAAAAGCTTTTGGTCAATTAACGGCAAGTGATATTTTTATAAATATGCATCTCAGATATATACTCCATATTTTATTTTAAGCCTACTGTTATAGACTCTCTGTATTCTTATAATTGCAGAGTGAATTGAACAACAAAGTTGACAGGTGTCACAGTACAAATATTTCCTTTACATTCCCTAAAATTGTGCTACAGAAATGATGCTCTGACTCTAGAAAAAGTAATGTGTCTTGAGATTTAATTATTTTTCTTGCTTATGAAAGCATACAGGCATCAAATTCTACAGTGAGAACAGGACTGAAAAGAGTAATAGATAGTAATCTAGAATTCGTGGGAAGCGATATCTCTAATCCCTCCCATACTACATGTCATTGCATCCCATACTACATATCATTGCAGTATGTTCCTTCATGATTAAAAGCCTAAAGATGAGAAAAGGAAGCACAGGAGCACTCAATGTAGAAATCCTTTCTATCTGAAAAGGATAGATAACTTCTTTACTTCCAGGGTAGCTCCAGGTCATAATGTGATTTTGGGCTCCATATCCAGCTCTGTTTTAGAGGACAATTTGAATATATGTGCAATTAATAGGAAGCTATATTTTAAAAAGACATGGTTTCTCTAATGCATCTTAATCTTGATTTTTATTAATAGAATTCAACACCATGCTATTTGGAATTAACCTTACTTCTTCCATTTGCTTTACCACTATATTTTAGGGAATTGGTAAAATCAGACTGACACCCATTAGAGTTCATGCATTTACCAAAAAAACATGCACTGCTGACCTTTTCAATTTAAATCTTTTTGCAAAAAAAGACATATAATCAGTTTAAGAAGCTTTTTATATTCAGAAATTCTGATCCTTTCAGTATTTTTTTCCTTTGGTTTAAAGGCTCTGGGGAAAGAAAAGATTTAGAGTTTTTGTCTCTGGTGTAGTTTTAAATAATGCAAAATAATCAAGCAAATCAATTTAAAAATGTAGGTAACATTCAAAGGCCAGCCCATATTTCACACATTCTGCTTAGATGTGTTTCTGACCGCGCTTTCTTTGGAGAGAAAGCAGTTTTTTGATCTTTTCATGTAGTACAGCACTATATCATATGCAGTAGATCTGATTAGAGGCAGCATCCTAATAATAATTAATCAGTTTGTTCCTATATGTTTAAATATATCTTTTATAGTAGGAATTTACAGTAAAGTTATTCTGAATATATAATAACTATGGCTCTGAAAAATATAAAAAAAAAAAGACATATAAAACTGCCATATAAAACTCTGTCCTCTGGGGTCAGTGACAAATACTGGGAATACACTCCACATGTATTCCAAACAGGGCTACCCTAAAAAACAAATGCGAAGAGGACTATTGACCATTTTAGGATGTATGTTATGTATTTGCCAAGTAACTGCCTCCTCTCATTCATCTTTTAGGATTTCCACTTGGTTTTCTCCATAGTAGCAATAATGGTAAAGAATATATATTTTAGTGAGTTTCCAGGACTCAGGATGTAGAAGTGCCTCTGCATTTTAGCAATCATAGATCCTGCGTTCCCGTGCTATGTGAATCATGCACATACAGAAGCAGAGTGATCTGTTTTTGCTGGGAGGACTCAAGTAATCTGGTTAGTTGCACATGCAACAGAACAATGGAGAAAAAGAATCCTAGAGTGAATGTCAATGAAAGGTTAAATCTGACAAGTCTGACATGCTTTGCACAGAAGGGAAATTGTTTGATGGACAACCAAGATTGTGTTCAGTGCCTTCATCTTCATGTATGAATTGCCGTGAAAACACGATTGGGAGAGACTCCTCTCTACTTTATGTGACATATTACCCTATATTTGATACACAGCAATCAGATCCCATTACAGACAAAGGAGTTACATCAGCATTCTTAAACGTATTTTCTTTACAGTCTTAATATTTTCAGGAGTCAGGTGACCATAGAGAATTCCTTAGAAATGAAGTGACTGGGCATCTTAGTCAAAAGAAAATCTAATTTCTGGGTTACAATCAGAGTTCTATATATGAAAGACAAAATGGTGCAAGGAGGAGGAAGGCAGAGAAAAGATGAGGAAGGAGCAATGCCTTATCATCCATGAATAAAGAACAAAGTTCAGTTCACTTTTATTTGGGGAATAAGGAATAGACCATACAAGTGACTGAGAAGTTACACAGGGGTTATTTCCAGGGCTTTGTGGCAGAGTAAAGCCACAAACATTCAGTGTTTACTCTTCTTTTACATTAAATTAGTATATTACTTGCTAAGGAATGCTTCCTTTAAAAGAAATATACAGCTTGACTGGAACACTGTTTTATAGCTACTGTTTCACAGATTTACAGCATATGATTGAGTACAACAGCATGAAAAGAGTCAAACTGAGCTGTACTACAGAAAGTGAAGGTATGCTTTTTATTTTTTTCTTTTCTTCTAAAAGAAATGTTCCTAATGTCAGCAATTTATCAGTTTGTAGCTCTTCCACCTTCTTGCTTTTCTCATTGGTTTTAGTTCAAAATAGCTGCATGCAAACTTACATAAGAGGCAATATACTGAAGAGAATTGCTTTGAAAAAATCACTGTCATGATTTTTTTTCTGAAACTAAGTCCAACTGCTTTCATTATATGTGGTTGAGTATACTGAAGTTTAACCCAAACATCAGATGAATCTCCAACTCATACAGAATTTTTAAAATCATCATAAGAGTTAAGTAAACAGTTTATACCAGATACAGTCTTATATTTAGGTATTTTTAATATTAGGTATTTTACTATTTTATACATATCTTCTTGGCTTTATATGAAGTAATTAATTATACGATTCTGAATGGTTTGCCTTGCCACATTTTCAAAAAGCATTTCTTTTTCTCCTGACAATGTAAGGAAAAGCTTTTCACAAGAATTCTTAAGAAAAATATGGCCAGTAATTTGCTCCAGTAGCCTTCAGGAATCTTGGAGTACTTCAGAATACATCTTATCAATGTCTTGGAGTTTCAGATGTCCGGAGAAGTCAAATTCCACTTTATACATTTCTTGAGACATTTTTTCAGTTTCCCCAAGTAATCAAGGTTGATTTGAGAGGGGAGATAAAAACATGAACAGTTATCAAATTATTGTCTCACACACAGAAAAGCAAGCACTAAATTATTATTCTATGCCTCATGAGTACCAAAAATAGACTTTAAGAGGGGGAAAAAAGTAATAGCAAAGATCCCAGTCAATCTCTTCTTAATAAACCTGCTCTAAATGGATTTCCACTTGCCAACACTATTTCTGTTCCCATCATTAATTCTGTCTTTTCAAAACCACTCACAGATTTCCTTCATCACTCTCTCCTCTGAACACTGGTATGTCTCATTAATTTTGAATGGTATCTGTTAGCTTGGATCTCTTCAATTCTGCATCCCAGTCCCCCACTGCCTCAGCTTGTTGCTATGATGCAGGATGGTACTGAAGCTTTTTGGTTTTCACCATCAACCTCTGACTCTCAGCTGGAATAGCTGTTGCTTCAGTGCAGAAACCCTTATACCTACAACTTTTCACATTTAAGGAAAAGCTGTGGCTACACATCAGACTAAGTATAACTTTCACAAAGGACAAAGTTCCTTTCCAAAATCTGTGCTGTTTTCTAGAGAGAAAACAGAGGACTGGGAGAATGATTTAGTAATCTAACATGAACCTAAGCAGCACAAAGACACACATGCTCATTATGCAGAAATTATCTTCCACTGTAGACTTACTTAGAACAAGATCTTTGGAATGAAGATTGTTTCTTCTACTCTGTTATGTAAGGACAGTACTATGAGGAGCCAAACTTCATGGGTGCCATGGGGCATCAATATGACAGCAAATCAGCATATGAACGAAAGAGCAAGTCTCATGACAGCCTGTGTGAGAATGACTGCCCCAAAATTTATTTTCAATCATCAAATCAGTCACCTGCTCCTACTTGTTGATATGTATTGGACTGAAAAGCAAGCATTTTTGTTGCAAATGAAAGGAGATTAAGAAAAGCAGGTGTCTGGGACACTGTAGCTTCCCTTTCTATCACTTTTGGCTGTTTATCTCATTTTATGTTCTGATAATTAACAGAGCTAACCTCCTGTCAGTATTCTCTTCTTCCAGTTTATTGTTGTAACTGGCACATGACTCATAGTTTCTATAGTGATCACAAAAGAATTTGCTTTGCTTCTTCTCTGCCTTGAGCCTTCCTCATTTAAATGATATAGGTTTCTGTGCATTTCCATTGGCCCACATTTCCCATGCTGCTGGCTGCCACCCCTCTGCAGCAGTCTCTGTTTTGTTGTTATGCCTCCAGAGGTATGGATATGTTGAGCCCATTCCAAAGCAACACAATGAGCTTAGCTGGAGTGAAGCAAAAAGAATAGTCATTGGCAGCAAAGGGTAGACAGACTGACAGAGGCTTTTTAAATATTATGGTGTTAGGAAGCTTACAGGATTTATAGACAGTAAGAAAATGGAAGACAAAAAATGTAGGACAGGAGAGAGCAAAACATAACAGACAATGAACTGGTCAAGTGACAACTTCAGCAAGCTAGGAACAGTCTATTGTATTAATCACCAGTAACCTGATTACTCAACATGAGAGTGTACTCGCAGCCAAGAAGGCAAACCAAATCCTGGGTTGCATCAAGAGGAGTGTGACCAGCAGTTCAAGAGAGGTGATTTTGCCCCTCTACTCGGCACTGGTGAGGCCCTACCTAGAGTATTGGGTCCAGTTCAGGAGCCCTCAACA